>OU896722.1:9132575-9732575 GCA_918026855.4 Phaedon cochleariae | reverse complement strand
GAACCTCAGCTGTGGCACTTGATATTCCCAAGACATTAGATCGAGTCTGACACCACGGACTCCTCGCCAAGCTGGTTCTCTCATAAACAGGTCTCTTCATGTAGTGGTCGACGGAGTTTCATCTGACTGTCTTATCATAAATGATGATGTTTCGCAAGGATCAATTCTAGCACCAACACTATTTTTACTCCATATCAACGATTTGTTAGGAGCATCTCCATGTCCAGTACACAGCTTCGCGAATGATAGTACCCTTCTTCATACCGCCTTCTCTCACAGGGCTCCAATATCAGCCAGCCCAATCAGAAACAGACCAATCTCACTGTGCCCAACATAAGCTTGTGAAAGGTACCCATACTTTTGGAGACATGCATTTCGATGCTTGGTATCACTATCAGCAATTACCTCTCTTGGGAAAATCACGTGAGATCAATTGCTATAAGTGCATCTCTAAAACTTGGTTTTCTGTTTCGTGTCAGGAGTTATTCAACTTCCAGTCAGCTGCTTGGGATCTATAAGGCACAGATTCGACCTGTCTTGAAATATTGTTTCCATATTTGGAGTGCAGCACACAAACATACCCTGAAACTGTTGGATTCTGTCCAAAAATGGGCAATTCGTCTCGTGCGTGATGCCTCGCTCACAAACTCACTCACTTTTCTGAAACACCGTAGAGAAGATGGCGATCTTGCTTTATTAGATAGATATTCCCATGGACGGGCTCTTCTGAAATATCAACGATTGTTCTTCCCTTGGGAGTCCCCGCAAGATGAACCCCTCAATTCGAGGCTTCGCACCCCTTTGTGATCACTTTGGAAACCTGCGAAACATCTCTTTCTGAAGACTTGTTTATCCAACAACAAGCGAGGCTCTGGAATACATTGCCAAGGAAGGTGTTCTTCGAGGCATAAAATCTACAGAAATTCAGGAAGAACTCTATTTTCCTTGGTTCTCACGAAGTTCTCTGAACATAACAGGATATCCCTTCTTGTGGGAACCATACCTTAAAATGAATGCACGCCCCTGTTCAACATGTATACGTTTTATCAATTATATTTATACCTACCTTGTAATATTTCCTTACACACAAGTTGACCTCTAAACTATGTTCTGAGGATCAGCTTCGTGAGTATTTCGTTCATCTATCGTATGTTCGTATCTTATTAGGCTGAGGTTAATGCTGCTTGATGGATGTCATATTGTATCTATTCGAAAAATGAACCATCATCAATATTATCATCATCATTATTATTACTATTATTTATATTCATATTCTCAATATTATTATTATCAATATTAATATTATCATCATTGAAATTATTATTATCATTAATCATATTATTATTATGCCTGCAGGAACTAGCATTCAGAGGCAGATCACGAAAATGCAACAATGGTTATATTCATTCCTAGATGGGCACAGGAACAAAATTTAATACTTTCGCTAATGCTACTGAATTATATATCGAAGACTGAAACCTTTGGCACGATCGGTTTGGTTAGTCGTGAAACAGTGTAGTGTGCAACTGAATAAATTTGACTCGAAAATATCCAATAACAAGAAAATTATGACCAAGTGAACATCCATCATTTTGACAGATGAATAATTCCATATCATGAGAGAGGCGTTGAAAAATGATGAAGTTCTCAGGGTTGTGATGATGTCCATCGAAGTTCTCTGTGAGAAATAGCTTTGGAAAGTCATGAATCCATGAATTACTCAGCTCTCTCAGGTTTTCGGGCTTCGAGCTTTCGAACAAGTGGAATTTGACTAAAATCAGTCTGAGGTACTCAGATATCAATCAAAACCAGTCTAGTAATGGAGCTGGCTCCAACATTGAATTATTCGTAGTGCTAGCAAGGTTAAATACCGTATATAGAAAACAGATCTGACAGAAAAATAGAAAGAAGCATATAATATTCTCCAAAGGAAATATTTTGACACAGAATATTATGTGTTTATATATCCCTGAAATGATAGGTCTGAGCAATATCACGCAAGAATGAAATACTTGATGATTCCGAGCAAACAGACAGATTTTTATAGACTGATTCATTGTTCATCAAATATTTAATGTGTCATGTTACAGAGTTATATCCAGAATTGATGTTCAGTTACTATAGCGTCGAATACACTGCATATCGACAAATTACATGCAAATGAAGGTGTGATGAGTTGTTACGTACAAATGTCACGAAGGGAACCGTTACAACGGTCTCATAGATTCTATTTCGGTCAATAATTGATGTTGATCTGATGAGTTGATTTCAGTCAGTATCTACTGTTTCTGAAGAGTTGATTAATTTCCAACATTGAGCATGATGGAGTTAATATTAAGCAAAAATCCTCCATTGCCTATTCTGTTGTTGTAATTAAAAGCATATTCTTTTAAATTGAACTGAGTATTTCACCAAACCTAACGTACTCACCCAGATGTACAGCTGAACCTCCAATGTCTGGTTTTCGGTATTAAACTGGGCAGTTGAAACACTTATTTTTTGTTGTCACCAGAGTTGTAATTTGAAACATCTACTGAATTCGAGGTGAATCATCAAGCAAACTCAAGGGTTATCAAATGCTATTTCGAAATTGTTTGAAGATTCATCCTCCTGAGATTATGATGCATGAGAATTGATTGAAACAGCATATCAATTGCCAAGTTTTTAATACAACTGCAAGCTGAAGAACTCTGAATGTGTGTCCTACTATCATCATGGAGTGAATTATTGACATATTCTTCATTCTTGGTTTCAGATGGAGCATGTATGAATGCTTCATAACGGTAGGCAAAACTCAGAATACCCATAATCATAGATTCATCGAGAACATCATCGATTACATCATCGTTTCCACCTGAATATTACTAAAGTGCACTCATTCGAGAACAGTATTTGTTAGAATTATCTAAATAATTATTTCACATTGCAAACACATCGAATCAATCATTAGTTCACTACTAATTTGAAGGGGAGGCAACTTTCCCATTCGTTGAAAACATCTTAATCCTTTGGTACAGTACGAACGTATAAGCAGCTTTCATAATCTGAAAAAATACGCATATCAAAACAAAGTGAGTACTATAATTCAGATTTTAGACTAACGTTCACGAACAGTTCATTATTGATCACTTGAATATTGCCAATGGTAAGTACAAGTGGTTTTTGCACTCTGGTCATCACAATCGAGAGACTCCTCACCACTTCAGGATTTTGGTCGTACCAGTTACCCTGGAATATTCTCACGCTCAAATTTGTGCTCTGAAAATACAGAAACAATTTCAATGTCCTAGTTGATCAAAACCACTGACATAACTGATACCTCTATACCTTTTCAACTTCAATTTCGGAAAAAGTAGTCCCGATTTCAGAATAGGTCAGTTCGATTTCAGAAATGGTTATCTCAATTTCTGAATCGGTTAGATAAATTTCAGAAAAACTTCATTCAATTTCAGAAATGGTAAGTTGTATTTCAGAATTGGTAGGTTCAATTTCAGAGAAAAAATCCTCATATTTGTTCGAAATGTTTCCAATTGTATGTGAGATTAACAAACCATATATTCAATATTCAACTTGTCAAAACCAATTCAATAACATAATTATAATCTCAATTTAATCAACAGATGCCTTCCATCCGAATCGCTGGAAGATAATAGCGTTGCACATGATTATGAAAATGCAAACACATTTGAGGTGTTATCATTTTCATTGAATGATCTGCACATTCCTCAAGACATCGCAGTCTGAATTCTATCTGGTTGAGCATTTGAGCAAGCTGTTCGGATCCCCAGCTATGACCCTTTGGCGATGCTCTTGCAAGAAGCTCTTCACTTCTGACTTGAAGGCACCCCATATATGTTCAAAATCTGTTTCAACATAGGGCTCTCAAACACCGTTCATCCACTGTAAACACTCTTCTCTTTTGCAATTGAAAACATTTCGAACATATAAAAGGATTTCATCTTCTGAAATTGAACCTACCAATAATAATTCTGAAATACAACTGACCATTTCTGAAATTAAATGGACTTTTTCTGAAATTCATCTCACCGATTCTGAAATTGAGTTTACCATTTCTGAAATCGAACTAACCAATTCTGAAATCGAGATTACTTATTCCGAAATTGAAGTTGAAAAGGTATAGACCGCTTTATTTTACTGACGACGTTGGTTACTTGTCAGGCTGACTGAGTCCATAATTTTTCAGAGAATGAACTCAAATGCTCGACAAGCTCTGCTCAGACAATAGATTCTTACTAGGTTAGCCGACATCAAGTCCCACGGTTTGTTTCAAGTGACTACCCATTATCAAAACCAACTCTCAATAAACAAAAACCTCAAACAAACAGTATTCCCTGAAACAAGTTCATGGAGAGTTACAAAGTGACTTCACACTACTTTCAGAGGCGATTAATTCCAGTATTTCTATCATTCAGATGATGGATAGCTTTCGCCTAACTGAAAGACGATACAACGTTGGCGTTGCGCCGGTCAACCTATAGTTTTCTATTGTTCTAGTCCAACCAAATGCAAATGGCTTACAGAACACAAATTCCAGAGTGTAACCTGATTCACGTCGCCTACATAAACCTCGCAAGAACTCTATAACCTCTTTCAATGTTCAATACTTCCACCTGTCAAAACAAGTTACTAGTGAGTTGAAATTTTGACTTCATTTCAAAAGCAGGACTGAACTTTCCTCAGGCTCCGTCCCTTCCGAGATGCGCGCCTTGGGCCAGCCATTGGTTGAAAGGCGATAATAAATTATTGGTCATGTTATAATTTGGCCAGAATCGAACTTGAAAACGATCTGCACCCCACTTCCAATGAGGCCAAATCACCATCTGAAACCTCAAAGCTGCCCACCGAAACAAGTTCTGGGGGCTGCAAAAGCGTTCCAGGTGGTGAGTCGTCCAGGTATGACACAAGATCGAAGTTTCGTGCTATATCAGCCCATTCTCCAAGTTTGGGCGTGTCGACATCTCTCAAAACAGCCTTCGACAGGTTCTTCGATTCCATTTCTGTCGGAGTCTGCTTTTTTGGCTTCAAACAGCCCGCTTCGTTGGAGAGCCCAGAGACACTATATATTGCCGAAACAGGGATAGTTAAAGCTTGCAAACTCCGTTTCTGGGACTTCGTCATCTAGGCCGGAGTCGAGCCTGGTATGGTTTCAACTCCCACTGAGGGCTGGAGCGCATCACCACCCTCAGTGAGTATTGAAACCATATTCACCCTTCGGCGTCTACCTGTAAGAGGCCCAACACTGAGAGTGTAAATACATTCTTTCTACTATTGTACACTCAACGTACGAACGTCGAACTCTTGGCTCGCTTGCGGCTAACAGCCAGACATCTTCAGAACCACGAATTATCATTTCACCTTTCCAGGAACCCTAGAGGGTTACATGACACCCTTCCGTTCAGAGAAAGCTACTCGTTATTCCTTCACTTCAGGAAATTTATTCATTTTTTGACATATGCGGTTACCACCTGGAACATAAATACAGAACATCTATGTAGTGCAAATAAACTACAACCCCAACCTCCCCTACCTCATCTAGCTCATCCTCAGTCGAAGGCATTCCAGGCCGTGATACATCAATAAGAAAATAAATACAACTCCGGCCCTTCGAGTTTGCGATCGATTCACAAGGATCAATAATTATACTCCATATGCTCGATGCAATTATCCTAGCCTGAATCGTGTCACCGCCCCGTATACTACTGCAGCTTTTGGCGATCACTCCCCTTTCCCAGCGTGTGCTCCTACTCCGATCCAAAACCTATCTGCTTCAGTTGTGATCGCTGAGTTCAGATGACCCAAAAATAGTGCTTTGGCAAAGAACAAGGAAGGGCGGTGATCAACAAACCAAACCTAACTCAAAACTACCCCTTCGAGTAAGCACTCATCATAACAGTTTTGACCTTGGATGCAGGCACTAGAAGCCCATGACATCAGGCTCAAAACTTTCTGAGCAACCCCTGTTCAACCCCGATGAGCTTGGTTAGCCTACCAGTCCATCCACGGGCGTCCCAGCGCAACCAATAGGGGCGTCTTCCTGTCCCGAGAAAGCGTGACATCCCCCGCAGTGGCCCCAAGGCATCAAAGCACGTATTCTCCAGCATGACTATCACGTCCAGGGCTGGACGGCAGATAGCGCAGTAAATCCCGCTCGAAGATGATCTCAGATGGTCGACCCAATCGTGCACAGACTTTCCTCTCCACAAGGTAACCTAAATGTGCCTCGATCCATCTACTGCAAAGATCTACGGCCACTTGAACTACAACGTTTTCCCGACAAGTTTTCCGTGAATTCGTTAGCACACAGAGTTAAACGGTTGACCATGTGTCCACTACGGGCGTTATTTCGGTGGTTACCGGGTTGACACAACTCCAACGTTAGCACTCAGCACAAAAACCGACTAATGACTTGACATCCTAGTCGAGTCGGAGCCACCAGAACCAGAACGATACGGCCAGCAACAAAACCTCCTGGCAGCAATGCTAGACCCTGTGTTCAGGACAGACTGTTGATCTGTTCCTGGTACGATCACTGTGACACCACCAGCTGATACAACAAAAACACGTGCTGACAAAGAAATAGCGCTCGCATGGCCTGAATGCCATCAGCCAGAGTCTTCCACAGCTCTTAAGTATGGACATAGAACTGTTCGTGCCCCAGTATAGTAATCAGGAACAGTACCATAGTGTCAACAGCCGGCTCTACATACCTAGCTACCAGTGTCGTCCACTGAAGCTCACCATGAATTCAATAATAATGCCCAGTAATCGAACTCACAGATTTCTTCATGTCAATCCTCATGGCCCACTGGGCACTTCGCAAACAGAAACAGCAGCCCTGCTTCCTCCAATACTGCCAACGAACTGACCAGAGCTGAACCCGCTTGCTCGGTGCGATCTCAGTACAAACTCGACACGACTGTGGAAATGTCCTCCTCACTGTTCCCTGGTGCGACATGCAGGTAGGCTTCTTGGTTGGGCGACATGTTGCAATTTGGCCTACATAGAACTTGAAGACGATCAGCACCCCAACAGTCGACTCCCAAGTAGGCCAAATCACCATCCGGAACCCCAAAGCTGCCTACCGAAACTAGTTCCGGTGGTTGTGAGGTCATTCCAGATGGTGAGACGTCTAGGTATGGCACAAGAAACTTTGTCAAGAAATCCTCAGTTTCTCATTGCCCACCCAAACACAAAATTAATTTCAAACAGAAAACTTATTTCCGACCGAGGTTGAATCATTGACTGTTTCAAGACTCCTCGATGAGAATCACGGGCTGTTCCAAGACTTGTCGACGAGGCACTGTCCTGCACTCTCCTTCGCAGCCGTGCAAGTCTCGTTCGCGGCAGTAACAATTGCACACAAGATGAGCGACTCGTGAAGTTTGTCAACCTGACAGTGACGTTTTAGATCTTCGATAAGAACAAACATGTTGAGAGTGTCAAGTCAGTTTACTTTCGACGACAACAAATAGAAATATTGAGAAATGAATGAAATATTTCACCAGAAGGGATTCGTCCAAATGGAACAGTCAACCTAATGATCCTCGAGAAAGTCAAGCTAGTTTATTCATCCTAGTTGGAGAGCACTACAGGTGAGTAGCATAGGTTTTCCCATAAATTCCATCGACACATAATTGACTCATTGATTTTAGGCTGAAATGACTTTCTCAAATCAACCTGTTTTTCTGCATTGACCCTTGTCAAATATCAGAACCTCTTCATTTGGATCAGAAATAAAAGCCTCAGCTTGGATCATCTCATCTTACAGGTGTACTGAGAATCGGGAAGGATGACCACAAAAACTGGCTGATGATTATACAATATCCGGCTGAGTGTTCCTTGTGAATATGTACATATTTGATGATTCATTGACTTGAATATGCCCTAGACTTGTTCGGATATTATACCGAAACTTAATTCAGGCAATGTAAACGAGACGAACACGCTCTGACTCTCTTAAGAAGTTGATACCATGACATGCTCAACTCTGGCCAAATTGTCGATGTCTTACCCAAGAAAGCAGACTCCGACAGAAACGAGTGATGTCTTGAATGATCTGTTGAACCTGTCGGAAGCCGTTTCCAGAAGTGCCAAAATGCATGACTTCGAAGAATGAGGTGGTATGTCGCAAGATTTTGATCTCGTGTCACTCCCTCCATACTAATATCAGTCACTGTATAACATGAATATTCGAATCTTCGTGTTCTATAGTATGAATTCTGTAAATGGGTATGGAGGAAGCTTTGTGGAGATGCACGGTGTAACTTAATTTTTCAAAATTCTGGTTTGATTGTTGTATTACCATGTTGATGAATATCTTCATTCTCGGAGTCCATGACTGGGTGACAGTAGGTATGATTCCGTTTATTGCGCATTCGACCTCCACATTTATTCATAATAATAATTATAATAATAATAATGATAATAATTATAATAATAATAATAATCTCTTAGAGGGGTGCCCATGGTGAGTAGCGACACCACCTTTCCGAGCTGAGGGTGCAAAATCGGACTGGCAGCGAGAGCGCACCCAGAAGGAGAAATTCGTTTCTCCTTTCATGTCAGCCGTGGGCATGCTAGGTTAACCACCTGGCAGGCCCAATTACTCTGGTTCCTATCAACAGAGGACAGGGCCCCCACAACCGACCCCAGCCGGATAGGGGTCAAAGGCAAGGTGGTGGGGCCCAACAGGACGGACAGCCTGACAACGACCGCAACGACAATGGACGCCTTGAGTGGACAGATGATCTTGGAGACGACCTTCTGCAGTGCTTCGAGATCCAGGGCGTAGGGGATACATGAGGCGGATGCATGCTCTGTGGAATGAGCAACACCCAGAGCATGGAGCATTCACTGCTCAAAATCTGCGGGATTAGGTATCTCACCTACGCGCTAGGCAATACGTGAGAGTCCCTTCCCGGCAGAAAGATGGTGTGGAGGAACAACAAGCTCCACCCATTCTGCTCGACAATGAGAGAGGGGACCGTGTGCTTCCTGAGGTGAGCGAAATCAGGAACCGCAGGAGCCTACTTAACATAAAGGCCCTGCGGCCCCAAGACCTTGCAAGAATGGATGAATCGCTTCGAGGGACACTTCCGGAAGGGGCTGAAATCTGGCACATCAACTGTGCCGTGTATGACGTCGTTCGGTCCTCTTTACCGGAGAGACCTATACAAACGGTCTCTCCGACTGAGAGAGCCGATCGGCGTGTACAAAAGATGGAAGCCAAGATCCAGTCGGCGAGACAACACACTTCCCGTATCCAGTGTGTGATGGATTATGTGAGTGCCAACAGGCCATTCACATCGAAGGTGCGACGGATGGCCAATACTTTGCGTCGCACCCATCACACACTAAATGAGGCAGTGCTATCCATCATCAAACAGCACTGCCTCGAAAGGATACGGATGTTAGTGGCTGCTAAACAGTCACTGAAGAGGCGAGCGAGAGGGCTGGCGGAAAATAAACAATTCCGCGAAAAGCCCTCTCGCTTATTTCAACCGCCTCCAAGTGTGGTTGACAATCCGCCGACTGCTGATCAGGTGGAAACCTTTTGGAAGAGTATTTACGAGGTGAGGCATCCATTCAACAGAGATACTCCAGCCCTGGCGCAGTTCGGTACCTTCTGCGGAAGATACCGAGAGCCTGAGCCCGAATTACTGCGCCAACCGATAACCACTGAGGAGGTTCGAGAAGCCCTCAAAGGCTCCAAGAACTTTGCTGCTCCTGGTCCCGACGGGATCAATAACTTCTGGTGGAACAAGTTTCCCTCTACCCACCACCATTTAGCCAGGATATTCAATAGCTGGCTGAATGGGGAGCAGCAAATCCCTGAGTGGTTTATCGAGGGGCGAACCGTGCTTCTCCCTAAGACTGGAGATTCGTCCAATCCGAAGAATTACAGACCAATTACCTGCCTGAATGCATGTTACAAGTTGTTTACACGCATCTTGTACATGCGAGTACTCCTAGTAGTTGATCCGGTTTACCAACGGATTTTTGAGCAGCGTGGGTCGAAGAGAGGTGTCGCTGGCTGCAAGGAGAACTTGTTGATAGATAGATCTATTACACAGGACTCTGTGCAGTACAAGCGGAATCTTCCTGTGGCCTGGATCGATTACCGAAAAGCATTTGACACAACGTCACATGAGTTACTCGTGTACTTGCTCAAATGTCTTTCGGTACCCGATTCTATAGTGAGATGCATAGAACAACTGATGCTGGTCTGGAAGACCCGCTTTACTATAACATCAGGTAATGCGAGAGTTCAGACAGAGCCAGTCATCATAAGGAGAGGAGTATTTCAAGGGGACTCCCTAAGCCCTCTCCTATTCTGCATCTCACTTCTGCCACTATCCGTTGAGCTCCGCAAAACCAGAGGATACAACTGCGGCCCACCTAGTTACCGGAGGCATGAAGTCACCCACTTATTCTATGTGGATGACCTCAAACTTTATGCCTCTGGTGAGAGGGATATGGACCAATCCCTCAGGGTGGTGCAGGAGTACACGCAGGCAATTGGAATGGAATTCGGGATGGACAAATGTGCACTGGTTCATCTCAAGAGAGGACGATGCGAGAACTACGACAAGGACGCGCAGCTCGTGGACGGAAGCATCCTACACCACCTGGATGCCGGAGAGACGTATACCTACCTGGGTGTAGAGGAAACTCACATCCAGGAGGCACAACGGGTAAAAGACGCTCTCCGCAGCAAGTATCGGCAGCGGCTCCGACAGATCTGGTCGTCAGAACTGTCGGGGAAGAACAAAGTCGCTGCGACTAACATGCTTGCTGTTCCGATCCTACTTTACTCATTTGGAGTGATAAAGTGGACTCAAGTCGAGCTGCGACAACTTGACGTAAGTACTCGAAAGATGATGCATTTCCATAGGAGTCTGCATCCAAATTCGTCTGTTCCACGGTTATACATACCCAGAGACCAGGGAGGCCGTGGACTCTTGAGCTTGGAGTATCTCCATAACAGGATGGTTCTGGATGGCGCCTGCAAAGTCATCAGGAGTTTGGACCCCCTTCTGCAAATGGTTAAAACCCATGAAGAGGCAGGAGTAGGAGCTTTTCTTTTTAGGGCAGCACGTCGAGCAGCCGATGAATTGTCTCTGATTTTCGACTCCGAGCGCGAGGCTCAGGACTCAGTTACTGAGCTAGAACCCGCTTGGAGAAAAGCCCGCATAAAAGCTGCAGAAGTGAAAAAGCTCCTGCAGCTTCACATGGATAAGCCCATGCATTCGGTCTACTTCAAGACCATTGAAGACCGGGGCTTATCCAAAGAACTGACTTTCGCTTTTCTTAAGTCAGGCGGGCTTAAATCGGAAACAGAGGGGTTCATCATGGCATGCCAGGATGGGGTCTTCAACACTCTCGTCTACCGTAACCGTGTCATGGGTATGGAGGTCCCTGACACAAATTGCAGGGCCTGCCGCAGGGCGCCCGAGACAATTATGCACCTGCGGTCTTCTTGCACGGTGTATGCAGTCTCGGCCTATATCCATCGACACAATGCGGCATTGCGAGTGCTCTATTATCACTTGAGGCACTCGTACGGAATAGACGAGACCCCAGTGCTGCCCTATGCTCCGGGGGATATTGAGTCCGTTGTGGAGAATGAGAGGTGCCGAATTTATTGGAACTTTTCATTCCCCACCCTCAGGCAGATACAAGCTAACAAGCCTGATGTAGTCCTCCTCGACCATCAAACCAAAGCGATGTTCGTGATCGAGTTTTCGGCGCCAGCCGAACCGAACATCGTTTTGAAGGAGGAGGAAAAACGGACTAAATATCGAGATCTTTTCTTCGAACTCCGCCGGCTCTATCCAGACCATTCTGTGGAATTGGTCATCCTGATAATCGGCTCCCTAGGAGGCACACGACACACGCTGCTCTCGGAGATCCAGAAAATCCCAGCGTGCCGTGATAAGGCACACATCCTGGCTGGTGGAATGCAGAAGGCCGTCATACTAGGATCATTGCGTCTACTCAGGGCACACGGTACTTGGTCCCAGTGATCACTCACCTCACAGGCTGTGAGGAGTAGTCACTGGATTTTATCCAGCACGAATCTGCGTGACGTCGGAGGCCGCAGGGTCGTGACTGGAATTATATAAACTCAAAATAATAATAATAATAATGACACGACACACGCTGCTCTCGGAGATCCAGAAAATCCCAGCGTGCCGTGATAAGGCACACATCCTGGCTGGTGGAATGCAGAAGGCCGTCATACTTGGATCATTGCGTCTACTCAGGGCACACGGTACTTGGTCCCAGTGATTACTCACCTCACAGGCTGTGAGGAGTAGTCACTGGATTTTATCCAGCACGAATCTGCGTGACGTCGGAGGCCGCAGGGTCGTGACTGGAATCATATAAACTCAAAATAATAATAATAATAGTAATAATAATAATAATAGTAATAATAATGATAATGATAATAATAATAATAATAATAATAATGATAATAATAATAATAATAATAATAATAATAATAATAATGCTAGGTTAACCACCTGGCAGGCCCTAATACTCTGGTTCCCATAAACAGAGGACAGGGCCCCCACAACCGACCCCAGCCGGATAGGGGTCAAAGGCAAGGTGGTGGGGCCCAACAGGACGGACAGCCTGATAACGACCGCGACGAAAATGGACGCCTTGAGTGGACAGATGATCTTAGGGACGACCTTCTGCAGTGCTTCGAGAGCAGCGATCCAGGGCGTAGGGGATACATGAGGCGGATGCATGCTCTGTGGATTGAGCAACACCCAGAGCATGGAGCACTCACCGCTCAAAATCTGCGGGATTATGTATCTCACCTACGCGCTAGACACTACGTGAGAGTCCCTTCTCGGCAGGAAGATGGTGTGGAGGAACAACACGCTCCACCCATTCTGCCTCACAACGGGAGAGGGGAACGTGTGCTTCCTGAGGTGAGCGAAATCAGGAACCGCAGGAGCCTACTCAACATTAAGGCCCTGCGGCCCCAAGACCTTGCAAGGATGGATGAATCACTTCGAGGAACACTTCCGGAAGGGGCTGACATCTGGCACATCAACTGTGCCATGTATGACGTCGTTCGGTCCTCTCCACCGGAGAGACCCATACAAACGGTCTCACCGACGGAGAGGGCCGATCGGCGTGTACAGAAGATGGAAGCCAAGATCCAGTCGGCGAGACAACACACTTCCCGTATCCAGTGTGTGATGGATTATGTGAGGGCCAACAGGCCATTCACGTCGAAGGTGCGACGGATGGCCAATACATTGCGTCGCACCCATCACACACTAAATGAGGCAGTGCTATCCACCATCAAACAGCACTGCCTCGAAAGGATACGGATGTTAGTGGCTGCAAAACAGTCACTAAAGAGGCGAGCGAGAGGGCTGGCGGAAAATAAACAATTCCGCGAGAAGCCCTCTCGCTTATTTCAACCGCCTCCAAGTGTGGTTGACAATCCGCCGACTGCTGATCAGGCGGAAACCTTTTGGAAGGGTATTTATGAGGTGAGACATCCATTCAACAGAGATACTCCAGCCCTGGCGCAGTTCGGTATCTTCTGCGAAAGATATCGAGAGCCTGAGCCCGAATTACTGCGCCAACCGATAACCACTGAGGAGGTTCGAGAAGCCCTCAAAGGCTCCAAGAACTTTGCTGCTCCTGGTCCCGACGGGATCAATAACTTTTGGTGGAAAAAGTTACCCTCCACCCACCATTATTTAGCCAGTATATTTAATAGCTGGCTAAATGGGGAGCAGCAAATCCCTGAGTGGTTTATCGAGGGGCGAACCGTGCTTCTCCCTAAGACTGGAGATTTGTCCAATCCAAAGAATTACCGACCAATTACCTGTCTGAATGCATGTTACAAGTTGTTCACGCGCATCTTGTACATGCGAGTACTCCTAGTAGTTGACCCGGTTTACCAACGGATTTTTGAGCAGCGTGGGTCAAAGAGAGGTGTCGCTGGCTGCAAGGAGAACCTGTTGATAGATAGATCTATCACACAGGACTCCGTGCAGTACAAGCGGAATCTTTCTGTGGCCTGGATCGATTACCAAAAGGCATTTGACACAACGTCACATGAGTTACTCGTGTACTTGCTCAAGTGTCTCTCGGTACCCGATTCTATAGTGAGATGCATAGAACAACTGATGCTGGTCTGGAAGACCCGCTTTACTATAACATCAGGTATTGCGAGAGTTCAGACAGAGCCAGTCATCATAAGGAGAGGAGTATTTCAAGGGGACTCCCTTAGCCCACTCCTATTCTGCATCTCACTTCTGCCACTATCCGTTGAGCTCCGCAAAACCAGAGGATACAACTGCGGCCCACCCAGTTACCGGAGGCATAAAGTCACTCACTTATTCTATGTGGATGACCTCAAACTTTATGCCTCTGGTGAGAGGGATATGGACCAATCCCTCAGGGTGGTACAGGAGTACACGCAGGCAATTGGAATGGAATTCGGAATGGACAAATGTGCACTGGTTCATCTCAAGAGAGGACGATGCGAGAACTACGACAAGGACGCGCAGCTCGTGGACGGAAGCATCCTACACCACTTGGATGCCGGAGAGACGTACACCTACCTGGGTGTAGAGGAAACTCACATCCAGGAGGCACAACGGGTAAAAGACGCTCTCCGTAGCAAGTATCGGCAGCGGCTCCGACAGATCTGGTCGTCAGAACTGTCGGGGAAGAACAAAGTCGCTGCGACTAACATGCTTGCTGTTCCGATCCTACTTCACTCATTTGGAGTGATAAAGTGGACTCAAGTCGAGCTGCGACAACTTGACGTGAGTACTCGCAAGATGATGCATCTCCATAGGAGTCTGCATCCAAATTCGTCCGTTCCACGGTTATACATACCTAGAGACCAGGGTGGCCGTGGACTCTTGAGCTTGGAGTATCTCCATAACAGAATGGTTCTGGATGGCGCCTGCAAAGTCATCAGGAGTTCGGAACCCCTTCTGCAAATGGTTAAAACCCATGAAGAGGCAGGAGTAGGAGCTTTTCTTTTCAGGGCAGCACGTCGAGCAGCCGATGAATTGTCTCTGATTTTCGACTCCGAGCGCGAGGCTCAGGACTCAGTTACTGAGCTAGAGCCTGCTCGGAGAAAGGCCCGCATCAAAGCTGCAGAAGTGAGAAAGCTCCTGCAGCTTCACATGGATAAGCCCATGCATTCGGTCTACTTCAAGACCATTGAAGACCGGGGCTTATTCAAAGAACTGACTTTTGCTTTTCTGAAGTCAGGCGGGCCCAAATCGGGAACAGAGGGGTTCATCATGGCATGCCAGGATGGGGTTTTCAACACTCTCGTCTACCGTAGCCGTGTCATGGGTATGGAGGTCCCTGACACAAATTGCAGGGCCTGCCGCAGGGCGCCCGAGACAATTATGCACCTGCTGTCCTCTTGCACGGTGTATGCAGTCTCGGCCTATATCCATAGACACAATGCGGCATTACGAGTGCTCTACTACCATTTGAGGCACTCGTACGGAATAGACGAGACCCCAGTGCTGCCCTATGCTCCGGAGGATATTGAGTCCGTTGTGGAGAATGAGAGGTGCCGAATTTATTGGAACTTCTCATTCCCCACCCTCAGGCAAATTCAAGCTAACAAGCCTGATGTAGTCCTCCTCGACCATCAAACCAAAGCGATGTTCGTGATCGAGTTTTCGGCGCCAGCCGAACCGAACATCGTTTTGAAGGAGAAGGAAAAACGGACTGAATATCGAGATCTTCTCTTCGAACTCCGCCGGCTCTATCCAGACCATTCTGTGGAATTGGTCATCCTGATTATCGGCTCCCTAGGAGGCACACGACACACGCTGCTCTCGGAGATCCAGAAAATCCCAGCGTGCCGTGATAAGGCACACATCCTGGCTGGTGGAATGCAGAAGGCCGTCATACTAGGATCATTGCGTCTACTCAGGGCACACGTTACTTGGTCCCAGTGATTACTCACCTCACAGGCTGTGAGGAGTAGTCACTGGATTTTATCCAGCACGACTCTGCGTGACGTCGGAGGCCGCAGGGTCGTGACTGGAAATATATGAATTTAAAATAATAATAATAATAATAATAATAATGATAATAATAATAATAATAACACTCTCGTCTACCAATTGGAATGGAATTCGGGATGGACAAATGTGCACTGGTTCATCTCAAGAGAGGACGATGCGAGAACTACGACAAGGACGCGCAGCTCGTGGACGGAAGCATCCTACACCACCTGGATGCCGGAGAGACGTACACCTACCTAAGTGTAGAGGAAACTCACATCCAGGAGGCACAACGGGTGAAAGACGCTCTCCGCAGCAAGTATCGGCAGCGGCTCCGACAGATCTGGTCGTCAGAACTGTCGGGGAAGAACAAAGTCGCTGCGACTAACATGCTTGCTGTTCCGATCCTACTTTACTCATTTGGAGTGATAAAGTGGACTCAAGTCGAGCTGCGACAACTTGACGTAAGTACTCGCAAGATGATGCATCTCCAAAGGAGTCTGCATCCAAATTCGTCCGTTCCACGGTTATACATACCTAGAGACCAGGGTGGCCGTGGACCCTTGAGCTTGGAGTATCTCCATAACAGAATGGTTCTGGATGGCGCCTGCAAAGTCATCAGGAGTTCGGATCCCCTTCTGCAAATGGTTAAAACCCATGAAGAGGCAGGAGTAGGAGCTTTTCTTTTCAGGGCAGCACGTCGAGCAGCCGATGAATTGTCTCTGATTTTCGACTCCGAGCGCGAGGCTCAGGACTCAATTACTGAGCTAGAACCCGCTCGGAGAAAAGCCCGCATCAAAGCTGCAGAAGTGAAAAAGCTTCTGCAGCTTCACATGGATAAGCCCATGCATTCGGTCTACTTCAAGACCATTGAAGACCGGGGCTTATCCAAAGAACTGACTTTCGCTTTTCTTAAGTCAGGCGGGCTTAAATCGGAAACAGAGGGGTTCATCATGACATGCCAGGATGGGGTTTTCAACACTCTCGTCTACCGTAGCCGTGTCATGGGTATGGAGGTCCCTGACACAAATTGCAGGGCCTGCCGCAGGGCGCCCGAGACAATTATGCACCTGCTGTCTTCTTGCACGGTGTATGCAGTCTCGGCCTATATTCATAGACACAATGCGGCATTGCGAGTGCTCTATTATCACTTGAGGCACTCGTACGGAATAGACGAGACCCCAGTGCTGCCCTATGCTCCGGGGGATATTGAGTCCGTTGTGGAGAATGAGAGGTGCCGAATTTATTGGAACTTTTCATTCCCCATTCTCAGGCAGATACAAGCTAACAAGCCTGATGTAGTCCTCCTCGACCATCAAACCAAAGCGATGTTCGTGATCGAGTTTTCGGCGCCAGCCGAACCGAACACCGTTCTGAAGGAGGAGGGAAAACGGACTAAATATCGAGATCTTCTCTTCGAACTCCGCCGGCTCTATCCAGACCATTCTGTGGAATTGGTCATCCTAATAATCGGCTCCCTAGGAGGCACACGACACACGCTGCTCTCGGAGATCCAGAAAATCCCAGCGTGCCTTGATAAGGCACACATCCTGGCTGGTGGAATGCAGAAGGCCGTCATACTGGGATCATTGCGTCTACTTAGGGCACACGGTACTTGGTCCCAGTGATTACTCACCTCACAGGCTGTGAGGAGTAGTCACTGGATTTTATCTAGCACGACTCTGCGTGACGTCGGAGGCCGCAGGGTCGTGACTGGAATTATATGAACTGAATAATAATAACAATAATAATAATAATAATAATAATAATACACAAGACCAGGGCTTATCCAAAGAACTGACTTTTGCTTTTCTGAAGTCAGGCGGGCTCGAATCGGAAACAGAGGGGTTCATCATGGCATGCCAGGATGGGGTTCTTAACACTCTCGTCTACCGTAGCCGTGTCATGGGTATGGAGGTCCCTGACACAAGATGCAGGGCCTGCCGCAGGGCGCCCGAGACAATTATGCACCTGCTGTCTTCTTGCACGGAGTATGCAGTCTCGGCCTATATCCATAGACACAATGCGGCATTGCGAGTGCTCTTCTACTATTTGCCCTATGCTCCAGGGGATATTGAGTCTGTTGTGGAGAATGAGAGGTGCCGAATTTATTGGAACTTCTCATTCCCCACCCTCAGGCAAATTCAAGCTAACAAGCCTGATGTAGTCCTCCTCGACCATCAAACCAAAGCGATGTTCGTGATCGAGTTTTCGGCGCCAGCCGAACCGAGCATCGTTTTGAAGGAGGAGGAGAAATGGGCTAGATATCGAGACCTTCTCTTCGAACTCCGCAGGCTCTATCCAGAACATTCTGTGGAATTGGTCATCCTGATAATCGGCTCCCTAGGAGGCACACGGCACACGCTGCTCTCGGAGATCCAAAAAATTCCAGCGTGCCGTGATAAGGCACACATTCTGGCTGGTGGAATGCAGAAGGCCGTCATACTAGGATCATTGCGTCTACTCAGGGCACACGGTACTTGGTCCCACTGATTACTCACCTCACAGGCTGTGAGGAGTAGTCACTGGATTTTATCCAGCACGACTCTGCGTGACGTCGGAGACCGCAGGGTCGTGACTGGAATCATATGAATTCAAAATAATAATAATGATATGCTTTATCGTCTGAAGAAGAATCTCGTTGACAAAGCTAGGTCAGATAATATTGTAAAAACAGGTTGAAATATAACGACATAAAAATACGTGACAAAATATAGTCAAATAAATACCACATTAAAATATTAAAATATCACAACGCGAACGTATCATTATAATATTCCAGCAAACTGTGATAGGGTCTATCAGAGAGGAACTTTTTGACTTTTTTCCTGAATTGACAGTCCTTCAGACTTGCTAATCTAATATCAACTGGCAAGTGGTTGAACATTTCCCCACCATTATAGTTAATGGAATCTTTAATGAACTCTCTCGTGGGTAGAGGGAGTTTCGAACTGAAATTTCTGTTACGCGTGTTATGATGGATGGGAGTTGTAGTGAATTTCAACTTGTGCTCATTTATCAGGCAAACAGATTCCAGAATGAATAGTGCAATCACTGTCAATATTTTATTATTGGAAAATAAACTTCTGCAAGAATCTAGAGGTTTGACATTACACAAATACCTTATTGCTCGTTTCTGTAGAATTAACAGAGTTTTTAAAGACGTTGGACTGCACACTCTCCAAAAAGGTATTCCATATCGTAAGTGGGAATCTATTAGTGAATGATATACCATCTTGGCAGTATGGAATCCTAATTCCCTAGAAATCACTCTCACTGCATGACATCCAGAAGAGATCTTACCAGTGAGTATCTTGACGTGGTTACCAAATTTCAGATTTTTGTCGATCAACAATTCCAGGAACTTAGTATCATTTCTACTTTCAATAAATTTATCACCAAATGTGATTCCATCAAGGGAAGATCTGGATAATATTATACTAGTTTTAGATATATTGAACGACAGAATATTAGCGTCACACCAATCTTTCACCTTTTTCAAATCAGATGATATCATTTGATGTAGATCTCGAGGATTCCTACTATTCCATAATATAGTGGTATCATCTGCGAATAGAGTGAACTTTCCAGTTATATCAATCTTCGTGAGGTCGTTGACATACAATAAGAAAAGTACAGGTCCTTACACAGATCCCTGTGGAACATCATGATCAATATTTCTCTTCTTGGAGAGTTCTGTCGTTTTGACCACTTGATTTCTTTCTGATGAAGCTTTCTCAGCAGTATTCCATGATCAACACAGTCGAATGCTTTTGATATGTCACAAAACACTGCCGCGGGAATCTCACCTGCATTTATTTCCGAATAAACTCTATACAGAAATGAAAATATCGCATCGTGCGTGTTTTTGTTTTTTTGAAAACCAAACTGATTGTCACTGATAACATTGTCGGATTTCAAAAATTCGACGAGTCGTTTTTTCACCAGTTTTTCAATGACTTTGGCAATAGGTGGAATTAAAGAGATCGGCCGAAGATTAGATGGATTATCTATGTCTCCGCCCTTATGCAAAGGGATGACAACAGAAGTTTTCAGAAAATCTGGAAGAGTGCCGGACTGGAATGAAACATTGATATGCGCGACCAACACAGAGAGGGCATTCAATGGAAAATTTTCAACAATTTTCAGGAAATTTTCGTCATAGCCAGTTGAATTCTTGTTTTTTATGTCCTTCAAAATTTCAATCAACTCATGAATGTTGGTATCATATAGAATTAGATTTTTTTCAACTCTCAAATGTTCGAGATTGACTAATAATATGAGACAACAATTCCTTCACCAAGACTATTCGCAATAGAACAATAATATTTATTTATTGTATTAGGGCTCAAGGGAATGTCATTTTCCTTTTTTGTTTTTCCTCTTATATCGTTTATAATCGTCCAGGTCTTCTTCATCTTATTAGTAGCTTCATTGATTCTATAACTGTGAAATGTTTGCTAACTTGAGTGTAGATCTATAGATTCAGCGATAATGATTGAAATAGTTCAATGCTCATAATCACTGTTGTCCATTTATATCGTAGTCTCTTGCCAGTAGAGGACACACATGACATAGGGGTATCCACAAATTTGTATCGACTGTTGAATCGACTGCTGCATCAACTATCGATATTATGATCGATATTTATTTATTTTTTCGAGTTGCATCCGTGGACCATGTTATTCAAGTGGCTAACCTGATGCTGCGCAGAGACGAATTTTGGCTCAAAATGTTTTTTTTCTTCAGATGGATCGTGGATGCTCTGATTGACAGGAACTCGTTGTTCGAGCAATTTCTCTTCTTTTTATACTGGTTATTCTTTTTCCTACCAAGACATTTCATCTTGATGTGACTATAAGGTCATTCTTGATGATTGATTTGGTATGTCGTCGGGCATCTCTAGGATCCGACAGCCTGAAATATTTGGCATATCGTTGGCAACAGTGCAAGTCCTCACCAGCCCTACTAGTTTAGATAGCCTTCGATCCTGACTTCTGGCAGGAAGTCCAAGGAGGTCCAGATTTCCAGTCTGTGGTAGATCATCCATCATCCATGAAGACTTATGTCGCTTCAGAGCCTGAACTTCCAGTACCCAGTCGAATAGTGAGACATTCTGGTACAGGTCGGTTTGTGGGAGGGGGCTTGCAGCCTGTAGAGCCATCAGCCAGATTTCAAGCGCAGCATCCAGTTGCCCTGGAATAAATCAAGTGCTCAGGTCTTCAGGTGGTCGTGACACCTGTCAATTGAATGAACATCCAGTTTGTCCAACACATTGAAACGCGAACGCCGACTGAGTAAAAAGCGTATCCGTTTCATTCTAGAATGTAGGTCGGATGAATAGCAAGTTGACTCTCATGGTACAAAATCAAGAACTTGCAGAAGGATCAGGAGTTTCTGTTTTTATCACTTTTTCTATCTGTAGCAATTCAACTGATCATAATTGTTTCCTTGTCTGAAGACATTTCAATAATCAATATTCACTGTACCATATCGTGAGACATTCAAGTACATGCGAACAACATATTTCAGTCTTATATCGAAAATACATTTATTGAGATTATTTGGTCTGCTAGTGACTTAGTGAACCCAAAGTAAAGGCCCATATAAGAAAGAATATACCCTTGTACTGAGATATAACATTATTCACCTCCAATTCAAACACGTTTCGTTGGCACAAGAAAAAGAAAGAATTCCTCAACAGTAACTTTGGCTAATTTCAATATCTTTGATATTTTCCTCAGTGATTTGCTTCAAATACTGGGTAGCGTTCTACGAAAGGATATACCCCCACTAGTTGATAGAGAAAACTTACTCACGACTTGCTCTAGAATAAACGGGCTGCCGTACCTATATTGATAGGGTACCTCTGATGGAAAGCAATGTGAGCAGGTATATCGAGGAGATATAAAATTTTCAATGAGCTTCGGAGGTTTCGGAAACGAATTTTGCTTCCGATTACAACAGATAAATCAAAATCATTCTCAGCAGTTGTTCGCATATTTTTCTCCTGTTGACACTTCTCATTGACAGAAGTTGACACTACGTTATTATGAATTCATCTTGAATTTATCAATTTCTCGCAAAGCTGAGTGGAAATTCGATATCATTTCCATCATCTTCCGAACATTCAACAAAACAAGGTGTGACTTTCCGATTTTCTGGTTGGGGTTTTCGATAATAAAAATTTCACTTGGTGACATTCCAGGTCAGATGATCTGATTTATTCTCACAACACATATATTGACATACAGGGTATCTGAAAATTGCGCACAAGAATTAAAGGCGCTGATTATATTCGAATATATACCCTGAATAGTTCTAATGGAGAATCTCAAAAAGCCCACGAATAAAATTTAAATAGTGATCCAAACTTGTAGTTTTTTAATCATTTCTTCGTCACTATTTTTTTAGTGAACGGATTTATGAGCTGACAACTTGCTTCTCAGACAAATGACGTTGTTGTTTTCGAATCGAGCTGTACTATCATAGATGATGATAATGAGAGAAATTCATCGTCGTGATCAAAAGAACAAGTCTAGGTGCAAGCAAATTAAAAAAAATATATTTCCTCGGGAAGCGCTTATTTCAACATAACATAGCACATGGGATTTTCTTCTCAAATTTCTTTCCCTTCTTTTCCACATCTTCAACATTCAAAAAATATATTTGGAATAAAACAGAGGCCTCTTTCAGAGGTCAAGGGTAATTCATGCTCTCTTTCTCTGGGGGATTCGAGTATAATTTGGACCAAGGCTGCAAAAAAACATCAGTACGTACTTAGTGAGCTGGATTTTGAGGCATACCGTACTCTTGTAGAAAAAAAAATATGGAGAGATATATCGATCTTGTTGATTCCACCCTCAATGCCTATAACGTTGGTTCTCAACTTTGAGTTTTCAAATAAAAATATATTCAAACGTTTTGCTATATATTTTTGAATTGGAGTTCTTTGCACACAATTTTCGAATACGCTGTATGTTTATATAATACTTTGAATTTCTTTGATAGATACAAGGAGGGCAAATCCCCAGGAATTTGAAGAAATCAATGTTTTAACTCATGGATTCACCTACAGACAATATTGTCACTGAGTTAGCTAGCGGCCTCCAGCCTACTTCACAGTAGGGTTGCCCTTCCTACCCTTGTACCACGGGGGTTAGTACGATTCCCCCTATCTTCTGAGGCTGCTGACTTCTCCGTTACACAGCAATAATAAAAAATATATATATGTATGTTATATACCCTAATTAAAAATGGGTGGAGAAGAAGCATATTATTATGAAAATCATAATGAATCAGCTCCTTATAAAAAACATAGAGTACACACTAAATAACTCAATTCAGACTTCTTCAATCCATGAACACACTAGTAACTATACCTATGTAGATAAGTAGGTAAGCATAGAGGTGAGCCGGTACATGAATATGGAATGATGCAAAGAGCGAACAATAACAAACTTCTGAACACAGAGGTAGGTTCTGAGCTATTCCAATAGCTTGAAATAATTCACATTGTTCTCCTATAGCTGAAGGAGACATCAACAAATGGTGAGGAAGTGTTCTGATAGGGCTGCCACCCAATTTGTCTCTCAGCACAATCTCCTTAATTCCATCGAATGGTAAATGATTGATAAGAATGCCTAGATAATGATGTTGGTCGATAAGCATAATGTTGAGAAGGAATTAGGCCTGTAAAGACTTCAAGAAAAACTGACATTCTTGTATTGATTCGAAGGGTTTTCAGCTATCTAGTGTACTTTCTGATCAACTGATTAGCATTAGCGACGTCAACTTCATTCACAGCCGGCTCTCAGATCTGAACTGGGCATTCAAAATA
Source organism: Phaedon cochleariae (assembly GCA_918026855.4). Classification (NCBI taxonomy): domain Eukaryota; kingdom Metazoa; phylum Arthropoda; class Insecta; order Coleoptera; family Chrysomelidae; genus Phaedon; species Phaedon cochleariae. The sequence goes on along the minus strand of OU896722.1, from coordinate 9,708,695 downwards.
GTAGAGAACAAAACCAGCAATTACATGGAATGAGTGTACAAACTTCATTCTAGGTACCACTACGACTTATAACGTCCGAACTAGGAGAATGAGTCCTTGAAGAAAAGAATACCACAAAATTGACCTCTTGATTGAATAACACACTTTGTCCAATTTTTTGTTTCATTGTTTGGCGTCACACAACGCAAGCATAACGCGAACAGATATTGAGGATGGGTAGATCATTAGTCTCCATGATCAGAATGATATAATACACAAACACATTCGAAAATATCCATGTAATTTGGAATGAATATTTCGAAATAATGTACATGTTATAGGACCAAAATGTACGTATACGTGTTTGCAAACCGCTCATGTATATGCCCTTCGTAAACAACTATCATTTACCAAAAACGATCCATAACTGTATACGTTATCTATCTATCTATAACAGATGTTTGACCACTAGGAAGTTGGAAATTCACCAAATTCACGTACCTACTCTGCAAAATATAGCATTTTCTGTTGGTTTTCGCAGATAATTCATATTCTCAGTATTTATCCTAAGAATGCATGAGGCACAAATCGAAATAGCTTTCAATACCCTTTGAATCGAATATATAGTTTCCTTGTATGCTGTTACTTTCTGTCTGTTCGATGGCATTTCTTCATCGTTAGTTTCCACAAACCTTCACGATTCAGTTGATCTTATTGAAAAGGAAAATTCTCAGATATATTTATGAACACAAAAAAATGGATATAAATATATACCGTGTGTAACAGAATCATGGTACACCAAACTATTTTGATGAAGTTTATTTGTTGATAAATCAGGAAATTTGTCATTTTTGACCGGATTGAATTTTTTATAGCATTGAACCTGTCGATAGAAATACATCAGACTCAGAAAGAATAATCATGGCACACTCAGATGGAATATCAAGAAAGCAATTGAAACCGAAATTGAAGTTTGAAAAGTCACTTATTTGGTATCATTGGATTCAGAAAGACATGGGGAATTCGATAATGCGATGATATACAGGGTGTTCCATTTGAAATTTGAAAGTAATTAACACTTTCGGTGAAACCGAATGTTCAAATCGAAACATATTTTTGTCAAAAAGTAACGTTCATCAAGTTGAAGGGTCAGCCCAAAGTTCAATTACTCATCTCTAAAACTGAAGGAGTAAAGAGAAGTGTACCATCATCCTGTTACACTTGGTATATGAAGAAATACATTGAGAATTCGCATTCTCCATGTGATGGAAATATTAACTCTTGCTCGGTTTATTCAACAGAAAACAACTACTTTCCTGGCAATATGCCACGACGAATATTGAAATACATCTAATGAGCACATACGATAAGAATTTGAAAACAAAATCTTCTGAAGTAGAGAATTTGCATTCTCCTTCATATAAGGATATGCATATAATATGATTCTGAATATTCAACAGAAAATAACCACTTTCCTGGCTATTTGCCACTTCGACCATTGAATTTCATCTGTTGAATATCCAGAAAGAGAGAGCATGGAAAATCGAAATCGTCTGAAATTGAGAATAAACATCATCTCTCAAATCAAATGAAATAATATTATGTATTATGATATAAAAACATAACTTACCGATATGTTCATCATTGAAATGAAAATTGAAATGTATAGGAGAAGTATACGTATAAAAACTTTGATCTTGATGAGCTTGGAACTTCCAAAAACTCAGAGACGCATGGCAGAGCGTTAGGCATGTAACTCAGAGGTTGTGAGTTCGACTCTCACACGGGGCGGTAGAGTTCTTCCAGTTTTCATTGTCACTCGAAATTAGGGCTTTCCATCTTCATCATTATTGTATTTATCTTTCTGGTTGAGTAACCGACAAACATCATGACTTGACTCCTATGTTGATTGCCTTCGGACATTTCCGTATACAAGGAGAGACAATGCCAGAGGACGAACGGGGAAATATGGAGACTGTAAAGTACCATCCTGCCAGCGATGCTTCGTATAGAGCATGATTTCGAGTGACTTCGAGGATTGGAAGGATTCTGCCGCCTGGTATGTGATGAGAACTCGACCTCCCTACCGATTGATCGACGGACGACCCGTTGGCTCAATTGGCAGAGCGTTTGGCATGTAACCCAGAGGTTGTGAGTTCGACTCTCACACGGGGCGGTATAGCTTCTTCATTTTCCATTGTCACTCGGAATGAGGGCTTTCCATCTTCATTTTCATTTCATTATTATCCTTGTCTATGACAATCATACCCTCTCTTTCCCTACTGTCAATTGAATGGCTGTAGTACCCATGAATTAGTCTGTATTTTTGTCTGCTTCGCATGATTTCATAGTGTGTCACGGGTTGGTTCTTCAATTCCTATTCCTTACAAATGTAGACCTATATTCGAGGAAAATCGAAATAGTACTACTCACTGGTCTCCATTCTTCATAAATATCTCATCATAATTCATCATGAATAGGTCATCTGACACTCAACCCATTAATCTCTAGGCTACCTCCAGTAAAAAAAAGAAGGTTCATGGAAACCGTCTCCAAGTACACAGATCTGCTAATGAGCCATGGTGCATGCTTCATCTTGTTTCAATGAATTCACTTCCTATCAGATAAATCTCCTTATCCTTCTATCTACTACCTCGTCTACTACTTTCGCGGCTGGCTGGCAAGGTGGATGCTAGAAAGACATCAGGCATACTGGAACAATGTCTCAGAACAAAGACACAGTAAACTGATGGTTGGAACACTGTCCAAAACAGTAACTAACGACATTCTGAGCCTAAACAGAAGTCAAATGAAACAAGTGACGGGACTAATAATCGGTCACTGCCCCTTGAGAGAACATATGCATCAAATGGGCATCTATACAGATGAACCCATATGCAGACTATGCAATGAGGAGAAGGAAACTGCCACCCATGTGATATTGGAGATACAACCTTCTGGGAGCAGTGAACTCTCAAGAGGCATTTTCAAAGGATGATTTGGTGAAGGGGCTGCTAAACTTCATCAAGGTAGCGAACCTGTTCACCTTAGTCAACAGCATGATCAGGAATACAATAGGCTCAAAGGCTGCAGTGTTTCGGGCTTCAAACCCTGACTGATCATTCTGCTATTAATCAATCAATCTATTTACTAAGGCCTCAGGAATTGTAGTATCCTTGTATCCTACCTGACAACCATTGTTACCACAATACTTTGGATGGATGGATGGATTGAAAAGGGTTTTTATATGATTTTTGGTAGCCATTTTGCTTCTGAGGAATTCTTTCAGCGGATTCGATAGGTAGAATCACTTTTGGAGAACCATCTACGATACATTCTGGTATTTGGATGCTATATGTGACGGTCAACCTAGTTTGATTCCAGGTTCAAAATGAACTATTTACAGGCCACACACCACTTACGGTAAGAGTTGCATCCACAGTTTGCTATGATCATCTGCACACCACTATTGTTGCGCTTGGTATACTTGCGTGCTTGGTAATTTTGTAGGCATTTTATTCATACCCTAGCAAGTATCACACACCATTTATTCATCAGATGCTAGATGTATTTTAGCTTGATAATCATAGAATTTCATGCTTAGTCACTGCTTGCTTGTTGCACCATCTGAACAGGAAAGGAACCTAGGACACCCACGGTCCTGTTTGGAATCAAGGCTAGTATTCCCGGTGTTGAAAAGGAAGCAGGAGGACATCTATCCTAATCTCAGATAAGCTTAGCATTAGTACACGAGTTTAGAACTGCCTAGCATCTAGATATCACATGATTCAGCAGGGACCACTACACTTGGTCCTATTAAATCTCCCACAGATATATCTAGGATCCATCAAACTCATTTATTAGTCCTTAGGAACTTGATAGATCCCGTAAAAGCCTGGCCTAGGATAGAAAGACCAGATAGAGACGCCAGATATTTGTCAATTACTCAGGGCTTTTGCCTCACCGTGCCTGTTATCCACAGTCCTGATAGTACTCCTTTTTCTTTCATCACCGTGTCCGTGAACTGAAGTATAGGAATACGAAGTGCGGAAGGTAGGAGAACTAGGAATTTCAGGCCCATCCACAATTTCCTTCTCTTCAAAAAAAAGGGCAGTAGAAAGTACAATTCGTGGGAACCACAGAACTCCTTGATCGCTGAAGTTTGACGCAGCATTCTTCAAACCATAACGGATTTCATATTGTTTCTATTTGTATCATGAACAAACTAGCGGATCAGTATCATCAATCCATTTCTACTCTTATTATTATTATACTGTAACATGAAAATTTACCTTTACCCAAACTCAATTATCAGAATGGTACAGTTTCCTCTTTTTGTGCTCAGACTTGAGTCAAGTATCATCCAAAGTAAACAGCTAAGCATTTAGTTCACATTTTATTACAGGAACTTACAAGAAGTGAATAACATTAGATGACAATTGTGGGTATTTCATCCTGTTTTTTCGTGCCTGTTGGGTCGGTTGGCTCACTGCTTATGTTTTTGGGAATATTGATGCCTAAAATTGAATCAAACATGTAGGTTTTCATACAATGTCATAGTGATAACTTACCTGAAGTCAGTCCCTGTATTCTTCAAACTGAAGTGGTCATCTACGAGCAATCTTTGAATTCCAGGAACAATCTGAAAAGAAAAACAAAAGATTAGGTGGAATCATAAAGAAAGTATTTGAGCTTCAAGAAGTATTGTACTTACCAATTGAGTCATGCAGATGCTATGGCTTTCTTTATTTTCTTCAAATTCGTTTTTCTGGAAAGTATTTTCAAATTCGAATTTGTTCATTTATTTTCATTGGCTGTCAACATGATGAATTACAATTTGTCCAAAGTCAAATATCAAATTGTTTCATGTCAATGTCATAGGTCACAAGTCACGTCAGATTTGTTTCTTCGTTCATTTTAGGGTTGTTCGTTTGCACTTAAGAATCAGTCTTAAAGTCAGGTCGAAGTGAATACTAGGTGGAAAGTCATGTCATTAAAAAGGCGTGTGTCATATGTCAAGTGTCACCGAACCACGTGGGGTAAATCCTATTTTCTCATTGGCTAGAGGTTGGAAAGAAGTGATGGCCTGTCATTGGCTTAGAGCTCAACTTGTGCTTACGCATGAGCGGCGTTGTTGCGCAGAAAGCATAGCTGGCTCTGATTGTTTTTTTTCAAATAGGTTTCACTATGATGTGATTTTGTTTTTTCTGGGAAGGGATCGTCCCTTTTCCGTTTGCTTGATCGACGCGATCATGTCAGCGAAAAGCGCATTTTCGATGTTGTCCTGCAAGGTGGTAAAACACCAATTTAAATTGTTTTTCGGGTGTGAAGCCGATCCCTCGTGAAAGGTGAGTCTTTTAAAAAACTGGTGGTATATTCTTGGCATGCCACAGGGTCAATTTCTATTATAGATCTGCCGGCTTCCACTTTGCTTTTTTCATCCTGGTAATGGCCGATGGTCACCAGCAAATATCGACCGCTGGTCACCAGAAGATACCGTCCGCTGCTCCCTGACTGCCAATGACTCCGTTTAGATTGACCTGATTCCCGAAGTCTATCCTGACTGCTGTTTCGACGCCGAAGTTCCCCCAGAGTCCACGTGGTCTTTAAGGTCTATAGAACCTCTCAAGCCTGAGTACTCCCAGGTCAGAGAGAGAAGTACCCCCAGGAAACTGCAGGCAGTCTCTAGCATCCAACACAGGCTGCTGAAGGTAGCACCTACTAGGAGACCTCTCTAAGTTGATGTGGCAGAGTTCCTGGAGTTCTGAGCTAGGTGCTGGAGGTCACTCCACAGTAATGGGTGAGCTCCATCCAAAAAGGATTTTCTTTTTATTTTTTTAAGTATTGATCACCAATAGTAGTGCCAATCACCTAATTTAGTTTTTAACTGATACTTATATAGGTACATGGGAATTGGATTTTTTCTCATATATCTAGTCTCAGCTAGCAATGATGTAAATTTTTTAAAGTTGGTCTGGTTCAGAGTATAAATGACCATCAGGGTTGTAAGACACAACGCTCCCTGTAAACCTATATGCAGCTGCACATGGTAAATGTTGAGTCCCCCTGAACATCTGAAATTAGTAGTCTTTGTCAGGTTGTAACATGAACCTACTTGCATATTTTAACACCTTAGGGGTGATACCAATCTTCAGGAAGTTAGAAGGTACACACATTTTTACTGAACCATCATTGAATAAACTAGTTGATTAAAATTCACTGTTTTGATTTCTTATTTTTCCCTACACCAAATTTAACTTTCAAAATAAAAAAAACTGTTTGATGAACATCTGACCAACCCACGTCCCAGCTCTCCAGACACATTGTGCCGTTTACTTGACAACACCATTTTGCTGTTTTTGGTATTTATTTTGGGGTAAGTCTCTAGAAAATGCAGAAGGTGGTGACAAGATTTGGCGACGCAACGTGTAGGGCCAGTTTTTTGGAAATTTTTTTAAAGTTTTTATGTGATGTGCACTATATTGGTGAATTATTCCATAGGTATACATTTTATATATATGTGAATTTTTACATAACATTTTCTGGTAAAATTGGGAATTTTTGGGGTCACTTTTGAGAGGTGAAATTTAGGTACTTTCCCATGTGTGAGCAGTGGATTTTCTGGTCCAGCAGGAACAATAACTGGGGTATTTTTGAAGTATTGAACATAACTTATTGAATTTTTCATGAAGGTGAATTGGAATGTTACCTTTACTTTCTTGTTGGTATGGTAGAACTACCATCATTATTTTTTTGCATAATTAGGTGATTTCAGCCTCCTTCACAAGAGAAATTTACAGACTTTACAGGATTTGACATACTGACATTGTAAGTTCTCATGAGTTGAGTTTATTTGCATTTATGGAATTTTTTTATGAGAAAAAATATTTTCTCACTTGTGTCAGCTGACACAAATTGAATTTTCGAAAAATTAGCACTATACAGGGTGATAGATGCTTGGTATGCAATATTTGATAAATATTTGCGGATTTCTTTCATGTTTGATGAAAACATGATATAGTTACTTGGTATGGAATATTTGGTAAATATTTCCGGATTCTTTTTCCATATTTGATACAAACACTATACAGGGTGTATTTTTATCAAATATTTTAAAGGCGATTTCAATACTTTCATGATTGAAGGAAATAATTAATCATTGTACAGGGCAATAGTTCTTCGGTGGTAAAACTTTTCAGAAATATTTTTTTGGAAATTTTTCTGAAATTTTTTTCGAAAATTTTGAATTCTTGAATTTTTGCATATTTCCAAATTCTTGTAAATTTTGACAGTCACTTCCCAGAATGTCGGACAGTATGAAGGTGAAACATCTACTTATAGATGAAATAAATTATGAGTTACGTATACGGGGTGTTGTTACTCAAAGGGACATGAATGATAAAAGAAAAGCTTTAGGAAGACTTATGAAAACCAATACGGTTCTGATTCCTGATTCTACGTATACTTTTGCTTCTGAATGCACAGGGATTGAGAATACCTTAGATAGTATTAAAGCTGCAATTCCTGATGTCGAAGGATCAACTGAAGATTCTTTATACCTACGGTTAAGATCTAGATTCATTAATATTATAGGAAGAATAAAAAGGATGCCAATTGATTCAGCAGTTGCAGTCGAGGTATTATTCAAAAATGAAGCTCTAGCAACAGCTTCAACTTTAGAGGCTGATCTTGATGAGCGAATTTCAGAGCCTGTCGATCAATTGAATTCAAATGTAAATTTTTCTTCAACCTTTGCGCAACAATCACCTTCCGTTATACAGGGTACTTTTAAAGTAGCTTCCATTTATAAGTGGGACCTCAAGTTTGATGAAACTAAAAGAGGTTTAGGCGTAAAAGCTGTAACGTTCACTTTTAGCTATCGTACCGTTTTTGATAAATTGATTCACTGATTCTGCGGAGACCTAAGATTCAAAGTTTATTGCCTATCGCACTCTTTAATCAACTTCTGGTCAACCTCCTCATATCGTGACCTTTGTTGAGGTTTCGATGATAATGGTACCTAGGTTACTTACTTGCCTAAACTTCGCTAGCCATAATTTGATTCCTAGTACTCGGGTCTGTTTGTTTCCATACCTAAGACTATCTCATTTGAATTAGAGATCATCAAACGCTATATTTAGTATGTCGAAATTAGAGAACTCACAGTAAAGTGTACAGATCGTGTAAATATTGTACATAGTTTCATTCCGAACCAAATCGACTAGCGGAATCAGTTATGAAATAATTTCAATCAAATTGATGGTTTGTTTTGGTCTAGGTGACTAGGTTAGATCATTATGTTGATCAGCTGATCGGTGGTTAGAGATGTGAATATTTCACTCGATAGTGCTGAACAGGACCACAGTATCGTGAATTGTATGTGGCTGCGGCGGGCACACTGCCTCGATACAGGACGTTCGCTTGGTGAGAATGGTGGACCTTGGTACCCATATAGTGCACGTTTGGAGTAGCTGAGTGGTTGATGACGTCATGGGTTGGATAATTGACTTCCTGCTGTTACAGGTTTATTACGAGCTGTGATGCATCCCCAAATATTCAATTTATTGTTATCATGCCCAGACTGATGTTGTCATAATAAGGTCTATAGAACTCAGGTAGTGCTTAGACACCAAGGTTTGTCATGTTCTGTACGTTTTGTCCTTGTTCGGGTCTGACAGGTGTTTCTATGCTTCTGTGGTGGATCAATGAAAGCTGTCATTTGGGTACTTTGAAGTCTTTGGCAATGAGTAGTGAAATATGGCTGTAAGCCAATAATATTGAATTTAAATTCATCCTCTGAATGAGGGATTAGGTTTCACTCTCAAATACCAGTTTCCATGTAGGAAAATTTTTAGGTATCGTTTGAGGTATATATTTTCGGAAACTGTCCATTTTTATGGGATTATAGAGCCATTGACAAAAAGTGAGGTTGGAAACACATGTACAGAAAACCCTTTTTCAAGGGAAAAAGGTAAATTGAGTCGATAGCTGAATTAATTGATCAGTGAACTGATGGCTAAAATACTTTTCAGACCAGTATTAGTCAAGTTTTGAATGAAATCCATCTTTTGGAATGTTGATGTCTGATGGCCCCCTTTCAGGACTCCCAGGCGGGATCATACTGTAATTATTTGTATATACGGCTGAGTTTTGAGTGATACTGCGTCCTTGAAAAAGGTATGAACTTCCAGAAGTCTGGAACCAGTGAGTATAGGACTTTCTTATGTTTCAGGGTTGTTGTGACAGATTGTTGTGACAGATTGTTGTGACAGATTGTTGTGCCAGATTGTTGTGACAGATTGTTGTGACAGATTGTTGTGACAGATTGTTGTGCCAGATTGTTGTGACAGATTGTTGTGACAGATTGTTGTGACCGATTTTTGTGACAGATTCTTGTGTTCGATTTTTGAGCCAGCCTTTTGCCTGGATTTTGAGCACTCATAGTAATGGTATACAATTTGAGCTGCTTTTGATGTTAGTTCCGATAACTGGTATCCTGTCCTGTAACTGGTATCCTGTTCTGTAGCTGGTAGCTGCAGCTGTATAGTTGAGCCAGTCTTGTAGCCTGTGATTGGACCATGGATGTCACGCAAGTTTTTCATAATCTTGTTCTGAATTATCATGTCTCATTTGGTTTGACATATTGTTCATGATTATTATCTTATGATTTTTTTTTTATGATATTCACCTGTTAACGTAACAGGCACGGTTGCAACCTTGCGTTTTACGGATTTAGGTATATGAACTGGGTAGGTTATATGATATGTGCATTACTTATAAAATATAGCATAGGTATTGCTATGAATTCATGAACATTTAGTTTCTGGGTGGGTTTTTTTTATGTGGATTTTAAGGGTATGGGATAAAACTGGGATTTAATTATTATGTAACACTTGGGTGATATACAATCAGGTTTTGATTTGAACATTTAAAATATTCAGTATTGAGGGACATAGTTGCTAGTAATGTTCAGAGATATAGCACTTCAATTGTAAATCAGTATTATCATGTCAGGTGGTTCAAGAATATAATTATTAAATGGTATAGAGTATTGGGGAAATGTTTTGTCTTTTAATTTGATAACGATAGCTGTTGTAAGATATTAACCATGGTAAGTGGGGTTAATATTGAATCATGGTGAGGATATGCAGTCCACATTTACCTGGCGCCCTTATTAACATCTAATATTTTGAGTAGATCTGAACCCACTCCGTCTCCACTGCAGTTCAGTCGCGAGCCCATATCCTCTGTCAGCAAAGGACAGATATATTTGTCAATCTCGAAATAAGATTGTTACAAATTTTGGCGCCCAACGTGGGGCCTTAAATAAAAAAGGAATTTTTGATTTTCAAAAAAAAAAAAAAATTTTTTTTTTTTGAAAAAAAAAAAAAAAATTTTTTGAATTTTTTTTATTTTTTTTGTTGACGTCTAGTATCTCTGACTTCCTTTTTAGTGAGTTCAGTTGTTTTTTTTTGAAGTGCTATATTCCTTAGTGGTAATCTGCTAATACTTTGAATGTTCAAATATTATTTCATTTACAGGTACAGATTATCGGATCTATGATTGTAGTATATTTTTAGTAGATTTTTCGCAGCTATTTGAGAAAAATTTTTATGCTCGCTGTCCTGGCTATACAGGGTAGAATTTTTTTTGGTATAAATTGTTGCTGAAGTTTGAGAAAATGGAGGGTAAAATGGAGATAAATAGACTCGACAAAGAGGAGTTGACTTATGAGTTGGCAATTAGGGGTGTAACTGATAAAACCACTGTTGAGGAAATGAGGAAGTGCCTACGAGGCTATATAAGATTGGAAAATTCATCAACTCCCCCTGTTTATCCGACAAATGTTTTCACTTTCGCTGCTGATATTTCTTATTTAACGGACAAACTTGCAGAATTACAGGGATTAGTTTCTGACTTTGCGGATTTTGAATCAAGTCCAAATTTTTTGAAAGTTAATTCTAAGGTTCTTCACGCTTTTAAACGAGCAGAGAGAGCTGTTGTTGCTAAAGATGAGGATCATGGAGTAAAATCTAAATTTCTAGTAGAATTCTTAAATTTGCAGTCTGAACTTAAATCACGTGCTAGAAAATTCAAACGATCATCTCAGCAAATTTCAACTCCTTTAGAGCTTAGTGTTCTCATGTCATCTACAGGGATTAGCAGCTCATCAGAGAGTGAAGAATCTGATGATGACGTAGTAGGAAATGTAACTTCCGTACCAGTGTCCGTTCCCCATATACAGGGTGTCCCAGTATCAAAGTGGAACATTACTAAATTCGATGGAGATAATAGTAAAATTTCGTTAAGTGCTTTTCTGGAGAATGTTGAGGAATTATGTTTGTCCCGTAATGTAAGTAAAGACCAATTGTATAGATCTGCAAGTGATCTATTTTCAGGAAAAGCGTTGTTGTGGTTTAGGTCCATCAGAAATCAGGTTCATTCTTGGCCACAGTTAGTTATCGAACTTAGAGCAGAATTTCAGCCGCCTAATTTCAATGATAAATTGTTCAATGAAATCAAGCATAGAACACAAGGTCCTCAAGAGACTATGGGCATGTACATAGCCCTTATGATAAATATGTTTAATCGCTTGACAATACCGATCAGTGAAAGTATGCGGTTGAAGATTTTGTTACAGAACATTTCTCCATTTTATCAAAGTCAACTTGGCTTAATTAAGGTTGATTCAATTCAACATTTGATAGAGTTAGGTCGTCAACTAGAGGCCCGTAAGCAGGCCATAGAATCCTTTGTTCCTCCTCCTAGAAACAAAAGCAATCTCATGGAGCCTGATTTAGCTTATATTTATACAGATAATTCGGACACGTCTTTTGGAAACTTTGTGAATAACCCTTCCACCTCCTCCGCTCAAGTAGATATGGTGGGTACTTGTTGGAATTGTAAATCTGTAGGTCATATGGCCCGGGATTGTAAGGCTTCAGTGAAGAGTAGGTACTGTTTCAAATGTGGAAATGCCAATTTCACAGTTCGCAATTGTCCTAAATGTAATCAGGGAAACGCCAGACCGAGACACTAAACGACCGCGTAGTGCTCTCTAATTCAGATAGGAAGTCGGTCAGTAAATCTTTGTTACCGGTTAAACAAAAAGTTATCTTAGAATACATTTTGGCACATGCGCAGAATGATGAAAGGCCATTCTTGAATGTTTCGATTTTGGGTGTTCAGATGTTAGGATTATTGGATTCTGGCGCATCAAACACAATTTTAGGAGGCCCTGGTTGGCAGTTATTAAGTAAGCTTAATTTAGGTGTAAATAATGCAAATATTGTTTCTTGTAGAGTGGCTAATGGCCAAATTTGTTCAAGTATAGGATCAGTGGATTTACCGATTGGTGTTGAAGATAAAGTTAAAATTATTTCTGTTTTGATCATACCGTCTCTTCCCCACTGTTTGATTTTGGGAATAGATTTTTGGAAGAAAATGGGGATTGTCCCAGATCTTCGTCGTGGCGATTGGGTTTTTGCTTCTGAAGCAACCGCGATGGTTGATTCTATCGCGTTACGCTCAGAAACTGATTTAAATCCTGAACAATCGAAAATTTTATATGAAGTTGTTGATGAAGCTTTCACTTCTATGGGAGATAACTTGGGTTGCACTAGTTTAGTTGAACATGAGATCAAAACCGACGCAGCTCCGATTAAGCAGAGATATTATCCTGTCAGTCCGGTTATGCAATCCCATATAGATAAAGAACTTCAAAAATTACTTGATGAGGGTATTGTTGAACGGTCCACCAGCCCTTGGTCATCACCAATTCTCTTAGTGAAAAAGAAAGATGACACTTTTCGATTTTGTGTAGATTACAGGAAGTTAAATCAGGTTACTGAACGTGATGCATATCCAATCCCGTATGTATCTTCAACACTTGATAAGTTAAGAGATGCAAAATTCTTGACATCTTTAGATATAAAATCAGCCTATTTTCAAGTACCGTTGACCGAATCTTCGAAACCCCTTACCGCCTTTACCGTACCAAATCGTGGTCTATTTCAATTTTGCAGACTCCCTATGGGCTTAGCAAATTCCCCTGCTACGTTCCAGAGGTTGATAGATCGTGTATTAGGACCTGAGTTAGAACCTCATGTGTTTGTCTATTTAGATGACATTATAATAGTCACTCAGACTTTCGAAAAGCATATTGAAATTTTAAAGGAAGTGTTCGATCGCTTGAGAGTAGCTAACTTGACGGTTTCGAAGAAAAAGTGTCATTTTTGTAGGCCCGAACTATTGTATCTCGGTTATATTGTTGATGCTAATGGATTGAGAGTCGATCCTGAGAAAGTTCGCGCAATAGTAAATCTCCCTGTTCCTACTTGTGTTTCTGAAGTTCGTAGAGTATTAGGTCTAGCCTCTTGGTATAGACGTTTTGTCCCAAATTTTTCGTCAATTACGGCCCCTATTACGGAGTTGCTTCGTAAAAATAAAAGTTTCGTTTGGAGTCCCACATGTGATGAAGCTTTTCGCGCTCTAAAAGAGCATCTCATTTCGTCCCCTATACTTGCCTGTCCGAACTTTGATCTTCCCTTTGCTATTGAGACCGATGCTTCCGGTTATGGAATCGGAGCTGTATTGACTCAAGAGCATGATGATGGTGTTAAAGTCATCTGTTATCTATCCAGGTCTCTGAACCGTTTAGAACGCAACTATACAACTACAGAAAGAGAATGTCTCGCTGTATTATGGGCGATTGAGAAACTCAGACCATATATTGAAGGTTCTAAGTTTACTGTTTATTCAGATCATGCTAGTCTGGTATGGTTGAATCGTCTTCAATCCCCCACAGGTCGTCTAGCGCGCTGGGCGATTAAGTTGCAACAGTATGACTACACTATTAAGCATAGGCCCGGGAAAGATAATGTCATTCCGGATATTCTGTCCCGTTCAGTCCCTGTAGTGGATGCCTTGTCTGTCCCCCTTAATCCTGATTCTTCGAATATAGTTGTAGGTGTTACTGATACCGATAAATGGTATGAGACTATGAAGAATAAAGTACTCCAGTGTCCCCAAAAGTTTTCGGCGTGGCAAGTCGTTGCTAACACTTTGTATAAAAATATTAAGCCCCGATATCCCGATCTAATATCTCCTTCAGAGTGTTGGAAGATTGTAGTGTCAAGTAAGGAACGCAAGCCTCTCATTCAGTCTGTACACGAGTCAATTTGCCATGCAGGCGTGTATAAAACCTTTCACAAGCTCGCACAGCAATATTATTGGCCGAAGATGCGGTCTGATGTGGCATGTTTTGTTCGCAAATGCCATACGTGCCATGCTATCAAACCCGAGCAGAGACGCCCACCTGGATTGATGCTGAGTAAGCAAACATCCATATCTCGACCATTTGAGTTACTGTGTGCAGACTTGATTGGTCCTTTACCCCGGTCTCGATCTGGATATCAATATATTTTTGTAGTAGCTGATTGTTTCAGTAAGTTTCCCCTGTTGTTCCCCTTGCGTAAAGCTGTCGCATCGACAATTGTAAAAATTTTGGAAAATAATGTATTTTTAATGTTTGGATGTCCAAACTCAATTATTGTAGATAATGGGGTCCAGTTTAAGTCTAAGGAATTTCAGAAATTAATGGAATCATATAATGTAAATATTCAGTATACCGCTCTTTATCATCCCCAGGCAAATCCATGTGAGAGGATAAATCGAGTTATCAAAACTATGTTACGGTCGTATGTCTCAGACGATCATAGAACTTGGGATCAGAATTTAGATAAAGTCGGGTTTGCTATTCGTTCCACTCAGCATGAGGTCACTGGTTTCACCCCAAATTTCATAGTGTTCAGTAGGGAAGTTTCTTCGAAAGGAGAGAAAGCCATTTCAGAACCTATTGAATTTGATCGGTCAGCTGTAACCCTTCAGCGCCAACAAGCACAAGAAAAATTGTTCTCGGATATCAAAGAACGTTTATTCAAGTCCTATTCTCAGAATAAAAATGTCTATGATCTGCGTAGAAGGGATGAACAATATCTGCCCAATCAGTTAGTCTGGCGCCGTAACTACGTTTTGTCTGATGCCTCAAAGTATTTCACGGCCAAATTGGCTCCAAAATATATTGGTCCAGTTATGATATCTAAGCGCTTGTCCCCGTGGACTTATGAGCTAAAGGACGACCAGAACCGGTATCTTGGAGTTTGGCATGCGAAGGACTTGAAGGCTCATCCTCCGGATGATAATGAGTAACGTCTGGGATGGCTTATATAATGTTGATGTTGTTTGTTGTATTTGGACGACGAAGCTCTGCAGTGAGGGGCTTGAGAATACTCCTGTCAGGGAATTACCAGCTGGTGGGTAAAAGTCCCACAACTGGCCACTTTAGGCAAATTTTATCATGAATAACATTATGTCCCGCTCCTTTATGACGTTTCTGGTTCTTCTTTGGTTTATAGTTCAATGCGGTATTTTGCGGTAATATTGTTGGAGTTAATGTTGGTTGTCGTCATTTTTGATAAAGATAATGGGGTTTGGTATAAACATTTTTGCCTCATGTATGTCACTTTCACTTAAACCGGTGATTCGTCACATTTTGCTAGAGATAATTTTGTTTGGTAGGGACTTAATTTTTTTGTCACTTTAACCGGTGATTCGTCACTTTTTGCTAGAGATAATTTTGTTTGGTAGGGACCTAATCCCAATGGGGATGGGCAGGTGGCGGAACCGAGTGTTCGATTATGCGTGCCAGGAGAAGGAGAACGAATGTAGGAGGGGCCCCGTCGACAGAATCGCGAGTTGCCTACGGGCGCCTGTCACATGGCCGGGTCATTCTCCTACATTCGGTCGAGCTCTCTCTAGGCCGAGGTGTCGCCATTTGTCCATCGTATTGAGATGAAGGAACAATCCCGAATGTTTTGTTTATATATATCTCTCCCGGCATCAGCGCCGTTTCAGGTTGGTCGGCCCTCAAGTCGACTAGGGTTGACGTGGCAGTCCTTGGGTACGCCCTAAATCAAAATTTTAAATTTAACTTTTTCGGAATCCTCCACTCGGGCGACCAGGATCACACAGATGTGGGGGCCTGATGGTTCGTCTGGGTGTCGATGCGTCAGGAGTGGCTAGTCCCGTAGAGCGGACCACGACGCGTTTTCCATCTTTCGCGAGGCCATCTTCGAGGCCCTCCTGAAGCGTCGATGTTCGGACGATCGGTCGGTTCACCCGTCTGTGGGATGACTGGAAACCTAAGATGTCATGGCGACATATCTTGTTACCGGCTAGGGTAGTCAGGAACAAGTTTTAATTTTTTTTACGTATATCTTCAGAACAAGAAAAATTTGCAGGCAAATTTCTTAAAGTGGGAGGGGAATTTGTAACGTTCACTTTTAGCTATCGTACCGTTTTTGATAAATTGATTCACTGATTCTGCGGAGACCTAAGATTCAAAGTTTATTGCCTATCGCACTCTTTAATCAACTTCTGGTCAACCTCCTCATATCGTGACCTTTGTTGAGGTTTCGATGATAATGGTACCTAGGTTACTTACTTGCCTAAACTTCGCTAGCCATAATTTGATTCCTAGTACTCGGGTCTGTTTGTTTCCATACCTAAGACTATCTCATTTGAATTAGAGATCATCAAACGCTATATTTAGTATGTCGAAATTAGAGAACTCACAGTAAAGTGTACAGATCGTGTAAATATTGTACATAGTTTCATTCCGAACCAAATCGACTAGCGGAATCAGTTATGAAATAATTTCAATCAAATTGATGGTTTGTTTTGGTCTAGGTGACTAGGTTAGATCATTATGTTGATCAGCTGATCGGTGGTTAGAGATGTGAATATTTCACTCGATAGTGCTGAACAGGACCACAGTATCGTGAATTGTATGTGGCTGCGGCGGGCACACTGCCTCGATACAGGACGTTCGCTTGGTGAGAATGGTGGACCTTGGTACCCATATAGTGCACGTTTGGAGTAGCTGAGTGGTTGATGACGTCATGGGTTGGATAATTGACTTCCTGCTGTTACAGGTTTATTACGAGCTGTGATGCATCCCCAAATATTCAATTTATTGTTATCATGCCCAGACTGATGTTGTCATAATAAGGTCTATAGAACTCAGGTAGTGCTTAGACACCAAGGTTTGTCATGTTCTGTACGTTTTGTCCTTGTTCGGGTCTGACAGGTGTTTCTATGCTTCTGTGGTGGATCAATGAAAGCTGTCATTTGGGTACTTTGAAGTCTTTGGCAATGAGTAGTGAAATATGGCTGTAAGCCAATAATATTGAATTTAAATTCATCCTCTGAATGAGGGATTAGGTTTCACTCTCAAATACCAGTTTCCATGTAGGAAAATTTTTAGGTATCGTTTGAGGTATATATTTTCGGAAACTGTCCATTTTTATGGGATTATAGAGCCATTGACAAAAAGTGAGGTTGGAAACACATGTACAGAAAACCCTTTTTCAAGGGAAAAAGGTAAATTGAGTCGATAGCTGAATTAATTGATCAGTGAACTGATGGCTAAAATACTTTTCAGACCAGTATTAGTCAAGTTTTGAATGAAATCCATCTTTTGGAATGTTGATGTCTGATGGCCCCCTTTCAGGACTCCCAGGCGGGATCATACTGTAATTATTTGTATATACGGCTGAGTTTTGAGTGATACTGCGTCCTTGAAAAAGGTATGAACTTCCAGAAGTCTGGAACCAGTGAGTATAGGACTTTCTTATGTTTCAGGGTTGTTGTGACAGATTGTTGTGACAGATTGTTGTGACAGATTGTTGTGCCAGATTGTTGTGACAGATTGTTGTGACAGATTGTTGTGACAGATTGTTGTGCCAGATTGTTGTGACAGATTGTTGTGACAGATTGTTGTGACCGATTTTTGTGACAGATTCTTGTGTTCGATTTTTGAGCCAGCCTTTTGCCTGGATTTTGAGCACTCATAGTAATGGTATACAATTTGAGCTGCTTTTGATGTTAGTTCCGATAACTGGTATCCTGTCCTGTAACTGGTATCCTGTTCTGTAGCTGGTAGCTGCAGCTGTATAGTTGAGCCAGTCTTGTAGCCTGTGATTGGACCATGGATGTCACGCAAGTTTTTCATAATCTTGTTCTGAATTATCATGTCTCATTTGGTTTGACATATTGTTCATGATTATTATCTTATGATTTTTTTTTTATGATATTCACCTGTTAACGTAACAGGCACGGTTGCAACCTTGCGTTTTACGGATTTAGGTATATGAACTGGGTAGGTTATATGATATGTGCATTACTTATAAAATATAGCATAGGTATTGCTATGAATTCATGAACATTTAGTTTCTGGGTGGGTTTTTTTTATGTGGATTTTAAGGGTATGGGATAAAACTGGGATTTAATTATTATGTAACACTTGGGTGATATACAATCAGGTTTTGATTTGAACATTTAAAATATTCAGTATTGAGGGACATAGTTGCTAGTAATGTTCAGAGATATAGCACTTCAATTGTAAATCAGTATTATCATGTCAGGTGGTTCAAGAATATAATTATTAAATGGTATAGAGTATTGGGGAAATGTTTTGTCTTTTAATTTGATAACGATAGCTGTTGTAAGATATTAACCATGGTAAGTGGGGTTAATATTGAATCATGGTGAGGATATGCAGTCCACATTTACCTGGCGCCCTTATTAACATCTAATATTTTGAGTAGATCTGAACCCACTCCGTCTCCACTGCAGTTCAGTCGCGAGCCCATATCCTCTGTCAGCAAAGGACAGATATATTTGTCAATCTCGAAATAAGATTGTTACAAAGCTTTTCCTGAAAGAGTCGCTGAGTTGTCTGAAGCAAGACATGTTACTAAAGTTCAACTGTTTGAGTCTGCAGTAGATCTATTTTCTGGCAAAGCATTGTTATGGCTGCGCCATGTAAAAGATTCAGGTAATGTTCACGATTGGGACTCACTTGTTAAAAGATTAGAAAGAGATTTCCTTGATAAGGATTATAATGAGGACTTATTAGAAACCATGAAGAATCGGAAACAGTCTGATGACGAATCAGTTGTTATTTTTGGAGCCATCATGGAATCTTTGTTTAACAGATTGAGTTCTCCCCCTGCAGTAGTAAAGTAGTAACAAGAGTTAAATGGGTGCGGAAAAATTTGAAACCGGAGTATATGTCTCGTTTAGCACTTAATGAATATAATACAGTTGATGGATTATTACATGATGCAAAAATTTTAGAATCCGTTTTGAAAGACACACAAGTTAAATCAATTTCCAAGAGACCTCAAGTAAATGTTTTAAATTTTGAAAGTGAACCTGGAACTTCAGGTAATTCTAGTAGTCAGGGTAGGTATAACAGATTTCAAAATAGCAGAGTTGGAAATAGAAAATTTTTAAAGGAATTCAAATCACAGAAAAAAGAGTAGTAATAATTCAGGCAACCAAACTTCTACTGTGAATACTTTAGTTACTAATGCTGGTGGAGCCAAAACTGTTGTTTGCTGGAATTGTAAAGGGCCTAACCACACTTTCCATGCTTGTACACTTGAAAGATCAAAATTTTGTTCTGAATGCGGCAACCCTGGAGTAATAAGCTCAGAGTGCACTAAGTGTTCGGGAAACGAACAGTAGGGGCAGTTTCCAGTGGCCGAACACCGCTCCGAAAATTTGAGGCCACAGTTCAGTTGAACAATCATAGATCATCTGGTGAACAGAAATCTCACTCGAATTTTGTTAAAAATTATTTTCTACATTCGAAAACTCTAGTAACTGCTCTCATTTTCACAAGAAAAGGCTTAGATAACCGACCTTATATAAGTGTTAATATTTTCGATAATGCATTCATTGCACTTTTGGACTCTGGTGCCAATCATTCAATTCTAGGACGTGAGTTTCCAGATATTGAAAGTTTTTTTAAAATCTCGGTTAATATTCCACCTTATAAATATGTCACGACTGCAGATGGTGCAAAACAACAAGTTTCTGGTATAGTTGAGTTACCGGTTTGTATTGAAAATACTTGTAAATTATTTTCATTTTTGTTAGTCCCATCCTTAGATTGCTCAATCATTTTGGGTAGTGATTTTTGTAAGTCATTTGGTTTGACCTTGAATTTCAAGAATGATACATGGGAGGTTCTTGGTAATAGTGATATCAACGTCGTCTCTATCGGATCTGCTGAAGTTGATGATGCTAGTACCAACAACCAAACGTTCACTCTTGAGAACTTACCACCGGAAGATATTCAGACAGTCGATAGTGTGATGGCTGAATCCAAGACACTTGCTGGATTTGCAGGAAAGTAAGGGCGTACAAATAAAATGGTGTATACTATAGGAACAGGAGATGCTAGGGCAGTTAAACAACGTCAATACCTAATGTCGCCTTATATGTTGGAACATTTGAACAAGGAACTTGATCACATGTTAGAGCTTGATATTGTGGAACCTTCTAGTAGTAGATGGTCATCCCCAGTATTATTAGTTAAAAAGGTTAACGGTAAATTTAGATTTCGCTTCGATGGAAGCAAGTTAAATTCCTAAACGAAAAAGGATAGCTATCCTCTACCTTATGTAGATCGTATTCTGTCTATGTTGAGAAATGCTCGTTTCATTTCATCAATTGACCTTAAGTCGGCATTTTGGCAGATTCCTCTCGACGATAGTTCGAAGGAAAAAACTGCTTTTTCAATCCCAGGGAGGGGATCATTTCACTTTAACGTTTTGCCATTTGGCCTAGCAAATGCTGCCCAATGCCAACAAAGGTTGATGGATGCTGTATTCGGTCCAGAGTTGGAGCCACATGTATTTGTTTACATGGATGATCTTATCATCATTTCATCAACATTTGAAGAACATATTAAATTGCTAAAGGAAGTAGCTTGTCGTCTGCGGGACGCAAATTCAACCATTAATTTCGACAAATGTGTCTTTTTGAAACCTTCTTTGAAATACCTTGGGTATATAGTCGACAGTTTCGGTTTACGAACAAATCCCGACAAAGTTTCTGCTATTGCGAATTTTTCAACACCCAAGACCACAACTGAGATAAAAAGATTTGCTGGTATGTGCGGATGGTACCGCAGATTCATCCCAGAATTTTCAACTATTATGGCGCCGATTAATTCTCTTCTTCATGACAAAAAGAAAGGTCAGAAAGTCACTTGGTCAGCAGACGCTGAAAAAGCATTTAAAGTAATCAAGGAAGCCTTAATATCTGCACCAATTTTATCCAGTCCAAATTTTAAATTGCCATTTTGCATACAGTGTGATGCCTCTGATGTTGGGTTAGGTTGTATACTTACTCAGACTCAGGATGGAGTTGGGGAAGTAATTGCTTTTGCTTCTAGGAGCCTCTCTCGATGTGAAAGGAACTACACCACTACAGAGAAAGAGTGTCTCGCTTGTATTTTTGCTTGCGAAAAATTTAGACCTTATATTGAAGGAGATAATTTTACAGTAATCACGGATCATGCTTCTTTGAAGTGGTTATTTAACATGAAAGACCCATCTGGTCGTCTAGCACGATGGAGTGTGAAATCAAGTCAGTTTCAATTTGAAATATTTTATAGAAAAGGTAAATTGAATGTAGTACCTGATGCACTTTCTCGTAGTCCTGTGGATCCTGCGCCTGAAGAGCCATCCACTTCATGTCTTGTAGCTATGACTGATAATATTGATGATAATGTCTCAGATTTGGATTTAGACAACTTAGACAGTTCTTATGAAAAAATGTGTAGACAAATTTTAGAGTCTCCAAATTCTTTCCCTCAGTGGACAGTTGAACAGGGTTATGTATATAAGTTTGCTCCTTCTAAAGTACCCATAGAGACTAATATTTCAGATTTGAAATTACTGGTACCTAACCCGCAGAGACGGAAAATAATTCATATAAATCATGACTTAGCCACAGCTTCTTATGCTGGATATTCAAAAACAGTTGCTAGGGTTCAGCTATCATACTACTGGCCTAGAATGCGACGGGATATATGTAGGTATGTAAAATCGTGTAAAGTCTGTGCTTCACAAAAGTCCCCTAACTATGCGAAGTATGGATTAATGGGCATGGAAAAAGAGGTCTGTTTTCCATGGCAGGTTATTGCGCTTGACTTAATGGGTCCTTTACTCAGAAGTAAGAACGGTTTTCAGTATATACTCGTTGTCAGCGACTGGTTTACTAAGTATCCAGTAATATGTCCGCTAAGAAATGCTACGTCTCAAGCAATTTTAAAATTTCTTGAAAATGACGTTTTTTTGATTTATGGGGTTCCCCAACGTATCATCTGCGATAATGGCAGACAATTAATCAGTAATTCAATGAAAAAGTTAGTTTTCATTTATGGATCAAAGATTTCTTATACTCCATATTACCATCCTCAGGCAAATTTTGTTGAAAGATCTAAGCGAACAATCTGCACAGCTATTAGAAGCTATATAGGGAATTCTCACAAAGAATGGGACAAAGAACTAGGCAAAATTGGTTATGCCATTAGAACGGTTGTACACGAAGTCACCGGGTATAGTCCCGCTTTTTTAAATTTTAGACGAATTGTTCCGTGTAATGGAAATTATTATGGCAATATTGCATCAGATGATTTGGAGTGTGGTAATAGGGACGTATGGAAAGAAAATTTGGGTAATCTCAAAGATATTTATAAAGAAGTTGAGAAAAAGTTAAATTAAGCTCATGCTGAAAATTCCAAGTATCATAATCTCAGGCGAAGAGAGAAAGAATTTTTCGTAGGCGATAAAGTCTGGAAACGGAATATCGTTTTGTCTAACGCAGCAAACAGCTTTAGTCAAAAATTAGCGCCACGATATGTACTATGTACAGTTAGTAGAAAAAAGAGTAAATTAGTTTATGTCTTGAAAAATGAAGACGGTAGTCACGCCGGAGAGTGGCATATTCAGAATTTAAAACCATACTATGGTTCATTATCAGATATCTCGTCAAGTGGGCACGAATCTGGATCTGAAGATTAAATTGTAATTTTTTTTGTATATAATCATAGGAATAATTCTTCCCTGTGTAAATTTCCATACTACATTGTTATATGGTCCTGATACAGTACTGTATGCATCTTTCTAAGTAAGATAGAATAAGTTAGTTAAGAGAGCTCTCTACCATAGTAAGATAGGTTAAGCAGCAAATCATTAGAAAATGGTCAAAGTAGTTTATTCTCTGAGTAAATAAAAATTGTACCCATGTTACAATTTTTATTTTTCATAGGAGGGGGGTGATTGTAACATGAAAATTTACCTTTTCTCAAACTCAATTATCAGAATGGTACAGTTTCCTCTTTTTGTGCTCAGACTTGAGTCAAGTATCATCCAAAGTAAACAGCTAAGCATTTAGTTCACATTTTATTACAGGAACTCACAAGAAGTGAATAACATTACATGACAATTTTGGGTTTTTCATCCTGTTTTTTTTTGTGCCTGTTGGGTCGGTTGGCTCACTGCTTATGTTTTTGGGAATATTGATGCCTAAAATTGAATTGAACATGTAGGTTTTTACACAAAGTCATAGTGATAACTTACCTGAAGTCAGTCCCTGTATTCTTCAAACTGAAGTGGTCATCTACAAGCAATCTTTGAATTCCAGGAACAATCTGAAAAGAAAAACAAAAGATTAGGTGGAATCATAAAAAAAGTATTTGAGCTTCAAGAAGTATTGTACTTACCAATTGAGTCATGAAGATGCTATGGCTTTCTTTATTTTCTTCAAATTCGTTTTTCTGGAAAGTATTTTCAAATTCGAATTTGTTCATTTATTTTCATTGGCTGTCAACATGATAAATTACAATTTGTCCAAAGTCAAATATCAAATTGTTTCATGTCAATGTCATAGGTCACAAGTCACGTCAGATTTGTTTCTTCGTTCATTTTAGGGTTGTTCGTTTGCACTTAAGAATCAGTCTTAAAGTCAGGTCGAAGTGAATACTAGGTGGAAAGTCATGTCATTAAAAAGGCGTGTGTCATATGTCAAGTGTCACCGAACCACGTGGGGTAAATCCTATTTTCTCATTGGCTAGAGGTTGGAAAGAAGTGATGGCCTGTGATTGGCTTAGAGCTCAACTTGTGCTTACGCATGAGCGGCGTTGTTGCGCAGAAAGCATAGCTGGCTCTGATTGTTTTTTTCAAATAGGTTTCACTATGATGTGATTTTGTTTTTTCGACGAGGAGAACTTTCTGGGAAGGGATCGTCCCTTTTCCGTTTGCTTGATCGACGCCATCATGTCAGCGAAAAGCGCATTCTCGATGTTGTCCTGCAAGGTGGTAAAACACCAATTTAAATTGTTTTTCGGGTGTGAAGCCGATTTCCCGTGGAAGGTGAGTCTTTTAAAAAACTGGTGGTATATTCTTGGCATGCCACAGGGTCAATTTCTATTATAGATCTGCCGGCTTCCACTTGGCTTTTTTTATCCTGGTAATGGCCGATGGTCACCAGCAAATATCGACCGCTGGTCACCAGAAGATACCGTCCGCTGCTCCCTGACTGCCAATGACTCCGTTAAGATTGACCTGATTCCCGAAGTCTATCCTGACTGCTGTTTCGACGCCGAAGTGCCCCCAGAGTCCACGTGGTCTTTAGGGTCTATAGGACCTCCCAAGCCTGAGTACTCCCAGGTCAGAGAGAGAAGTACCCACAGGAAACTGCAGGCAGTCTCTAGCCTCCAACACAGGCTGCTGAAGGTAGCACCTACTAGGAGACCTCTCTAAGTTGATGTGGCAGAGTTCCTGGAGTTCTGAGGTGCTGGAGGTCACTCCACAGTACTGGGTGAGCTCCATCCAAAAAGGATTTTTCTGTTATTTTTTAAAGTATTAATCACCAATAGTAGTGCCAATCACCTAATTTGGTTTCAAACTGATACTTATATAGGTACATGTGAATTGGGTTTTTTCTCATATATCTAGTCTCAGCTAGCAATGATGTAAATTTTTCAAAGTTGGTCTGGTTCAGAGTATAAATGACCATCAGGGTTGTAAGACACAACGCTCCCTGTAAACCTATATGCAGCTGCACATGGTAAATGTTGAGTTCCCCTGAACATCTGAAATTAGTAGTCTTTGTCAGGTTGTAACATGAACCTACTTGCATATTTTACTACCTCAGGGGTGATACCAATCTTCAGGAAGTTAGAAGGTACCACACTTTTTTACTAATCCATCATTGAATAAACTAGTTGACTAAAATTTACTGTTTTGATTTATTATTTTTCTCTACACCAAATTTAAGTGGAGCCCCTTTCAAAATAAAAAAAAAAACTGTTTGATGAACATCTGACCAACCCACGTCCCAGCTCTCCAGACACATTGGCTGCCGCTTACTTGACAACACCATTTTGCTGTTTTTGGTATTTATTTTGGGGTAAGTCTCTAGAAAATGCAAAAGGTGGTGACAATACTTATAATATTGTCATCGCAATTCGCTGACGAAACGTTATCTGTCACTTGTGTCAATTGTCATTTCCTCTTCATTCTGGTCACGAGCACGAAACGTGAACTAGCGTAACCACAAGGTTCACGGTGATAGATCAGGAACGCCAGAAACACTTTCCACTGCATGGTTGCCAACTTACGGTGGATCAATTGTACCAACCCTAGATTTTGGATTCTGATCTCAAGTTGTACCAACCCTAGATTTTGGATTCTGATCTCGAGTTGTACTTACCCTAGATTCTGGATTTTGATAAAAAGTTGTACCAACCTTAGATTATGAATTTTGATCTCAAGTTGTAGCAACCCTAGATTTTGAATTTTGATCTCAAGTTGTATAAACTCTAGATTTCAGATTTTGATCTCGAGTTGTACCAACCCTAGATTCAAGATCTGATTTTCAGTTTGTTTGTAGATCAACCACCAGATTGTGCCACAAAACTTGAGTGGGATAACGTTTCATTGAATGTAACTTCAGATTGACTCATTTTGCTTCATCCACGATCATCCACACTGAAAAACAAGCTAGCGATCCGCCTAGGACTAAGAAATCACAGGTAGGTAGAGAAGGAAAAGGTAGCAAGTGCACTCTATCATTCTCCATTTAGCAGGCTGATGAAGCTGCTTCTGTTATTATTATTGGTGAGGAAGCATTCTCGAACGAATTTTGGAGACATACCTGCAGAGACGGACCTTACAATACCACATTTCACATAGTAAAGCTTCTCCACATCAGGCAGTAATCCGATTATTCTAGCAATGCGTAGATTATGAAGTACACGAATTTACTCAAAAATGAACAAGAATGATTATCGAATATAGAAAATCTTATTTACTTCTTATAGAAGGGTCGTTTCGATGAGTTGTATAGTTCTCGAGTTACAAGCAGAAATCTGAAAACAGTGCGAAATTCTCGTAGTTTTTGGCGAATATCTCGGAACGTTCCAGGAAATTCTGTTCACATACTTCCGATTCAGATTCAGCCCTTCGAAAAATGAATACAATCTCAGAGAGACCGACTACCCGAATAAATTTTTCCACGTGAAAATACCTTTAAGGGACTAACGTATGATTTATGTAGGTGAATGGATTCAAGAATAACGCGAAAGTTGTGACACTTTTCGAAGAGCAGCACCCAATATTCCTTTGAAGTAAAAATTTGGCGGAACACGTCAATTAACATATCAAGGAGGATAACTCCTGTTGTCTTTGTTGTTACATCCAATTCAAACTTTTCACCGTCAGGACAACTACCCTTACAATTCCAAATTGCAACCTCCAATAATCTCGCTATTGTTGAAATCCTAATGTCATTACAGATAAGTTACAACTATTTACAATTTTTTGTCTTCAAACTCAGATGGAGGTTTCAAAAATGAGAAAGATGATTGAGGGTTGCTTTTGAAAATTTCAAGGACAATTGCCCTGATGGTGAAGAAGTAGAATGTAATGTAACAACTGATATCTCCACAGTTGTCCTTCTTGATATATAATTCGACGTGTTTCGCCAAGAAAATTTAATTGTGTAATCAGTTGAAGGAATATAGAGTGCTGCTCGTTGCTCAATTGTCACCCTGTACATCATATCACATTCACATTTCCATATTGGATGGAAACATCCACGAAGCACTGTTGAAATGATTTTGCCGTTTTTCTGGAATACAGTCATCGGAATGAATGAACCTTGATATTATAGCATTAGCGGTCTAGTTGGTAGTTCAAGTCGGTGCATTTCGAAAGTTCAATGTTTCATTTCAGAGAAATCAAAAAGATGTACCATAGATGAATGATTGCCTCAAAGGAAATCCTTGGATAAATGGATGGATGGATGGATGGATGGAATGATTTCTGTGATGAAACATAGAACATCAATAATACAGCAGTGATAATATTGCCGAATAAGTCAATTATTTTATTTGGAGTTGCCATTTATCCATGCTATATCTTTGTTAGATAGATCTTTGTGATGAAACATCGAACATTTGAAATGCATCAGTAAAGGAGCTGCTGGATGTTCTGGGAGAACTTACCCTCATTGATATCTCATTGGCATGATAGTAAAACATGCAAATTTGAAAAAGTTCCGATGTCAGGTAGCAAAGGAAATAAACAATATCTTTTCCATTGGTTGCATGTATCACCTGTAATCAGACAAGTAGAATTCATTACATTTGATAATACTCGCGGAAGTTGAACTCACGTTCAGAAGCGACACTGTTATTTGATAAGATTTGACCATGAACTCTCCGAGGAAGTACCATTTCAAAGATTCATTGACATTTTCAACGTATCTAGAAAAGAAAGTTTCAAGCAATCATATGCAGATCCTGACATTGTCACTTCAGAGAAGTACCATTTTTTATTTGGAATCTGGTAGTGAGTTCAAGAGGAAAAATATATTGAAAAAGAGTTACTCAAAGGAATCTCTGACTCCTAAAACGATTGTCTACTTGTGATATGTCATTGAGAAATAAATTGTTGAAGACTATCTACAGGGTTTAATTCGGAATGCTTGAGTTTTATTCCAGGTGAAACCGGAAGTGATATTCAATTGTTTTTCATGAAATATATGAGTTTCGAGAACCAGTATCTCTGATCCAGATGTCAGAGGTTAAATACAAGATGAACACTTAATGATGCCTTGGCCAATGATTTCGTTGTCACTCGGTATACAATGTGTCCCACTTTGAGCAGCATCATCCACGTATTTCGTTATTTTTTGATTGATTTCGGAATTATTTGCTCAATAGTAGTAGTACTCAATTCGATTGACTTTCCTGAGTTCTTGATAATTATTATTCTCTCATTGCGATTCAACACGAACAACAAAGTAGTATCAGACATTGTTTTGAATAGCTTGTCAGATAGATGAAAATCTATTGTAAGAAACAGGGAACAAATCACTAGATCACTTTCTCGAGATATAGTAATTATTGCACCACTTGTAAATAATTGACTAACAAATGAATATTCAACGAACTAACAACAAAATGACACTCGAGGTTGATTCAAGCGGCTGTTTGATGCGAGCGTCGACAGTAGAATGATGAATAATCCCATTGTCCGATCGCCAGCGGCTTGATGAATCACTTGATGATACAACAATTCGATTTGTTTCTAACACTATGGTATCCAACTCTTGATTACGACAGGATGACTGACGTGATTCCTCATCAGGCTTGATGCATTTTTCATTATCCAGATCACTGAGTGAGTCGTTGGATAGGTTCTCATTAGACCAGTACGTATTTGGTTTCATTTTCTATTTTTATCTCATGTAACGCACGAATGGAAATTCTCATTGCAGCCATACTTTTATAGAAAAATAGGTACAATTGCGAACGGCAGCTCTCCGTCAGTAGGCACTATGGGTTCTAGTTATCAAAATGAGTTGAGATAAAAAAAAATTAGTTATCTAGCAATCATAAGGTTGAACAAAAAAGATGGGGCGCCACTGCAACTTTCAATTCAAATGAAAAGTTACCTGGGAAGTTAAGCAACCAGATAATGAATAATATTAGTTGTTTTCCCAGACTTAAAGACCTAAATTCAGCTTAGAGATGTTGTGAGTTGGAGTGTGATGTCGATAAACGAATGAAACAGTCATATACAATACCCAAAACATTAAATTATGATGATAGGACTCACATATCACAGGTTTCGACGAATATGCATAATCATAAAATATTAAATACCTGTTTCCTGTTGAAAATAAGATACACTGTTGTTGATGCTTGTTGCTATTGTGTGAATGAAAATATATATAAATCAACCTCATATTGTACTTGAAAACTCAAGAGCTCCTGTAGGGACGTTTTATAGTCATAGCAGATTTAAAAAAAATTCAAATATGGAAGAATTCTACCAGCGCATAGTATACTAGGTGGAGGGGAAGAATGTACTGTCCATGTGTGATTTCAACAATTTTTGACCTGGCTATGATTTAAAATGGTCCATTAAACACAGTAGCAATAAGCATCATGAGTAAATAAAAAATGAGAAATAAAAATATATTTTCATGTCAAAACACCTGTATGGTGTGTCCTACACCAGTTATCCAGAGTAGCTTGATAAATGACTTCAGTGCAACCAGATGAAGCTGCTGAGGGAGAGATTGGCGGAGAGCGGGGTGCTGACTTCACATCCCTGGATGTCAGATGAAATTGACAGAGTTTTCGTATTTCCACTCTGAAAATTCATCAAATCAGGAAGAAACAGGGGACGATATCCAGAGTCCAGATTTCAGACCACGATATGGCCACCAAATGCCTTGTAGAATCAACAGATCCTGGTGGAGCAATTATACTCCTGGTAAAATAACTCCCGTTGTAGAACTCCCGGTGAAACTTCCAGTGAAACTTCCGGTGGAAACTTCCGGTAGAAACCCTCAAATGTTTCATAAAATGAGATTCCGGATTTCTGGACTTCAGAGAGAAAAAAACGTGGAAATGAAGCAAGACGCACCTTCTATGAAGGGTTGGCGATTGAAATGGCCGTAATGACGATGCAGGTATGCACGTGGCTGCCTGGGTGATGAACCATGAAGATCCTGCCTCTCAAACCGAAACCAGAAAAATCTGTAGAGTCCAGCAGTCCTTGTAGAATAGCAACAAATCCAGGATATCCTGATGTGATCCAGAAAGCCAGGCGGTACAGGACTTCAGAAGCCGGTTCACACCACAAAAATGGCACTTGACCACCACAAAGAATTTTCTGACCAGAAGAAAAATCCCTCCTTCAACTTTCCAGAAACTTCAAGAACAAATTAACAGTTTCCGCTTTTCAAATTGGCGGAAAATTTGAATATATGAAATGAAAGATGTTGTAGTGATATTATGATAACTATTATAATCACACTGTAAATGAGGATAGCTTGACAACGATGAAGTTAAAGGTTCTTTGGAAAATATAATTATCATTGATAAAAGTAATGAAGCAATTACAAACAGAATCCATATTCAGGTCCGTACAAAGTTTTGAAGAGGAATGAGAAATATTTCACAATCTCTGTCAATGGAAGAAATACAAATATTTCGGTTGATAGATTGAAACCTGTTTTCATAGAAGATGATCTATCAAGAATAACCAATCAGCAGACGAAAATACATCTGCCAATGATGAATTTGGCGATGCTCCTACGAATAATCAGTATATAAGTCGTTATGGAAGGAGAGTTGAATTTGTTCAAACTGATTAGTATATTATTTTTCTCTTGAAGTGATATTATGATAACTATTATAATCACACTGTTGATGAGGATATCTTGACAACGATGGAGTTGAAGGTTCTTTGGAATATATAATTACATTGGCATTCTGGAAGATCATTGATAAAAGTAATAAAGCTATTACAATGTTATTGCTACTCCCTCCAGAGACTTCATTCTGTCCAGATGTATATCTGAACCAATCGGAATTGATTACTAAAATGATAACACACCTTTGGTCCGTTTTCTTCACGAATACTTGGCTGAGTTCAAGGATTATGAACTCTACTCCACTTGGGCTGAGTCGGTTCGGCGATGAATCAATTCGGATCGGCGTTTGGTGCATGACAAGTTTGACACTGTTTGACATGATGTCATGACCGACAGCTAATTGACGTGGAGCGAAATAACAGATCGACAAAATCGAAACATCAACCTGAATTTATCAAATGCATCAATCAAGAAAATAATGCCAAACGAAGTTAATTGATTCACAATGGTCGATTTCTAGTGAAACCATCCGCCTCAGCATTCCTGGAAAATCCAATACCTACGGTCCTACTCTGATGAAGTTTCAAGTGGCAATAGCAGTGTGAAAAGTGAGTATGACGATGTCTCTGAAATGGTATTTCATATTACCTACATAATATTTTTCATCTCTTTCAGATAAGTTTCTGTAAAAACCATCCGAATCATCCTTCTACTTGGATCACAACAAAGCAGATATAGCAAGAGATATCAACGTATTTATAAAAATAGTATTTTTATTTTATGTACAGTGTGAAATCTCAGGTGTGTATCCACATTTCAGGTTTGATAATAATTAAATAATATGAAGCAGATTGGGTTCAATTTATGTAATTGAAAAATGATAACCATGTTATTGTGACAATATATCCTGTCGGATGTGCTCAGCAGTACAGAATAGTATAGAATCAGACAAAATATACAATATCGAGAATTAACATGCTACATCATAATGATCGTTGGATATCGTGCGAACCTACAGAGAATAGGAAGAGGAGTGAGGAGGTTATGGGTTAATGGGAATACTACCATTCCCAAAGAGTTCCGAGTTTTAGAGACCAACGAATGAACTAATTTCGATGGTATTGTTCGAAATTTTCAAAGGTTAGCGCCAAAGGGATGTGCTGACTCAGCTTAACAAGATCGTCTGACATGAATTGTCAGGGATGGAATTATAGCAGAGATTCTTGAGAAACATTCCCTTTGAAAGTATTTATAAAAAAGTGAGAGGTCGCCAACTGTTTAACGATGTTCTGACGGGGTCAAAGAATGAGTGTGTGTTGGATGGCTCTTCATCAGATTTTGTTTGGGTGATGAACTCCATACATCAGAACAGTATTCTAGAACTGGTCGTATCTGTGCTTTGATGATTATAAGAAGCTGATGAGCTGTGAAGCTGCTTTCAGCTCGGAACAATTATCGAAGTTTTTGTAAAGCAGTTTTCGTGATGATTAGACATGATTTTTTTATGAAAGAGTATTGCTAATGGTAATCGTGGTCTTGGTGCGAATGGATTCAGATATTGAAATATCAGGCATACTCTGAGATCCGCCTTTCTAGAAAAAATACAGGCTCGAGTTTTTGTGGCGTTGAATTCGACTAGGTTGTTGATTTCCGCTAGATGTTTTTCTACAACGTTGGCCAACTTTCGTTTTGATTCATCCCCACCTCAGCGCACATAGTTTATCGTCTTATTCCTCGACCTATTTAGCCGTCGAACAGCTATTCAACGTCAACCTGAATAAATAGTGTAGAAGCGATCTACCGAGAGGGTAGTTCATCTACTTGATAGCTAATTTGTAAGCGTGCAGGTTGGATTCGAGAAGTGGTTTTGGACTATTTATGCGAATGCAGCCGTAATTCATTCGAATGTACCTGGACGATAACTGTCGGGTGAAGTTGAGTTGTCATTGAGAATTTGACAGATTTGACAAAGACACTTTGTCACTGGGTCACTTCCTTCAGTTCCTCTGATCATTTCCGCACATTTTACAATGGTGTTCGTATATGCGCAGTAATTGATGAAGATTCAATTCATCCTCAGAGGATATAAACTGCAAATATAAAAAAATGTTATTTTGAAACGTACTGGGTTTGTCGTTGGCATATTTTTGGTATAAATTTCAAAATACTACAGTCTTCGGGATTTCAATACTTGTGCACACCAAGGCAACTGCATTATATAGGTATGTCCCACAGTTCAGAAAATGTGAATCATCAATCATAATTCCAGCATAATTGGTGGTATTCCAAAATCACCTCTCTGTCCACAGCCAGCTATCAAGAACGACTGGTTGAACTATTACAACGAGCTAACATATCCTAACCCCTCAAACATCTCGACTGAAGGGAGCCCCAGGGCTGATATAGGGAACCTGAGATACCTTGTAGCATAGTATTTGTAGGTTATATATAGCGGAAACAAACTTCACTGAGACTCGAGCAAGTGAGTGCTACACATTTTATTCACTAGTGATCTATCACTTTCATCGTCTGTGCAATATGACCTTTGAGATGGCTGAAGTCTGTAGTTCGAATTTATTTCTTAGAGCTCAAGTGAGACAGATTGGCCTCTTGCTATTTATGGGTTACTTAGGTCTCGGTTCAGTGGTTCAATGTATTTTTTCAGAAAGTCATACAGTCAACTGTGTTTGATCATTGCAATGGGCCCTAGGAGTCTTCTGGGGGCACCTCAAGGTATAGAGGTTCTAGTAACACTGAAGTTGTGGTCCCTTCTCATAAATATAACTTCATCTCAATGGAATCATTGCATAGATGCCAGTGCTGAAATCCCATGCCAAGTTGTCTACGTTTCATAATCATCTCAGACAGATTGTATCCAGTGATGGTTGTGTGAATTATTTTGAATATTATTATTACTCCACTTTTATCAAAAAGAAGTAATAATGTTATATTCAACTGAATCAGAAAGGCAGTGACTTTTTCTGAGTCTATACGAAGTGGCATCACTTGGGTCTTCAAGCTCGATTTCGATACTGTCATTTTCCAATTTAATCGAAATACCTTTGCCATTTTCACGTCTCGATGTTATCGTCTGAAATTCAACAGCAACTTACCTCTACTGACACACCACATCATGGCCTACTATGGAAAGACATATCTAGAGCTGGACTTGCAAAATTCATTTCCTTTTTGAATGTCAAAATTTCGACTTTTTGAATTGTGTTTGTCAAATGGTCCCATTTGAATCATAGAGATAAGGAAAAATACTACAAGTTTGAATACAAGTAATGAAGAACATCGCTAACTATGAACTCCAAAAAGTTGAATGCATTCGATAAAGGAGATTTATGTGACAATAATGGGATAATTGAATTGAGAGTTCCACAGTTAACGTCTTCCAGAATGTTATAATCCTACACAATATTGAATATTCATAAAGATCAATGGAAATGTGCGGAATATTCTCGAGGTATGCACCAAAATCTCGTGAAATTGAAGAGTTCTGACCTCAAAGTCCGTAAAAATCCTGATTCTTGATCCCGACTGCAACCGCATACATCAACATCTGTGGCAGGAATTCAGCGATCTGGATAATTTCCTTACTTCTCTGCGAATATTTTTTGTTCCTTATGATGTTTCAATCAGTAGAGATGGTTTTTGATTAGCCGTAGGGATGGCTTCTGTGAATCCGCGGCTCGAATGACCAAAATGTTGAGTATCTTCTCAAGAATCCCAAACTTGCCTTCGAAAGTCAGAGAGGAGAAGCTCAGTATATATAAACGTTATCGAATGAAGAACCAGGAGTTAGTCAAGCTCTAACTTCAAGAGCAGACTGTATCATGGTATCGTATTCAATATACCAACGAGACGAAACACCAGATCAGATCACTCGGTTCAATAGCATATCACAATTGCGGGACCACAATACAATTTACGAAAGTTGCAGAGTCTAAAGTGACTTGGAATTATGTACAATATATTAGCATCTAATTTCTCCATAGTCGGTTTTCCCTTTCATGGATATATAAATTATGGGCCTACTTTGAAATCAGTGTCTTATATCACCCATCATGAATACAGAGTGATCGAAATTAATTGTATGACCATGTCACACAGTGTATTAACAAAATTTCATTTGGATACACTCGACATTCTAGAAGTTATTTGGCGTGTTCGATGAATTCATTGACGCCTGGCATAGATCACAGGTTTCGTCACCTAGTGATATATTTTTTCTTAGTGTTGTTCATGAGACAAACATCGGAGATCTCTCTTCTTTGACTTGATATGTTGGATTTTATGAAATGATGAAATAGCTAGATACATAAAGTCTATACAATTTCAAAATAGCTTCCATGCAAGAAGTTTTGTTGATTCCAACTGGATTTGTATTTGAGTTTGTTGATTGATTTTTCTCGAATATTTTTCATCCTGTCCACATCGGTACCTCACAGTTGGATCAGTTATGTCGTGGCATATCCCAAAACTGATGAAACATTGAAATTGTATATGGATTTTGGACTGATTCCAATTCTGTTATGATTTGAATGATATACCATCGTGAAATCTAAGTATTGCAGCATCTCTTCAACATCCTGATTTCTTTTCATAAAAAATTTCAATTCGATGGTGGTTGGCTGTGTATCATTGCATTATGTTGAATAAACAAGAAATGGGCATGTACACCTTAGTAGAACTTTCAACTCCAACCATGTTTATAATGATCCTTTTATACATGAATAATGATCGACGACATAATTCGATCGAAAAATCAACTGGAATGTTTTATTTTCGTACATAAATTGTTACGATATTTCATTTTTATTTGAGAAAATGATCAGTTAGAAGAAAAACTAGTATTATTAACGAATGCTTTTGTTTCGGTAAGAAACCACATCACTCTGTATACGTTCTTTTGGAATATTGGAGTCACGAGAAACAAAACTTTTTGCCAAGAGATAAAAAGGTTGATTTGCTCGAACGCGGTAGCGATCTGCCGGTTGAGGAGAACGAGTAGTGAAGATTTATAGGCAACACTTCGGGTTCTTCGATTTTCAAAAATCTTACGTATATATACGGATATTTTCCCGAATCTGCTTCCGAGATATCGCCAAACTGTTGGGAATTGTCTGTGGACAAGTGCGATATCTCGGCACAATCAAAGTTTGGATCATTATCTTCGATTTTGGTACACGAGAAAACATCTCCTTCAGTGTTAGGGTTTCGGCATTGGGAGGTAAGCGTTTAATCATCAATCAAAATACTATTTCAAGTTCTCAAATTGATTCGTTATCTTTGTGAAAATTATTTACACCGCGGATTGTTTCTTAGATGTCTGGAAAGACCAGTGTGTTTGATAGAGGTACTATCGTGATTCAGTGGATGGTGTTTCAAACCACGGCGACCGTATGCTCGAATACATAGCGAACAAACCATAAAAATCCGTAGTTGAGGGACGGTGTGGTAGATCTTTTTCACCCGTATGTAGCAGAGGCATAGCGAGCAAATCGAAAATTTTATTGATATATGTGTGGAGAACGGAATACGGATTGATTTCTGACACTTTAAGATGCCGATTCTGATAAGTACCTCATAGAGGATTAAACTCCTTTCATGCAGACTGAGTTACATAAGCAATTAGTTGAATTAGTTGAATTAGTGAATGATAAGTCGTTAAGTAGTTCTTCTCACGTAACTTTAGATTTAATATCCAGCACATTTTATGTTTATTCCTTTTATACAGAGTGATGGAAACCTCATGAACAGGTTTCCTTAGGCTTAGATATAGGGTATATAAAAGTAGTTTTGCGTACCTACCTGTTGAGTGTTAATTAGTTGGGTTGTTGAACATTTTTATTTCCGATCGTTCAACGACCTACATTCTGGTACGATTTTCTTGGGATCCCAAAAATACTATCAACTAATATTATAGTTCACTGAATACCTTTCGATTATATGTATTTATTATAATTAGATTTTCAATATACATACGCTATATTTGAACGTCTCTAGAGCTGTTTTTATTGCCTTTGGGATAATTTAGTGATTTCAACTCAGAGGATATCACTTTCAACCGGGCATTTTGAGATCACTTGGCGCTTATATTCATTTCTAGATGTTTCCTTCTTTTTATTGATGAATGCTATCTAATCCACGACCCTAGGTGTAGTAACGAGCAAGCACACTACTTGCCAAACTTAAAAAAAAAAACAATTGAAGGTAGTTCACCCCGGAAACTAAAATACCTACGGGGCGAACGTTATAAAATGATAGAACGTTATGGAAACGGACCCTCTTATGACGTAGAAACCTCATCTCGCTATAGTTAGAAGAGAATACCAACGCCCGACTCAGACTGAGGCAACTGATATATTAATTCTTTCAACTGTGATCTCGCGCTAAATCACCCTGTCAGAAATCATGTATCATTAATTCCTGTCTGAAATAGTCTTGTATCAGTATTAGTATTTTTGACGTCACATCATCGCCAGGTTTTCAGAGGTCCGGAAAATCGGGGATTTCAATAATTTTTTATAAAACGTAGGGAGCTCACAGCAAGAAACGGTTAACGGTGGTAAGCTAGTTCTATCGAATTATAAAATGAAATTTTTCTGTGATTTAAGCCCATTGAAATCAACCGATGAACAAGGATAAACCAAGGAGTGGTGCTGATCAGAGTAGGACACACTGTGGGTACCTATTGATCATATTCACTCACCTTATCAGATTCTGATATTCCGAAAGGATGTTTCGCAGACAATCAGATTTTGATTAACTCCTTTTTTCACTGTGAGATATTTCTACTGATATGCCAAGATTTCAGCTCTTGTATTCGCGAAGTTAATCATAGAAATGGATAGATAATCAAACGTCATGATGTAGCAAAACTCTCTTCTCTGACTTATATGTTAGAGTTTATGAAATTTTAGAATAGCTTTCATACGAGAAAATCTGTCGAGGATTTGTATCCGAGTTTGTTGATTCTCGTTGAATAATCTCGATCCAGTCCACAATAGTACCTCATATCATTGATAACACATCGAAATAGTATATGAATTTTGTACAGATTCCTATTCTGTTATATCATCGTGAAACCTAAGTGTTTTGGCATTTCTTGAACATTTTGATGATACTATTTCTTGTTATTATGGTTAGCTGACATTGCAAGTTAATTTTATTGAATTTCAAATCGATGGTAGCGGGCTGTGTAATATTGCAACATGTTGAACACGAAACGAATTGAAATCGGTCAACGGACAAGAAGACATAAGAGTGTGGTACTTCTCAAAAGTGGGACACAATGTGTAGGTATTGATCATATCCACTCACCTTATCAGATTCTGATGTTCCGAAAGAACATCTCGCAGACAATGGAATTTTGATCCACTTCTCTCTTTACTGTACATCTCAAAATTTCTCAACTTGTATCCCAATATTTCAGCTCTTGTATTCGCGAAGTTCACCATCGAAATGAACAGGGAATCAAACGTCATGATGTACCAGGGAATGAAAACACCTGAGATGAATTGAAGAAAGTACGCAGCGTTGAAATAAGTTGGGTCCTTCAGATCGAATGGAAACCAGCCATTGAAGATGAGCGACTTAGTTTCCATTGAATTTCCATCATTCATTTGCTTCCAATAGTTGAAACCTCTCCACATATACATGAAGCCAGTAACCTGATCTGTACTTGCCATCATGATATACAAATTGTAGTTGTAGCGAGAATTTTTATTGTATATTTGCATACACTCCAAGTCATCATTGGTGATGTCGTACTCAAACTTGTATATTTCTTTGATTATCATTCGAATTCTTCTGGTGTAGAACAACACCAATTTCATTAGTATGAGGAAGTTCACTACGAAACCTTGTATGTTGATGTTGAATGATACATCATCTACGCCACCCATCAGTACATCTTTCATGCCCACAATAAGATGGATCATGAACAGAAAGAAGTAGCCTTGTGAAATGAAACACCAGAATTTGTATAGGAAGGATGAGTTTGTTTTGTTCTGTATATCAAATAGTCCACCCAGTAGCAAGGTGTACCTCGTGTACTTGAGGATGCTCTCACAGTTCTCCATTTTGACTGTTGCTTTCAGGCGATCACGAACCAGTGACATCACTAGGTACCTGATGAATTGTAATATATCAACAACGTACATTACGTCCTTAAACGATTCAAGATCTCTGATTCACTCATATGGACTGCTTCAGTAGCAAACGCAAAAATACGTCAACTTTGTTATGATCAGAAAATATTTCCCTCCTCCACTAAAGCGGAAGTCGTTACGATGCATGCGCTTGCAATGACTATTTTACTCATCAAATATTATACCAATCACAAGCCACAGACAACATGTGGTTTCGCAAAAACGAAAGCTGTTTTTAATTTCTGATTGGTCTATCAGCGTTAGTGATATCAACAATGTAGCCAAGAATAACGAAGCTGAGTCTGTCAGTTTGGCAAAAAATAATTATTGGTTTAGTTGTCAGAATGAATCGCTCATCAGTGAAAAATGCTTCTGATGCTTCGTGAACGTCAAGTCGAATAGTCTAGCAGAATACAACTGATGACTATTCCACTCTTCACATAATCTGATCAATCACTAGCCAGAGATATCAATGTGGTTATCGTGAAAACACTAACTGTCTTCTGATCTTGATGGATCTATCGGCGTTGGTGTTTTCGTAACCATGGATAGCAAAATCTGTAATTTTTGCATGAAAAAATGATGGAACTCATAGTTGTTAGGATAGCATGCTCTTTGATAGTGGAAGGCAGAAATATCACTCGTTCTGACGAAATCGTTGTGCTGCTCGGCAACACGATTTCGTGAAGTGACAAGATTATCTCGAATATTCAGAACTTGGTGATATTACTCATGACAATATCAGAGCACTTGAATGAGACCTATAAGGAATATGATTGTTCCATTTTTGAGTAAACTGGCAAATTTTGACATTCAGTGCTGGAACCATGGAAAAGAACTGTTAACGGTATCCTCCATGTCAGGGACCGGTAACTTAGTTTCGCAAGAATCATTATTCAGGAACTGAAAGGAGCATATAGAGCATTTTCATACAATTAATCGTCCTAAATATACCATTCCTAACTGGATGATTTCATGGACAAGAAAATTTGAAGAGGACTTGAAGGACTTTTATATAGTGTATTTCAGCAACGTTTGTTCCTGATGAAGCTACCTATTTGTTTATTTTTTGATAAATGGTTTAATTTCCACTGATTGATTTTGTCCTACTGAATTTGAATCACATCATCTCTGAAAAGTTTTCAATGAATGATCGACACCGAAACATAGGATCATCAACTACATCGTTCTCAGACAGAAAGATGATTTCACAGTTAATTGCCCTATTATCTTCACTCCACTGCAAGATCTCGACTCAGATGGTTACATCGTTCTCATTAGGTACTCTCATTTTTCATGAATAAAATACACATATACGTTTTTCGTTCGTGAAGTTTTGTGATTGCAGCTCGGATATCAAAATTCTCGCGAATCCAATTTTAAAATACTGTAGAGATGCAGGTATATTGCACTTCCAGTTTGATGATGGGAAAATCTTTACGCATCGTTAATATATGCAATAAGCAGTCCATTTGAACTAAGCAAGATCCTGAATGAACTAACATTTCTCCAGACTTTTTGGCATTTTATCTTCTCGTTTCGATGAAATACCAATAGTGAAACATCAATTGAGAGATGATGAAACTCTCACTGAGTGGACCAAGCTGAGTATCGAAAGGAGTTTTGGAATTATGTCAAAGAACAACATACTTTCAGATGGATAATAATTTTTATCAACGAAACTTTGGCAAGGCTATGGTTTCTTCCGATCTCTCAGAGCGCCTGAATGGAATTTTCATCATGTTTCTGGGATATATTGCGAACCAATGAAGAATAGGAAGAATGGGTATGTGTTGGATTTCTTTTCATTTCTTGGGAGTTATAAGTTCCTGGGAATTCTTCAATTGGCAAAGAATTCAAAATTTTTGCCGTTCTATAGACGAATGGGTTTTGGGAGGGTGATATTTGGAAGTTCTCATGGTTGAAGGTCGAATCCATGATTGAAAAACATAAACAGGATGATCCTGAGAATATGAGCTATATGGAATATTTCAAAAACGTATACAGAGTGAATGAAAAGAAAATTTGAGATAATTTATATCGACCTACCATGAGCCCAATCACAATTCAATTCAATCTGATATATCTTTAGAATTTGAATGGATTCATGCACTTTTGACTAAGTCGAGGTCATCTAGACCACGTGATGAGCCCCTAGAAATCATAGAACCAGAAAGATTTTTTAGAACAGTGAAAATCAGAACCAGATGCACATGTTGTTGTTATTGTGATCGCGAAAGGAACTTGAATCTTCTGGGAAGATACGCATTGTAATCGGCATCGCAAACGAAATATATGAATAAACATAATATACAGAAAGTGCTAAGAAACCAGAATCAAATGAAAAAACATAATAATATAATATGCAGAGTAGGTCAAATAACCAGAGAATCATAAAAATTGAATATGCAGGGTGATTCAGGTTTCGAGGCACAAACTGATTTGGGAGATATGAACATTAGTCCGATCTCGTTCAGTAGCGGAGCTACAGGGGGTCAAAGTTCAATTATTTTTTTCTAATAATTGAAATATCTCACTGACTTTGCAAGATATCATTTTTAAATTTGATGTGGTCAATACTTCTCACGAGATCATCATTGCAAGCAGTTCAAAAATTTTCAAAATCTACAGGGTGATACCTTTTTGGAGGTAGAGGCTTCTTTATCTCTTCCAAACTTTCTTTTTGTACGCCTTTGGCATCATTCAGTGATCAAATTGTGTACATCGTTCAGTTTAGAGGCTTTTTTAGTTTCTCAATTTTTTTCGCGGAACGAATTGTTTTCGAGATAAATAAGCATATACGTTCTAAAACATGTTAATTTTGCCTATGTCCAATCTGGATCAGTACCGGGGATACTTTCTACCCTCCGTATCGCCGTTACTGATCCAGACTGGACTCGTGATTTCAATCCCAGTGAGTACATCTCATTGCATTCTCAACGAATTCTGTCGAAGAATAAAATATTTAATCGGAACATCGGCAAAATTAACATGTTTTAGAACGTATATGCTTATTTATCTCGAAAACGGTCCGTTTCTCGAAAAAAATTGAAGAACAAAAAATGCCTCTGAATTGAATGATCTACACAATTTGATCACTATAAGATGCCAGAGGCGTACAACGAAAAAGTTTGGAGGGGATAAAGAATAAGCCTCAACCTCCAAGAACGTATCACCCTGTAGATTTTGAAAATCTTTGAAATGTTCGGAATGATGATCTTCATACAAGTATTGACCACACCAAATTTCAAGATAATATCTTCGAAAGTAAGCGAGATATCTCAATTAATAAAAAAAAATAATTAAACTTTGACCCCCTTTAGCTCCGCTACTGAACGAGATCGGACTAATGTTTATAAAAACTTCTTTGATTAAAATGATGAGATCCATCTTCCATTTCAGTTCGTGCCTCAGAACCTGAATCACCATGTATAGGTATAGGGCATTCGAAAAAAAAATCTTAGTTGAATGAAACACCTATATGGGGTGATCAAAATATCCTGAATCGAATGATAGTTTGGCAATAATATGGAGAATGGGTCAAAAAGCCTGATAGAAGAAAAATAGTTGAAGAACATGCTTCTCACCCTAACGAAATTCAAGTGACATTCGATGTCAGATGAGAAACGATTGATGACACGCGATCCTCTGGTACCTTGAATTGAGCAAATGTCCAAATTTAGAGAATGTTTGACAGAGAAGAGATGAGAAACGATCCATAACACGTAACCTCCATGGATGAAACACATATATGGGGTGATCAAAATATTCTGAATCGAATGATAGTTTGGCAATAATAGGAAGAGTGGGTCAAAAAGCCTGATAGAAGAAAAATAGTTGGAGAACATGCTTCCCACCCTAACGAAATGCTCAAGTTCAACTGACATTCGATG
This sequence comes from Phaedon cochleariae, assembly GCA_918026855.4. Classification (NCBI taxonomy): domain Eukaryota; kingdom Metazoa; phylum Arthropoda; class Insecta; order Coleoptera; family Chrysomelidae; genus Phaedon; species Phaedon cochleariae. The sequence continues at coordinate 9,666,067 of OU896722.1, read as the reverse complement.
ACAGATGAAGAACGATCAATGATACGCGATCCTCTGGTACCTTGACTTGAGCAAATGCCCAAAGTTAGAAAATGTTTGACAGAGAAGAGATGAGAGACGATCCATAACACGTAACCTTCATGAATGAAACACCTATATGGGGTGATCAAAATATCCTGAATCGAATGATAGTTTAGCAATAATAGGAAGAGTGGGTCAAGAAGCCTGATAGAAGACAAATAGTTGGAGAACATGCTTCTCACCCTAACGAAATGCTCAGGTTCAACTGACATTCGATGACAGATGAGAAATGGTCGATGACACGCGATCCTCTGGTACCTTGACTCGAGCAAATGCCCAAATTTAGAGAATGTTTGACAGAAAAGAAATGAGAAACGATCCATAACACGTAACCTTCATGTGCTCGACAGGTGACAAGCCCAGTTGGTACATCCTTCTATCATCAGGCTTGTTATATTTTGAACAACTCTTTCCCAAAACTCGTTTTGAATATAAAACGGCTGAGATTGCTAAGTGGATAATCCACAAAAACCGATAACAGAAGACTAACTATCGATAACACGTGACCTTTCGGTGTTCATCGATGGTGATTATTCCTTGCTGTAGTGTCTAATATAAACATCAGAACGAAGGAACAGACAACTGGATGACGTGAAACCAGTGGAGGGGGTAAAAATCGCACGTTCCATTATTGGAACAATGGAATATAATGGGCTAATGAGACCCCACCGTCTAGGAGTATTTTTTCCTAGTTAGTACTAACTAGTCTCTTCATTCACATTTATGAATAAACTTTACCTTCTTCTAGGTATCATTGGTATTATTTCCAGACATGACCTACCCACAACCGGTCGAAGGCCACAGACGAAGGCCACGGTCGAATGTCGAAGGTCACGGTCAAAGGTCAAGATTGAAGGTCAGGGGTCATGATCCAAGGTCGAAGGCCACGATCAGAGGCCACAGTCGAGGGCCACGGTTGAATGTGAAAGGTCACGATCCAAGTTCGAAGTTCACGATCAAAGGTCATTTGTCACCTGTCATATCTGACACTTGTCGATGTTGACACCCGTCATATAATAGATAACGACGTCGGCTTGATCTAAGGTAGGTGAGGTTGAATGTAAATAGGTATAGCCAACCATATCGCTATCTCTGTCGGACTCACTATCCGGCCCATGCCCTTTGTCTAACACATTGACTCCACTATGTGTGGTCCCGTACCGGCCTATCAACATTACTGACTTTGACTCATGTCATTGTCTTATCCACGTCATGTGTGGACTAAAAATTCCTATTCTGTGTTTCCAAACCCTAGTTTTGGATTCAAGAACACGTGTTGGATGTTTGCCAAACATTGATTTTATATTCGTTCCAATAATACTAGTTCACGATTGCTTGAACACCGTTTGGAAAATAACATGATTTCAAAAATGATGGTTGTTGTTTGAGGAATTGTATTGGCAATCGCCTCCCATTCGCCTTCTTGGTGCATGATTTTTGCTATTCATTGATAGTACGCGCACTCATGGCACGGGGCCCTTTATTAAATGGAAACACTTTTTTTTCCAGCCACATGAGCTTCTGATTATATACATCGGCAAGCACATATACTACGCTCAAACACTTCTTTGACTCCAAGTGAGTGACCCAAATATTTTTAGCCACGTCATACCAATTTTGTTTGCATAATTTAATTTTAAATTAGGCTGAAGATGAATTCCTATGAAACTGAAACATGTCCTTGATTGTTCATCATCTCAATTAGATTGTATGTATACAATTTCGAGTTTTTCCTCCATCTTCTGACAATACCACTCCACTTCTAGCAACATGGACGTCTGCCGAAGATTACATTTTCATGTTGAGAAAGGAATCAAATTTCTTGCCAAAGCTCATTTGGATTCGATATATCATTTCAAATAGATCTTCAGATATGTTCCTTCATCGAAACATTTCTCGAAGCAAGGTGTAACTGACTATCGATTGAACTTTCCGTTTAGGCTCCCTGAGTATGAAATCTCTTGCTGCAATTATATTTTGAGGCATATCATCTGATTTTCCGATACCACAGGTGAATTATCAAAATAATCTGATATTTTCATTATAAGAACGTAGAAAAATCTCAGAAAATCTGGAGAAATAAACAATATCGTCATTTGGAGACGAAATGAATCAACAAAATTTCAGAGAAAATTGTCATGGAGTTGTGTTTCTCTTCATTACCTTTTTTGATATTATGAAAACTCTCGCCAACTGGGAGCTGATGTGTTATCACTACTTCAATTTTTACGCTGTACTGGGTCGGGTGACTAATGACATTCATTTTCATGGATTTTATAGAATTCATAAGTAAATATTGTTGGTTTTACCCACATATCGTTTTTTCCGTATATTTAATAGTACGGTTAACTCTAATATATGAAGCATATTAAAATATTCATCAGAGACATGACTGATTCATTTTTGATTGCTTCATGCATTCTAGTGCAGGAGCATAATGTGTAGTATACGACGCATCTGAACTGACATCTCGAATACACATTTTTTTGTGATGCGTCCTGAATGAATTTATTATGACACTCAAATACGTATCAAAATACCTTTTGGTAGGACCCGCTGAACTCTTTCACAAGATCGATATGAGGTTTTGTGTTATCAGGGGCTGAACAATCAAATGTTTCTTCATGTTACCAACTTTTCACTTCAGATATTCTCGATAGTAGATGTTCTTATTGATGGCAACTTTTTGGATGAGAGAGTATGAATGAATGCAAAATAGCAGAAAGAGTGTTTTTTGTACTGTTCTCTTTGCTCATCGTACTCCAAACAATGCCACGATAGACAGATATAGATTTTTCTAGAAGAATAACTTGTGATCTGCGAACAGGTTTCTCTTCTGGTATAGAATCACTATTATTTTACGCGATTCTTCGCCTAATTCACAGTTGAAACTAATAAAAAGATCTTATTCACAGTTGCAAGCTTGCACTCTTTGGGAGAACAGTAGTGTACCTACCTGTGTATCAGACCAAAATGGCCGCCGCCGGAAGCGACGTCTCAAGATCGCTGCCACCGGAAGTTAGAAATATGTATTGGCTAGTCTGTATGTGGTTTCCTTTTCCAGTAATGTATACCTTGAATCGTGCTTGAGAGCAACTGGTTATAATTGGAGTGACATCAGCAATCACTGCACTATCAACGAACAATCAATAATGGGATTCATCACATTTTCGATTGAGAGCATTTATTTCTCATTTGATAACAAATTCTATAAACCAACCTTTGGCACTTCCTTAGAAGAAAATATGTAGATGACATAGTCTTAGATCCTCCACAATGAGACTCTGGAAACTTCCGATAGCTATAATCCCTATATCCAATTCACTATAATAGAAACTGAGAACAACAAAGGTGCTGTACCCTTTATGGACACATCGTTCATAAGAAACGCGCAGTGACCGAATCTTAATATTTTCGTGGACTTTGTAAAAACGGAAGTTCGATGCGGTGGTTTGAGTGAGAACTTTGAGAATCTTATTGTTCACCCTGAGAAGCGAGAGGTGTTCGCCTGTAGCGGCTCACATCAAATAGGAAAATCAGCTCACTGAAAGCTCAAAGAGTCAAGAAACCATTTTTTTTGTTAACGTCACTAATAATACCTTTTTGAGTCTATTTTGGGAGAGAATGTTGTTAATCAGCTTTGAAGCAGCGTATAATCATACAAGATACTACATAGCTCCTATTCACGTTAGATAAGCCCTACATATATATATTTTTCTAATTTTGACATGTAATGTGACACTTTTCAAAACTGACGGAAGTTTTGAAACGTCTTACTTTACGTAACCAGTTGCGTGAAGTAAAATTTTACATAACTGGTGATGTAATGTTCATTTCATTCATTCATTTCACACAACAAGAGTCGGCAGAACTCATGTAAAACTGGTCATTATTTTTGTTCATGCGAAATGCTCATCAAAATTAAAAAAAATATTGTACGTGACACGTTAGGAAACGCCATTTATTGTAACTCTGTGATGTTGCAGGATCTCGCTTCGCTCGTCCCGCAAAATCCCATCGTTACACAAAACAACGCGTTTCCTAACTGATTACGTAAATATCTATTATTAAACCAAAATAGTTGTTCGTTTCTTAATTAGAATGATTTCATTTGATATTCTTACAATTCGCTAGTTTAGTTCGATTCATTAACTTCATTGAATACTATACATTAATTTGTTTTTAACAAAATTCAGATTTAATGGGCTGAAAGACTTCGGTCAATGGCCTTTTGGGGTATATCCCTAATAAAGATGTTCTCTCTCTCTCAGATTTAATGAACAGCTAAACTTGAAATCAGTTTCTTTTACTTCCATTGTGGAATCTTCAATATACCCTTTTCTCATGCTAAAGACCTACCCTCTGGCGTAGGCCGAACTTAGGCCCCGTTGCGGCATCAGGCCGCCGCCTACAGCATTTCGAGAAATAAAACACACATAGGGTGATGCTACAATTATCAATTTTCTCTCGGTTTATTCAACAGAAAACAACTGATTTCCTGGCTATATGCCACGACGAATATCGAATTACATCTATTGAAGACACACGATGAGAATTTGAGAACAAAATCTTCCAAAGTAGAGAACCTGCATTCTCCTTCATAAAAATATATACAGTATGATGCAAATGTATGGAATAAATTCAATATTCCAGAAATGGGCGACATTTGAAAAAATTCCAAAAACACGTGAGTTTTAATTTCTGAAGCCTCATCTCATGATATTCATATGAGAGATTTTACGTCACCGGTGTTGGAGTAAAGACGTTATGGACGATTTTTTCAAATACAAATAGGGGTCATGTGACACCTTGATTGAAAGGTCTACCGATCGTCTATTCAACAGTCAAAATGTTGAATAAGAAGATCGAAATCAAAATGGATTATCATGTGATTAATTGAATCTCGCAGAGGTCTGCTACTGAGAATTGAACATCGAAGGGTCGTATATTTAAAAAAATACGTCGAAAAAAAGTTCTAAACTCTAGTTTTTGTTTTTTTTTCGAAAGTCGTCTTGTTTTGAAATGAATTTATTTCATAAATTTGCATCATACTGTATTTATTATTCTATTAGATTTGAGAGATAATGTTGATTCTCAATTAAGAAGGATTTTCATTTTTCATGCTCTCTTTTTTCGGATATTCAACATTCAATTTTCGACGTGGCAAATAGCCAGGAAAGTAGTTGTTTTCTGTTGAATATTCAGAATTATATTATATGCATATTTTTATATGAAGAAGAGTGCAAATTCTTTACTTCAGAAGATTTTGTTTTCAAATTCTTATCGTGTGAGTTCAATAGATGTTTTTCAATATTCGTTGTGGCATAAAGCAAGGAAAGTAGTTCTTTCTATCGAAAAAAACGAGAAAGAATTGATATTTTCATCACATGGAGAATACGAATTCTCAATGTATTTCTTCATATTCATCCATTTTTTGTATTCATAAATATATCTGAGAATGTTCCTTTTCAATATATAGGTCAATCAAAAAGGTTCCTAGTAGATATGATCTTCTCTCACAAAAGTGATAGTAGACTACATCCTGAAAGATGTGCGTTGGCAGAACATGTACACTATTCCTATGGATTATGGTGCAGTGAGAATTCTAGCAACTGAATCTAACAAAACTAGAAGAACTTTAATGGAAATGGCCCACATATCCCAGGTCTTTAATGGTATAAACAAACGCACAGATAACAACCATTTGAGTGAAATCTATTCTAACCTACTTTCAATTGATAATACGCAATAGAACATTACAAAACTGAAATAGTTCAATCCTTGTCTCAACTAACAATTTCTCATTGTTGACCTTTCTCAACAAATTCTCAACCTTCAACGGACATTTCTACCTGTGGACATAGTAACAATCTCTTCTCCTTCTTTTTCACAAACTGGCTGAAAACTAATCTCATCGAGAGATTTCATCGAATCAATATAATTTTATTCAAAATAACAGTGATAATGATGATGATGATAATGATCATAATGATAATGATGATAATAATGATGAAAATCATGATAATGATGATGAAAATATTGATAATAGTTCAAATGATAATCATGATACATTTATTATTCGCAATGATATATGAACAACTAAGATTGTACAGATATGATGAAAACTGTTCGAAAACAAATAATAATGATGAAAATATTCTGAAATGAATGTTCGAAAATGATCTCAAACTTATCATATCATAATCTCCAAAGATGGCAATGTATATTGAATATATATTGTTGTTCCTCATTTCCTCTTCTCAAACTCACACTCAATTCAGGAATATTCTCCAAATTCACGTCGAATGCACTAACTCAATTCACTTCCTTTCAAATAACCCTTGGATTTCCAACAAATTTTTGCCTTTAGTTTCAGGTACTTTGAAATATACGAAAATGTATCCTGAGATACATATCGCACTGTAAATCCAGAAATTCCATTGCATACCGAAAGAATTGATAATAATTGGAAACATGAATACCATTGTGGATACAACTAAATTGTCGATGAAGAATAATATAGACATAGCTAAAGAGATAACGTTAGTAGGAAATACTTCACTTGCAATGACCCAACATATGGAGGCGAGTCCAAGTACATTCGATAAATAAAATAGAATGAGACCCACAATTGGCCACCATGATACATATCTAATGTATGATAACCCCATACTGTTCAGGTAGTAGAACAAGCCAATTGAGAACAACAAAACAGCGTTGCCCAAAGTTGATATAAGTAGCAACGTTCTCCTTCCATATTTTTCGGAAGTCTGAGTCGCTATGAAAGTAAGAACCAACTGTGAAATAGACAATAAATTGATAGAAATATAATTTGGAATGCTTGAGCCAGCTTCGTTGAAAACCGGTACCAAAAAACTCATTATAACAGGAGCTCCATTTGTGTATGCTATAAGGTGCACACCAATACTGATAAAGATGGCTGTACGTATAGCTCTGATGGAGAACATTGCGGAAAAACTGATATTTTCCGATTTGGAGGTTTTTTTGAGAATATATGAAATACTCGAGATTTCTTTGCGTATCTCATTGCTGTTTTTTTTCCTCAGTTTCTTGAGTGATTTATAAGCTTCTTCTTCTCTCTTTTTGGAGATCAGATAAACTGGTGTTTCTGGCAGAAATATAACCAGAAATCCTACAGAAAACATTAATGGAATGCAACATGCTAAGGTGAACAATTTGAATGAAGGTATGAATGAACTGATTAGATAGCTGCAGACATTTCCTAATGGAACACCAAGTGTACCGAAACAAACCAGTTTCGTTTTATGGTGGTCCTCACCTATCTCGGTCAAGTAAATTCTACCAGCTACTTGCGTTCTCCTAGACAGAAACCCAGCAAGGGGATGAATATCATGTAAATATTAGTAGCGAATGCAAGGGAAATTTTCATTATTAAAATCAAGATATTCAACATGATCATCGCAGTTCTTCTTCCCAATAGATCGCAGGTTTTTCCAAGCAATATTGATCCAAATAGAGAACTGAAGGCTGGTATGGCACCCATCGTGGAGAGTTGTATTGTCGATATTGCTGCGCCTAGCGGATTCTCGTTTGGATCATTCGAAAGTAGTTTTTCTGTTACTGGTGATATCCATACCACAGCAAATCCTATCTCCACTGAACTGACCATACAAGCTGAAATCATCTTATTCTTCAATTCCCTCATGATACGACATTAATTTATTCACATCTTAATCAAAAAAATGCTGATAATAATATGAAAACTATTGCCAATAGAGAATGAATTTTTGTTTCCCTTGGTGAAAGCTTGAACTAAATGAATCATGTGACTAGGTATAATGAGCAAAAATGAGGAGAAGGGTACAAACTTCCTCACATTGGCCCTAGGATCCATAATTGTATCGGAACTTGCTAATCGATTATGCATAATTCATCATAATATTGATGGTGAACCTGAATGAAAATACACAACGGGGGTACTCAGATATGACTGTCTGGCTGCAACCGTCCAAGGGAATCAATAAAGTATTCCTGAACCTATTATCAAAGTTTCTATCTACTGATTCATCATTCTGAAATACCGATCAGATTTGTGTACCCATCACATGCCATTACACAATATGATGTGCTAGTGAAGTTGCGCTCTTATCAATAGATCTGGATTCGTATTATTCAAATCAACTGTCAGTTGCTCGCAAAGGTACCAGAATATCAGGTGGTTTCTTGGTATCCTCAGAATAACTTTCACTCGCTTCCTCGCATCTTCTTTCATGACATTAGAGGAAATGGAATGACAAACAACAAGTTGTCCTATTATTTGTTGACTGTATTCTGGTCCAGAAGACAATTCTCTCGCTGGATATCTCCATCAAGCTCAGCAGACGATACGTATGATGTTTGACAGACGACGTATGACACGAAACCACCCGACTCAGATTCGACATTACCTTCGAATTTCAATCAAAATGGCTATTGAAACAAAATGTCGATGGATTCAAAATAGCGCTCAACAGATATCACGCGAAATTTTTGGGATATGATTTATTTGCTAGTCCTATTTCCCCAGATTCTACGGAAATTTTGTGATGCGCAGCGAAAAGCCCCATAAGAGCTCACGCAGAGCAGATCAGATTTTTTCCTAGATCTGCGGACTTTGTCTGCGAATTTTGAGCTCGAAAATAGCAGAAATTCTCGCTTTCAAGGTCATTTGTCTCAGCAGGATTGATTCCGATGAACTCATTGTGGCTTATAGGTTTCAATGATTACTTCCACATAGCTAGAATAATGCCATTAGGTTTTATTATCGCCCCAATCAAATTCTGATTGGCCAAGCGTGAAAATGTTTGCTTCATGACTTATTTTCATAGAATCAGTTCAAAACCTGTCAAATTCGAGACACTAATGAAACTTGAGTGTTTCAAGAGGGTTGTTAAGAGAAAATAGTTTTGATAAAGAATTTCAATGACTTTCACAGAGCTCTCTCAAAATTGAAGTGAGCTGAATGCTGAATTGTTTTATGCAATATTTTTATCAAGTCTCTCAACACTTTTCGATAGGATCATATGGACATGAAGGCCAATTTGCTTTTTCAACGGCATTCGTGAAACAGTAGCACGAATTGAACATATCATTCGTGCTCACATAACCTCTTCAAAGTCTCATAGAAGATAGAAGCTATTAGGCATTTTTAATGTTACTCTGGTAGGAAAGTATTCTCATGAATTCCTCTCGTAGAATTAAGTGGCATATTTGATTTTCTCAACACCCTATGTTCTTTTATCATGGAGCCTCTGCTCCAATGTGGGCTGTCCAAATATATAATCGTATGATGTTTGTTCCAGAAACAACCTCGAAATTCGAGATATTCTTCAAGTTTTTTTCGTCCACCTAGTGGGTAGAAGACTATGGCTGATTTTTTTGAAACCTATATGAGGCAGAATGTCTAAACTTCCACATTCATCTCAGATTTTGGTATCGATAAGTGGCGTACAATATGTTTGCTGGGTCGACGGGATGAGTGGACGAACGCTCAACTCATGACAGCGAGGTCTAATATTCAATTTACGGATTTGATTTCTTGAAGTCTCGAAGCATTGGCTAAAAAAACTCCTGCACGATTCACTGTTGCGTCATCAAGTTAGTAAGAAAGCCTGCACATAACACATCATATCAGAACATTTTGGGCTGCAGGACCTCAATGGAGGTCGATTGCCAGTTGGTATGTACATATCTACAACGATTTACATATAGTACTACTATGTTTGCTGGCATGAAGGTTTTATTCAAAAATTCAGAATATTCGATGTTTTTCCCTACAATACTGACGATCAATGGATAGAATGCAATGTTCAAAATGCTGTTTCGTTTCATGAAATCTCATGAGAATCCACAAGAAGCTCCAGAATTGAATTTACTAAGGGAACATAATATGTTGTATAATACCCCAGGCCTGTAGTCCTATTTCGTCTTTATCAGATATATAAAAGAGGTCACCTTCCCAAATATCTTTGCCTGCCTCACATCGAACTTTGTTGAGCACTGAAAATTTATTCAGCGCCGTCCTGAGTTCTATATACCAAACAAAATATAGATGAAGAAAAAGTGTGAACGTATTGGGTCATGTAGAAGCAAGGAAGAAAATATGGTGGTTCCAAGTCCGACGCTCGAGAGATTCTGCAAAATCATAAGTGGGATTTCTATTAATTGTACATAGTTGAATTTTCACACCCTGGCGATGTCGAGCACCGAATGTTATTCCGCTAATCATGTGAAAATTACGATAAATCCTTACTGCTGAATTTTTCGCTACCTATCTGGTCCGATGGTAGGTATTAACGTAGCGAGTCCAGAAAATACTGTATTTTTGAAAAGTAGATAAAATTCCTGGAAGTCGGTGTGTTTGAAAAAACTGTTGTCTGACGTATTGCGTACACTATTCTTTTGGCAAACATGTAGAATAACAAGTCAATGAGACACATTTCCATATTATATTTTTTTGTAAAATGACATTTCTTCTGTTTAATTCCCATTTGTATCAAATACTGAAATTTTAACAGAATACCTACACCTACTAACTACAATAATTTTGATATTTCTCATAATTATTATAGCGATTTTTACTTATAACCATTGTCTTCCGAAATATTGTCTTGAAAACTAAAACCAGATAATGAATCAGAAACTGATTATAAAATTGAAAAACAAATATCTCGAATCTCATCCATATTCTCGTAGAATAACTTCTAGAATTTCTATACCCAAAGCAGAGGTTTTACCAAATTTTAGTTGATATAATTTCTTATGATTTTTTGAATCGCATGAAGAGAACTACCTATGATGTCCTCAGAACATCGTGCGAATCTAGGAAGAGAAGGGTGAGGAGGTAGGTATTGAATTTTTATTCTCAACTCTTGGAGGTTATAAGTTCTCAGGAATACTTCCATTGACGAAAAATTCCAAAGCTTCGCCGTCCTATAGAATAACGAGGTTGAGTAGAGTGTTGTTCGACATATTTCGAGGTTGACAACAAGCTCAAGAACATTCTGATGCCATAACTAGTTGTACCCTTCTACTGAGATCACTTATCTTACCACTCTTTGGTTTCGAACATAATGATTGGATTAGGAAATTCAACAACAATTATCAGTGAAAGCAATGAACAACTTAATCTGAGAACTTCATTGAAAGAGATTATGAAACGAGATATCTAAGCACACAATTTTTGTTTATCAATGGCAAGTGATTCGCATTGATGCTGATTGATTGGACGATTCAAAATAAATTTTATAGATCTTTCCTATTTACTCATCATCATCAAATGATGAATGAGAAAAGTTGAAAGGAGAATCCTTCCCAACTCTAAGAACTTTCATTTCATTTCATTTCCACTTAATATATACAGGGTGTCCTGGAATTAGCCTGCCAAACTCCATCAGCGGCTTTTTCGATCAAGAATAGGAAGTGAATTTCCATTGGGCATGAGTCGAGTAATGTCTCCTGAGGGAGCTTCGGCCTTCTGGAAGGGGACTCCTGAAGATAATATTCCTTGAATATTTCTGAAACACCACGTGATAAGATGATGCGACTTGGTACAGGAACTAAACTTTCCTTGCCCAATGCGGTGAACATAAAATCATTTCAGGGTTCCTTCCATATTCAAGAAATATCATCTTCAGAAGCCTCCTTTCAGGGGGTCGTAGCTTCCTCAGGAGACATTTCTAGACTCATGTCCATTGGAACTTTTCTTCCGATTTTTGATCGAAGAAGCCGCTGGTCAAGTTTGGCAGGCTAATTTCGGGACACCCTATATATATAAAAAAAAATATATTTATTGCCCAAACAGGTACAAGACCGTGAACAATAACTGAAAGCTAAGAGCCAAATGAAGTATTTTGATAAATCATTCAGTAGTTGTAGAGAGTGATTTCGATTGTGAATAATAATGATAATGAAAAAAAGGAAACGGAAGGAAACATAATAACACGTATTAATGAATAACATATGAATGAAGAGGGATTTTTTCATATTTGCCTCGTAAACATCACAAGGTAGAAAAAATATGTTTCATTTCCTTTTTGAACACTCCAATGGGAGTTGAAAATATATCAGTTTTTTCGCATATCTGATTGAACTTTTTGCACATCGAATGAATTGGAGATTTCAATAGTATATCTGTTCTCGGAGTAGGTAAATAAAAACAAAGTGAACTTCTACTGTTCAAACGAGGTATGTTGAAGTTTAGTTGAGATAATAACTCTGGGCAATCAGTCAGGTTGTTTGTGAGTTTATAGATAAATATGCGAGAGTGGTAAGTTCTACGGTCCTCCAGAGACGATAGTGAAAATCTGTTTAATAATAAGTTATTATCTAAACCTTGTTCAGGATAAATTCCATCAATTCTCTATACAATATAATTCATTAATTTTCGTTGAATTGATTCGAGCAGATGAATGTGATTCAAGTAAATAGGAGACAAAATCAGCGAGCCATATTCTAAGCGTGATCTCACATATGGGGTAAAGAGAGCAATGAGGCTATCTTCATTTTTGAGGTCTTTGCAATTTCTGAATTTTTTGCAATATATATTGGTGTCAATATTTGAAATGACAAAAATCATATTATTTGTGTATGACAAACCGGAATCGATCATTTGAACAGTACCCACTCAAAATTTTACATATCGAACATCTTCATATGGATCAGCAGAAACGGCATAAGTCAAAATATAACACTCAAGTAATTGCCAGAAATTTCCTGTAGGAAGATAGATCATTATTTGCCCTGAAACTATAAGCGAACAAATACACATATGAAATCAATTTGCTGAACTATTTTTTTAGACACGCGTTGTCGCTAGAATTCATCAATTGATTCCAATGAGACTTTTCCATTCGAAACAAATTGAAATTCATCTACCGTGAACAGGTTGACTTCGCTAAGAACGCACCTATTAGATTTGAAAAGATTGTCTATTTGATATAGGATTATCATCAATTCTCAACCCTCCAACCTTGCTGTAGTGTAAACAAAACCTACTCACCACTACCCAACCATATGACGAATGATCACGTCACTGTGACGTCCCTAATTGGTGGTTTTTTTGTCAGAGACCAAAGACGTCACACACCAATTCATGACGTCACTATGACGTACTTCCTATGACGTGAGAATCACGTCATCATCTCGACGTCGAGGTAACGTCACTCAAAAGAGTTGAATAAGACGTCAGTTTCATGACGTAGCAGGGACGTTCTGTCGACGTCCAAGTTTTCCAGGCCATATCTAAACCATGTATACTCACATTTTGGAACCGTAAGTTTTGTGACGTACCTATATATACAGGATATGCTTCCTTAGTGTCGGAGAAGTTTTAGGAAAAATCATCTTTTTATTAATTTTACACACATATATAAAAACGTGTACGTCTTTTTTAGATAATTCGCTATTTAGATTTTTGTTGGGTGACAAATAATGCATGAATATACGTTACTCAACAAAGTGAAGATGAATTCGCCAACATATTTTTCATTGCTATCAAAAACTCGGATTCTTGTTCCGTGCGAAAAGCTACTTTACACCTCAACAGCATCTCATGATCTACAAAGCGCAGATACGGCCTGTTCTGGAATACTGTTTCCACATATAGGGTTCAGCACCAAAACATACACTGATGCTCTTGGATTCCATCCAGAGAAGAGCCATTCGCCTGGTGGGTGACGCCACACTCACTCACTCTTTGAAATCATTGGAACACCGTAGGAAGATCGGCGACCTTTCACTTTTCTATCGATACTTCCACGGAAAATGTTCTTCGGAAATCTCTGCTATCATCCCTTCACTAGCAATACCAATCAGACGAACTAGACAAGCCCAGTCGAAAGATGTCGAACAGCACTCTATCAAGACTCCTTCATCCATAGAACGGCTAGGCTCTGGAATAAATTGCCTGTGGAAGTATTCCCAACAACATGATAATCTCCAAAAGTTCAAGAAAAATTCCAATACCTACCTCCTGTCCCTATCCTCCCTAGGAACGCACGATGTTCTTTGAACATTATAGGGATTTTCTTTCGTGTGCTCCAAGCGATAAAAAAAATATTCTTGGTTTGCTTCCATCTCGCCGACACAAACTACATAATTTTTGATAAAAATTCGAGTAACTGATTTTATTCTGATGTAGATGCGTACTGAAGGATAGCGCTGCTGACTAGACGAAGCAGACTCAACAATGCATAATCAATATTATATGTCATCAGAGATCAGTAGTGATTATCACACCATGTTCGAGGAAACTTTTTCATAACCAAATTTGAACTTCATTTCGACGTCATTTCGACATCAGCCCAACATCACAGTTTGGTGGGTGGATAACGTCAAAAAACGTGAGTTTCATGACGTCATTGTGCTGTGACTCATTCACGTCATTGATAACGTCATTTATTACGTCATACGACGTCAACTCCTGACTTCACCTTGGTCATTCAACTGAAATGGACAGACGTCACTAAAACGTCATCTGGTTGCCTGGGTAATAGGTAGCCTTTCGATATTGTTGAGGAACATATGTGCTGTACAAATCCCCAACTGATTATTCATGTGGGGCTATTGATAGAGCTTGATGCAATCATTCATGACCCACGGATTCTCATGCCAACTTAGGGTTGGCGATTTTGAATCTACGATTCTTCTCTTTGAAATTCAAGGGTGTGTAGTTAAGTATGTTGTATGTTCACATTTGATTGGATCAAGAGAGTTCAGTCTATGATGCTGGATAGAGTGATTCAAATCGGTTGTGATCTTATAGGATATAGATATTTTTGATGATATCTTCGTTATGATGAAACAAGGAATACATACACAGTACACAATTATTCTTTCAGATAATGGTCAAGATAGTTTTCTCAAATTCGTCAAATTTTGTCACTTGTTTTGGCTTCTAGCCTACTTTTGAATCTCTGTCAGATCTGAAGAAGGCTTGGAAAATCTGTTGTGACGCTGAAATAAATAGAAATCGAGTCATCTCATTGGTACTGATATAAGTAGTTGCCATTTGAGTGTTATCAAAGATATGAAGACGAGAATGTGTGTTTCGTTTTTATTTAGTGCGAATTATATCCAAGATACCAGAATACAGACAATGGATTCGGAACAACTGTTTCGATCAATGATTTAATTCCTGATCAGTGAAGGGAGAATAGTGACAGGAATCGAATCAATATTATTGGATTCCATATAAAATATAAGTATTTTTCAGATATTTTCTCTTCATCATAACTGTTGATTATAATTTTAAATTCAGTCTCCTTTAAGTTTAGAACTTACCTAATTCATTGGATGAAACTGAAGAACATCTCATTCAATAAATAAGTGGGACGATGGAACATACTGAATTCGAACATATACTAGATTTGTAAACTGATAAGAATCGACCCTAATGGAATTGTACTCGGTATAATGTCTCCACTTGGTCAACAAGAAAATACGACAGTCGTCATAATTCAAATCATCAACTCAAAATTTGATTGAAAACAAACTATAATATTTGGTGATTCATTTGAAAGAAGACAAGAATACGACCACAGTTAGATGAATGGATTGATAATTGAATAACTTTCGATAGAACAACAACGGAATGTGATTCCAAATTATATTCTCGAATGGAGATCCAATTACTTTGTAGATTTATATGCAAACAAAACACAAGCATGCCTTCTCTCTAAGAAAGCTGATCTCACTGTGCCAAACATAACTATTGAAGGCATCCATTTTGATGCTTAATATTACTATCAGCAATTGCTTGTCGTGGGAAAATCACGTGAGATCGATTGCTAAAAGTTCATCCCAAAAACTTGGTTTTCTGTTTCGAGCCAGGAGCTTTCTCACTTTCAGTCAGCTGCTTATGATCTATAAGGCACATATTCGAGGTGTCCGGGAATACTATTCCTATATTTGGAGTGCAGCACCCAAACATTTCCTAAAAATGTTGGTTTCTGTCCTAAAAGGAGCAATTCGTCTCGTTGGTGATGCCTCGCTCACAAACTCACTCACTTTCCTGCAACACCGTAGAAAAGTTGACGATCTAGCTCTATTTAATAGATATTTCCATGGACGATGCTCTTCTGAAATATCAACATTTGTACATAACCTCCTGAAAACAAATAATGTACCTATCAATATTTCATGTTCCAGTCCCTACTATATCAATGATTTGATTTAGGTATTTACCTTTATTGAATATACTGAAAGTGCAAACATGCATACGCAATCTCACATAGATTTCGAAGAAGCCAAAATATCTTGGAATGAAACATCTCTGCTCTGATGACATCATCAATCTTGTGTTCTCAATAACTTCATCTGAAACAGATAATTAACCTATTAACATTTCATGTTCAGTACCTACTATATCAATGATTTGATTCAAGTACATACCTTTATTGAATTCATACTGAAAGTTCAAGCTTCCATACAATATTTTAAAGATTCCGAAGAAGCAAAGCTATCTTGGAATAAAACATGTTTGCTATGATGATATCATCAAATTTGTGTTCTCAATAACCTCCTGGAACAATAAATGATGTATATGAATGTATCAATATTTCATGTCCGGTACTATCAATGATTCTATTTAGTATTTACTCACCATTGTTTCTTGCTACCTGAGAGAAATGTCATCAACAGAGGTTATCATCCATTTGTTATTGTTATCTTTTAATTCTGTGCAATAAGTTCTTCTCGCAATCATTTTGTGAAATAGAAATTTGATGAAGGTATTCAACTGAATAATTTTGATATAATCATCAATATATTATGATGTATCTTGAACAAATCATGACTATCATGAGACATAACCTCAATTCCAGTTCTTCTTTTTCTTCCTTTTGTCTTCGATGACACGTTATTTCATGGAATGTCATCTGAAGACGTCCGTAGACACGGAATTCTTTACATCCTCAGGCTGTCACTAAAAGAACTCATTTAGGACAATTACAGCGCTAAATTTACGCCTGATGATGTTCTTAGGTTATAGAAAATAGAACGTCCTCTCCAGGCATTTGGCGACACATTGAGGATGACCTTAGGCGAGAGTGTGCTATCTGGGACCTCCCTTGGAAGTCCCCGCGAGATCATCTTGTCTGGTTGAGGCTTCGCACGCCTTCGTGGTCAGTTTGGAGACCTGCAGAACATCTCTTTCCAAAGACTCGTTCATCCAACGAACAGCGAGTCTCTGGAACACATTGCCAAGGGAGGTGTTCCTTGAGGCATATAACCTCCAGAAATTCAAAAAGAACACCAATTTCTACCTTATTTTCCTTGGTTCACACGATGTTCTCTGAACATCACAGGAAACCCTTTTTCGTGGAAACCAGAACATAAAAAAAATATACTTAGTAATACGTGATCTTGCTTATAGAATAATAGTATATTATTAAACGAGCGGTAATGTAGGTCATAACTCACGCAGATGAAGTTTGCAGCACGAGCCACAGGCGAGTGCTGTAATTCATCAAGTGAGTTATGACCATTACCGCAAGTTGAATACTATACTTTATCTACGACTATTACAATAAATCCTAAGTTATACAAGTACAGAGAACTTTATTGACAAATCTTGATATACTTAATACAAATTTTAGATTCAATCACTCGCATATTGTTCATTGAAAAAATTAACTGTGAAGTTAACAGTAAACTGAATATGTTGGAACTGAATTATGGAAGTTTATTGTTTCTTTTTGTGTTTGTTGCATATATGTTGTTGATGTACTAACTGATTGAGCTGTAATAGAACTGTATATTTTGTTTGCAGTATCTGTCTTATTCTTTTCGGAATCATCAACGTACCCCTCTGCCACAGTAGTTGATCGCCAACCGCCATGGCGTTTCAGTGCCGTACGGCATCTATTAATAAAGTTGCCGACGAGCGGCGAAAACAATGCCCTGTATATAAATTACAGTCTGGTAATTTCAGAAATGTGGCAATGTCTTTCCCCATTGCTCAAAATTTATCAATGCCATTCTTTGTGAGTGATATTTTCCATATGGAAATTCAAATGATAATCCATTTTCACTATCTGAATTCATCAAAAAAATCACAATAATTGTATCAGCTCAGTTTGAAAACGTCAAAATTATTCAGTTGACATCACTCCCCTCAATAACAATAATGGACTGTTCCCTTTCGGCCAACTGGCTTGTACAGAAGTACTGAGCCATCTTGATTTTCGGTTCGTAAATAATTCCAAGAGCCTTTCTCGATGTAAGTATTATAGTGAGTTATAGTAGCGAGAGTTATTATAACTCACGCTGTTTGTTTATAGATACTATTAATTGTACAAAGGCAGCTGAATCATTGATATATAATTTAATAGGAGTAGATAAAAACCTATACGTCGAATATAGCCACGAGATTAGTGATAATAATTCAATAGTATTAACTAGGGTACCTATAGTGTGCTGAAGTAACCAATATACCAAACGAATAATACAGAGGGATCAATACCAGTTCGATACTCAGCAGTTCACATAGTTGGAACAAGGTTTGACTCAACGAAGATCTACCCACTTGGTAAAATGGTTGCCATAATATGTTCTGAATTTTTCGAATCGAATCACATTGAAGAGTAGTTCACTCGGGTATCTGTGTTGAGAAATAACTTCCATTGATTGGTTATTGTGTTGGTTCATTTAACTAAGATGACCTGGTTCATGAAATCATCAGTCAGATTCAGTGAATGAAATTATTTATAGATTCATCGAATCATTCGTAGTTTCTTATCTTGCTTTCCTGTAATTCTTCTCCTTTTCTTTTTACTTCTATTTCACCAAATACAATTTGTTGAGTTCTCGGTTTGGTCAAGCATTGCATCATTCATAAATATTGATAATGATGATTGAATTGTTCATATACAATCTGAGTTTATCACATTCCACAACATCAATTAGATTTCATCATCATTTCTCCTTCATGTAAGAAAGGGAATACTTCAGAGTATCTTTCATAAATTGGTAAAACGTCAACTGATTCCTACAAATTTATTCTTCAAGTGTTGGTACTCACCAACGATCGCAGTGAAGTATAAAAAAGGAGATATTCCGTGCTGGTTTTCATCATTTCTTGAATCAATTTGTTTGATTAATTCAGCATTGGCATCGGGTGTTGAAATGTACGTTAATTCTTCAATTTCAACCTCATCATTTTTTATCATTATGAATGATGACAAAGTTCATTCAATTCTACAACTGAGTTTTCACAGTTCACTTCCTCTGCAGATTGCAGGCTTGAACTATCACATCATTGAAACAATTCCTCGATAACAGAAATGATTATCATCTTTTATTAGGATTATTAATGAACAACAGAAGTCAAATTAAAACAATAGAAATTCATTGAATAAATATATACAGATATTCTTTCCCAAGGTTTCCCTAATATGAAATGAATAACTTTTTATTCTATATAAACTAGTTTAATGTGGATGAAAATGAAGTGTTTGGACGAAATTCGATCAAAGTACATACAGTGAGGTGCGAAATTGCGTCTCCTTCACGTGACTCCTAGAGCTCGCAAAAAGTAAGGATATGAATGAAAAATACATTGTTTTTCAATTTTTCACGGTTTTTTCACTGAACTAGTGAAACAACAGTAGTTATAATGAAGTGTTCATGATACCAAAACTATTATTTTTTATGATATGAATCCATTCATAAAATTTGTTAAAAATTCAATGGAGATCTTGAATTGCAATGATATAACATGAGGTGTCCTATTTATTAAAAGAATATTCATTTAGCATAATTATATATATATTTCAGGTGGCCAGGTAGCCGTGCGGACAGAGTGTCTATATTCTAATTCGCATTCGTTTGCCGGTCGTGGGTTCGATCCCCGTCGACTGCAGAAATTCTTCTGATGGCCCAAGAAAGTGTTTGGGATCACACGTTGAAAAGTAAGGCCCCCGTCATTCCTTGCTCGCACAAGACTTCCGAAGACTTTTGAGGGTTGCTCGTAAGATGGCAACCGAATGACGGATAGAAAAAATCTTAGAACAAATTTTAGAACAAAAAAATAATGAGAATGCTTTTACATCACGGAGCAGGAATTGAGGAAGAGATATTACAGTTCTCGAAATGGATCATCAACATTTAGGCGTATCTCGGCAAAATCGAGTAATTTCTCCTAAACAATATTGTGTAAACCTAGATACCTTCAATCATTAAGTCAATTCAAATTATATTTGTTCATAAGATTCATCAAAATTATATATGTATGACTAGATGACAATTCCTAATATTATTTATCTGTTGTAGATTTGGGTAATCTTCTCCTTCCAACTTGAGAAATATTTGCCTTCATACCCAAGCATATCAGAAGAGCCTAATTTTGTTTGGACATGTTTCGCATTGTCTCTCTCTGGATGTATTGAATACGAATACGGAAACATAGTGAATGTTCCACAATGAGCATGCAATAATTAATTCGACAGTATATTTCTCGAATAACAGTGAATGTAACGAGGTTGTGAAATTTTGTTTCAGGAATGTTTTATAGAGGATCGATTAGGTGTACTCGATATGAATCATTAATATTCTTTTTGGAAAAAAATCTTGATTATGATTCTGATCGAACCAGCAGCACAAATAATCATGATAGAAAATGGTAGGAATACATCGAAATTGGGTCATCAAAATATCAAATCGAATATTTTTTTTCATTCGTCAAAATATCTACTTCCACTTATTATTGCATTTTCAACCTGGAATCCAATCAAACGAGAGCATACTTCCTCCACAAATCTATCCACCTATAGAATAGTTGATTTCAGAAAAGTGTGTGTTAATAGTCAATTGAGAGAAAAATCATCAAGAGAGACTCTTCAATAGCCTTCACCTTTTACCTATATTGGAGCCATTTTTCGATCCATGCTGATTCTAACATATTTGTGTTGTTTCAATAAAATAGTTCTAACATAAAGCTGATTGATGTCAAAAATTCGAGTTTCACTGTATAGATTATCTGTTGGGTATCGGCGAGGTTTTTTGTGAATGACTTCCAGTATATACTTTTGTATTTTTTCCAGATTATTTTTATAATTAGTTGTCGTTGCTCCACAGGCTGTAATACCATACGTTAAATGGCTTTCAACTAGAGAAAAGTATAATGTTTTCAGTAAATTCAGGAGTGGAATGTTTGATGAGAATTTGAATCTGTAAATCATTGGTCTGAGTTTTTTCATTACGTACTCAATATGTTTATCTCATCTGAGGTGATTATCGACCAGGATGCCAAGGTATTTAACATTCTCGACTGATTTTGACTGTTAGGATCTCGTTGGTGAGATTTTTTATGTTCAACTCTTCATATACAGGTACATTTCTGAAGTGAGATGAGAAAGGTACAAAAAATATATTTTTTTAAGTTAATAGTTAAAAGTTTATCATCAAGGTGAAGACCAACCCTAAATCCGTCTCAGCTATCTCTTTCAGTTCTTGTCAGTTTGATGCTTCATGAAAAATCGCTGTGTCATCTGCAAATGTTGTCATCTTTCCTCTGATGTTCAGTTGGAATATGTCGTTCAGATATATATTGAATAGAAGAGGACCTAGGATTGTGCCTCAAGGTACTCCATAGTGAACTGTTCGCATAGCACTTAGCTCAAAATCCGTATGAAGTTATGAGGCGAGATTGCCACACCCACTTCGATACGTCTGACTATCCTGAAGATAATATTCATAGAATTCCTCAGGTGAACAAGAAGGTTCTAGGAATGATGGAAGATGAGAACGGTTCTGTCATAATGATGGAATATGTAGGTCTACGATCAAAATTATACTCTACAAAGGTGCTGGTAACTGATGATGATTTTGAGAAGAAGAGGGCAAAGTTACGGGAGGGTGATTATGATGAGGACGAGATTAATAATATTATAATGGATATGGGTGTTGCAAAGAAAGCGAAAGGCGTGAAATCGTCTGTTGTTAAAACAGCTATCACTTTCGAGGATTACGTCGACTGTCTGGAAACACACGAGCATAAGAAGGTGTCTCAAATTTTGATAAGAGCGAAAAAGCACCAGGTTCATTCCATAATTCAAGGAAAAATCGCTCTCAGTTCAGAAGATGACAAGAGGTATATTGTACAGGATCCTGCGAAACTCTTCCATGGGGGCACTATAGTATAATGGAGACTTGAAACGTCAACTGCTAATTAAAGTTTATATTATATGTATATATGTGCTTTACCTTTTATTTTATACCGATATATTTCAAAAAATCGTATTGAGTTTAATTTCTACATCCTGTGTTAGCTTAGTGTCAATACGTACACATTGTTGCCGTTGGTGTTAGTAACTAGTAATCAATTCGTGCGAGTTTCCTCTGATTCCAATATTTTCCATATACTGAAGTAATTTGATGTGGTCAACAGTATCGAAGGCTTTAGCCAAGTCAACAAAGATACACATAGAAGATTCTACATATTTCAAGGTTTCCGGCCTGATACCATCTACTCCTGCAGCTTTTTTGTTTTTCAATGTTTGTGAAGTGAAGGTGGATATCAGTTTGTTTTTTCGTTGGAAAATATGCGAAGGAAAATTCCAAAAGTAATTCAGTTCATAATGATCTCCGATTTATATCACTGAAATCTGAATGAATACCAGAAAAAGAGAGAGTATTCGTGGAAGTTTGCAGCTCTTCACATCGTTGTCCCAAATGGGTATATCAATTGATTCTCAATACTACACAAATCAGAGAACAATATTGGTTTTCAACTCTCCACCATTACTATAATACTCAATAAGAGATATTTCACGAACAAATCATCCAATAATAGTATGAGTCATAATCACGTCCATACAAAGTGAACAAAGTATTCATTAAAGGGAGGAAGGAGAGCTCAAAGTCATCTCCACAACTTTGATAATGATGTAGTCAATCAAAGGAACATGTATTGGGCTTATGTAAGTCCATCTTCAGCCATATTTCATAAGTTACTACAAGCAAAGGCATGTGAAAATATATGGAGGTGAACATCATATGTTTTCAAAACGGATGCCAATGTCTGTCATCATAATATTGGGAATGATGATAAATAAGTTTTGTCAGAATATACGGGTTTCTATTGAAGATGAAAGGGTCCCGTGACCTCAGAACGTGCACTTAATCAATCAAAAATCGAGTCCCAGAAGGGCAACTTGACGAGCGCACAAGGTACTCTCAAAAATCATTCTGGTTGTGATACAAAAAAAACTGAAGGGTTCCGTACCCTTGAGAGAGCGCACTCAAAATCCAAAAATCAATTCGGAATTGATGGGGCCAAAAGCCAACAACGTGTTAGATCCAACTTGAGGTAAAAAACACGGAATTAATTGAATAAACCTTGACATAAGTCAAAGTCTTGATGACACGATATTATGACAAGTGGTATAGGACACAAAATTGAAGTAAATCAAGCAGTAAAATGGATGTGAATTCAACTAGTGGTAGTACAGTTGAAGAAAATTCGAACAGAACAGAGTTGAATTCACATTTGATATGATTCAATCAGTGCGCGTTCTTAGGGCACATGGCCATTCATCCTCAATCAAAACCCGTTTATCAATCACGATATTATGATGACAGACATTGGTATCCATTTCAAAAACATAATTATAATGTTCACCTCCGTTTCAGTAAAGGACCCCGCACTTTTTCTATATAAAAATGGCGTTCCGTCGAATTTCCCCAATTTTTGGTTAATGATAGTACTCGACATACTGATTGAATATGCCAAGTCCCAACTCAATCCTATGACTAGTTTACGAGATACAGGGTGTTGAAGTTGAAGAATACCTAATTTTTCTCGGCCTATATCTCTAAGATAGGACAAATGAATTCCAATTATTCGGGAGCACGTGATAGTTATGCCCTTAGGCGCAAGAACTATATAGGTATTCGACCAAAACTGATTTTTATTACAGGGTGATTCTCATTTCAAATAATGTGTTTTTTTGAATATCTGAATATCAATGCTACAAATTGATAACAATTACAAAATGAGATTTATAGCCAAGTATGCTCTTCTTACATCAATTGAATTCGTAAAATATAATAATTATACATGGTGTTTCATTAATGCTGTTGATTGCATAATTGGTCTATCCTAAAGTTCATTGGGCCACCTCGTATTATCGGGTTGATTCCAGACATTCAAAATATTTTTGAAGGATGTATCCCAATGAGTTCCATGATATACAGAGTGATTCATCGATTGAAAAAATTGACAACCACGAAAAAATATTCAAAAACCACTATTTTTTTCATCACCCTCTAATTCGAAATTATTACCGTCGATGTAAGATTTTTTTCCACCAATATACTCAGTATGGATATTTCAATCAAATTGGGAATTTTCAGACCCATGCTATGACTAGTTTTTTTTTATACATCGAATAATGTGAAAATAATTATGGAAAAGTAATTACATAATAACACGAAAAATTGCTCCGAATCGCAAAACTAGTAGTCACTAGTCAACTATGTCAAAAAATGTGATTTGTTCGTAAACAAAATCTAGTGGTCTTATTATAGGTCCGCTAGCAAAACATCTCGAAAATGTTTTTCAGAAAACATCAAACAAATCACAATATGCCCCCGAAAAAATCTCATCAACGACACAACTATTCTACGCACCCCTTTCATCAACTTTCAACTCATCAACGATCCCACTCATAAACGTGCTAAAACTCATGAGCGTTCGAAGTCGACAGCGGTTTTTCCCAACTCAATCCTATGACTACTTTTCGAAAAAAGTATGAAACTAAACTTCCGCAAACGCCTAGTAAGAGGTGCGCGTTAATATATTTTGCAACTCTCCTATATCCAACCAACTCCTAATCTTTTGACCATACTGTATATTGTTAGAATCGAAGTTAGTATATGCACATCGCAAAGACACTAAAGTTGGAGTTTTGGTTATGTAGATATTCGTTTCCGGGTTCAGTATAGGCCTGAAAGAAAAATGTCAATTAAGAATTTCAATCACAGATTTTGAAAAAATAGACAAACCAACTCGTTTCCCCACCACCTGAGAGGTAGAGTTTCAGGCGCGTTTTTTTTATTGTGGTATTCCCTGTAGGCCTAGTCCACGTTAGAAAGTGAAAGTTCCAATACCTATAATATGATTGTGTGTAGGCAGGATTGGCGCAGTGGACGAGCACCCGAGTCAGGACTGCGGGGTCGTGGGTTCGATTCCCAGACAGCGCAAGGAATTTTTCGAATATTAATATACGAATTAAATATTGTGAAGTTTCGGAGCATCGGCTGGGGATAGTCCTGCACGATTCAGTGTTGCGTGCCTACATACAATATAGATACATGTTCAGAACACTATGGGCTAAAGGACCTCATTAGGGATCGATGGTTGGTTGGTATGTACATACCTACCAACGAAGGACATATACTACTACTACTACTATAATTATGTTTCACAAGGAACACAGAAATCAACTAATCGCCAGATTCAAATCAGTTCCGGACCGATGTTCATATTTTCAGGATTCAATCGATTTGCAGCATCGTCGATACAATTCAAAAGGCGATCAGATGGAAAGGTAATATTTCCTTGGTTTCTTGCGTATCCAAGGAACCATACCACACTGGCTACGTGTGCACACGTCCCTAATGTTCTAGCACCGGACCTATAAGTACAGTAGTACCCTAAAATGGGCGGATCTTGTAAATTATTATCATCGATTTCTCTGAATACTAACCACAGCATATGTTTAGTGGCATTTCTGAACCGAGAAAATACTCGAAATCTTAAAAAATTGGGTTCCTCAATGAGTTCGTCAATATCGAGTGTATTTTGTTCCCCTCCATCTCTTTGTATCGTGTCTTGTATGTAGGAGGCAGCTAAGTGAATGTGATATGACCCTGTGAGTGTTTTCAAATATTCTAAGTCAAGTCGAGGAAACGTCGGTACATGTATATGGTTCAAACGAAACCATCGACCATTTCTTGTACGGAGGTTTTCAGCCTCAACTCGGGCCTGAACAATGTTGACTTCTTCGATATCATGCAACATTTGTGTAGCTAATTCCAATGTGCCCGGCATCCTTATTGGAGGATGGTATTTGTTTATTAGGGCGCCAGCAATCAAATAGAATTCGCGTAATTTTGCAACATGTGTTATTGATATCGCTCCTTGGAAAAATTTGAAAATCGATTTGAAATGCCCATTTCTAGCCTCTACAATCCATCTAGTGCTAGTAATTAAGCGTGCCCTATTAGTTTCGATTGTTGTGAGTTGTCTTTGGTTTGGTGGTAGAAATGGTGGCATATGGTAATGGAGACCAAGATCCTGTAAAAGACCAATAGAGTCCCTATAACCCCTATCGACTATCACTACATCGCCTTCTTGAAACCATGTCCTCATTCTATTTATATCATTCTGTAGCTCATGCTGCAGAATGGTGGCATCATTATTTCTAGCATCAGAAAAGTATGGACCATTAATTGCCAAGATGTAGCCATCAGGAGCGACCATAATTTCAGGCTTAACCTGGTGCTCATTTTTATGGAAGCAGTAGGATTGTCTCAATATCCGGAAATTACTACTTTTTTCTATTTTGTTATATGTACAGTCTATATACACAATTGCTTTTGGGATATTGGGAGAAGGGTTGTATAGCTGATTGGTGTATACAGACACGTGTCTATTAATATAATCGTCTCTTGTAATAGAGTCGAAACCAATATTATTAGTTACAAATCTTTGCATTAGAGATATCCTCACATTCGATATTATCAAGCTAGTTGTTTGTCTTGAAGAAAAATGAAACAAGATTTTCAAAAACTCATCTGAAACTCCATGTTTCATTTTGATTAGAAATGTCAGTAAATGTTTCTTTTTGATATGCCTTCTATTTCCCCCTTGCTCGATTGTATCACAAAATCCATAAAGTTCTTGAAAATCTTCTTTTGAAATCGACGTCAGAGCTTTGAACTCTTCTTCTGTGAAACTATCAATATCATCCCAGTTTCTAATACGTCTATTTTCATTGGCAACTGTTCTCATACACTGTAGAAATTGAAGCATATTTGATATCAAATAGGGTTTGTTGATAAAATTCAAACCTCCATGCAAATTATTCAAGAGAAATCCATGAGGGTCAAGATGATGACCAAAAATTCTCAGAAAGTCCGGAACATAAATATTCGTTACAACAAAAATGTTCACCCTACATGCAAGAGTTATTCTCTGAACATGTTGACGAGCATTACAGATTATGCAGGCACGGCTCATTACTGGACTCAATACATTTAGGCGAAGACAGTTTGGGTTATTTTCCATCTCATTGATATCAATTATTACACTGTTATGACAATTGAAACAAACTCTGGTATCATCAAAAATGTCAATTGGAGGATTTCCAGCAGCTTGTCTTCTAAATGTTGCAATTTGCAGAAAATCAACATTATCTTCACGATTTATACGAATTGTGAGTCTAGGAATGAAATTCCCTTCGCATACATAACATCTTACCCTATTTGCAAATGCCATAATGCGCACTAAATTCACTAAACAATTACTGAAAACGACTTAAAAAACACTCAGAATAAAGATATACGCTGATATGATATTTTAAGATACTGACAACCCGAAAGTTGCTGGATGACAGACACATTTATTGATATCATGATTTTGTTTTCTAAGCCTACTGAAAAATATTCTATCTGGTTGCGATAATCCAAATTCGACTTCTACGAAGTAAAACATACTTATTAATTCGTGACAACCCAAGTTTCTAGACTAATTCGACCCCGCCGATTCCAGTTGTCAACTTGAATTGGGACTAGAACTTACCCTAAAATATAATTTTATAGTTATTTGAGGATGTCTATCGATCTATTACGGTATGTATATCTTACGATATACATTACCTAATGCCACTATTTCTTCCAACAAATAGATGTTGTTGGAAAACGAGTTGGTTCATGTATTTTTTCAAAATCTATGATTGCAATTCTGAATTGATATTGAGTGGAAGAAAGAGGCTTCGAGATTGTTTCATTATTATTTTACTATATTTTTGATGTGTTGGATAAATGATGATTCCTCGGTACCTACTGATGTTCCTGTATTCCATTTTTCTTTCAAGTCTATACTGAACCCGGTAACGAATATCTACATAACCAAAACTCCAACTTTAGTGTCTTTCCGATGTGCATATACTAACTTCGATTCTAACAATATACAGTATGATCAAAAGATTGGAAGTTGGTTGGATAAAGGAGAGTTGCAAAATATATTAACGCGCACCTCTCACTAGGCGTTTGCGGAAGTTTAGTTTCATATTTTTTTCGAAAAGTATAGTCATAGGATTGAGTTGGGAAAAACCGCTGTCGACTTGGAACGCTCATGAGTTTTAGCACGTTTATATGAGTGGGATCGTTGATGAGTTGTGTCGTTGATGAGATTTTTTCGGGGGCATATTGTGATTTGTTTGATGTTTTCTGAAAAACATTTTCGAGATGTTTTGCTAGCGGACCTATAATAAGACCACTAGATTTTGTTTACGAACAAATCACATTTTTTGACATAGTTGACTAGTGACTACTAGTTTTGCGATTCGGAGCAATTTTTCGTGTTATTATGTAATTACTTTTCCATAATTATTTTCACATTATTCGATGTATAAAAAAAACTAGTCATAGCATGGGTCTGAAAATTCCCAATTTGATTGAAATATCCATACTGAGTATATTGGTGGAAAAAAATCTTACATCGACGGTAATAATTTCGAATTAGAGGGTGATGAAAAAAATAGTGGTTTTTGAATATTTTTTCGTGGTTGTCAATTTTTTCAATCGATGAATCACTCTGTATATCATGGAACTCATTGGGATACATCCTTCAAAAATATTTTGAATGTCTGGAATCAACCCGATAATACGAGGTGGCCCAATGAACTTTAGGATAGACCAATTATGCAATCAACAGCATTAATGAAACACCATGTATAATTATTATATTTTACGAATTCAATTGATGTAAGAAGAGCATACTTGGCTATAAATCTCATTTTGTAATTGTTATCAATTTGTAGCATTGATATTCAGATATTCAAAAAAACACATTATTTGAAATGAGAATCACCCTGTAATAAAAATCAGTTTTGGTCGAATACCTATATAGTTCTTGCGCCTAAGGGCATAACTATTACGTGCTCCCGAAAAATTGGAATTCATTTGTCCTATCTTAGAGATATCTGCCGAGAAAAATTAGGTATTCTTCAACTTCAACACCCTGTATCTCGTAAACTAGTCATAGGATTGAGTTGGGACTTGGCATATTCAATCAGTATGTCGAGTACTATCATTTACCAAAAATTGGGGAAATTCGACAGAACGCCATTTTTATATAGAAAAAGTGCGGGGTCCTTTTCTGGTTTTTCAATAATATGTATATTTTCACATGCCTTCGCTTATAGTGACTTCGAAAATACGGCTGAAGATGGACTTTCATCAGTCCGAAACATGTCTCTTCGATTGACTTCATCATTATTGAAGTTGTGGGGATGACTTCGAGCATTCCTTCCTTCCTCCAAAAATTCCACCCCGCTTTGAACAAACTTGGACTTCTATCAGAGATTGAAGTATTTATTATCAATGATAAGTTGACGTTACGATTTTCTTCTGTTCCTCAGATCTCATGAAGTTATAACTGCTTCAGTTGTCAATTCGCAGATAGTGACCAACCTGAGTGAAAAAAAATCTCTCAACATCCTGAATAGATGTGTTATGAAGTCTTAACGATGCTGGTTTGTGCGCAATCTAACATCACATTGCAGTAAAATTGATATAGTTTGGCTCACTAGTCGTCTCAATTGATAATTTCAGATACAAATACAAAATGCTGTACATACTCGTCATAGAGTTGTTTTCAATGTTAACGCCAGGATTGAACGAAGAGAATCTTCAAACAAAGGTTCTCAAATGCATAATAACCAAGAAAATCTATTGTATTTGGTCTATGACAAGATCTTCTTCTATATAATTCAATAATTAGTTTATTATTCGTGGAATCTGTCATGAATCATTCATGCGACGTCAAGATGATGACCACCTACCGTCATTAGGCTCAGACGATATTTCACTATTTATATTCTCAAGAAGTACAAATGCCTGTGGAATAACATCACTCGAAGTCTCGTTTACGAGATCTTCAATCATAAATCGACATTCCCAAATTGAAATATCCAGTTCAGTGTAGTCTCGTTCTGGTGAGCGGAGTTCATAGACTTCAGTTGCTATTATAATCATAAACTGCTTACAATGCAAAACTACCTAGGTAAGCAATACCGCCAGGTAACGACTATTGCCATTGCGGAAAACTGCACACTTATCATCGGTTCCATAAATAAAGCGTTCTTGAATCCATGAGGTATGGCATCATTGATTATTAATTGACGTATGATACAGTAACTCGAATTCACTAATTCGTCACTCATTAGATGTATTCGATTTTTGAAATGGAGTTTGTTATTTTGAAGTTGTCAGAATGTTCACTGTCTCTCCGACTTTGATCCTGCTGGTCAGCTTCCTGCTGGAGGTCATAATGTAAGTACTATTATTTCATGTGTTTTTTTTTTTTAATTATGTTGTGTTGTGTATGTGGCAGCATTCATTCATCACTTCCTCAATTGATCAATGAATGTTAATTCCATATGGAATTTGTCTTGACTCTTTATTTGAAGACATATAACTCCCAGAAGAGCTAATTCCATCGATCTATCACACTTGGGGTCTAGCAGGAATGAATACATAGGTATGGGGTGTTTAAAATCTAGATTTTTCAACTTTAGTATTTTTTTGTGTCGAAACTATTCATTATCGATCAAAACCGCTCCACTGTTCCCATCTTTACTTCTGATTTACTATCTACTGACATTTAATTGAAACAAATACAGGGTGGTTCAAGATTCAGAATTCTGATCACCCTCTGTATCTGTTCCAATTAAATAGTCAGTAGATGGTAAATCAAAAGTGAAGATATGAACATTGAAGCGGTTTTGATCGATAATGGATAGTTTCTACACAAAAAAATCTTGAAGTTGAAAAACCTAGATTTTAAACACCCTATACCTATGTAATCAATCCCGCTCGACCCCAAGTGTGATGGATCGATGGAATCAGCTCTTCAAGGAGAATCTGGAAATCCAATAAAGTACAGGGTGTTTCATTCAGAATAAGGAAGTTACTAAAAATCCGGAATAATTGAAAAAGTGGCAACAAAGGCTATAACATTTTCAAATCCGCCACGTTTTGAAATCACACTGTACATAGTGTACATAAATTCAAAAAAATCAAACAACAGATTGCCGAGATATTCACCTGTTTCCATACATATCAGCGACCCTATATATCAGTACACTGCGGCCGGCAGCTGGTCCCAGTGCTGGATACCCAGCAATTATATTCAGTTCCTTGGCAAAAGGCCAGTACAACTTTATCGACACATTGAGTTTCACATAGCAAGCCCAGCATATACATAAATGATGGGACTGTAGTTTCTAATTAACGACATTGTTTACATACTATCGAGGTAGG
Source organism: Phaedon cochleariae (assembly GCA_918026855.4). NCBI lineage: Eukaryota > Metazoa > Arthropoda > Insecta > Coleoptera > Chrysomelidae > Phaedon > Phaedon cochleariae. The sequence goes on along the minus strand of OU896722.1, from coordinate 9,634,435 downwards.
GCAGGGGAAGGGGTTTTAGGAGTCCAATGGATCTAAAAATGCTAGTACCTCTTCATTTCACAGAACAACTTCCCATCATGAATCAGACACTTACCAAATTTCAATTAAACAATTTTATCAACAGGACAATGATATCTTCTCAACCTCTCTGTTCTTCAACGATGGAACTTCTCGAAGTGACTGCTTACTGGTTGGTATGTGGTATATACATCTCATTGGGTAGCATTCCTCCAAAGATGATTCTTCGTCGTGAGGTACTTCTGAAATCCATCATTAGTTAAATATAAGTGGCCTATGAGTTGCATGAGTTGATAATATAGTCCGATGACGTGAAAACATGGAGGTTTTTATTTCTCATTATTTTCTTGGCACTGATATTTCTGTAGCTGAAATTTTATTGTTATTTATTTCTTCAATGACATAGAGACAGGTTCACATAACCTAACATTGCTTTCGATAGCAACAAATGAGTCAAAAATGATAGTTGCTTTTGGAGAAGTATGGCCAACTCCAATTATTGATCATGATAGTCATATGAGATTACGGGATACCGAACACATGCATCTGATAATTAAATTCGAAACACTATGTAGGTAGATTTATACTCACTTAATATTATCATAATTGAAGAATCCGTCTTCTATTATCATCAATTGAGAATACTCCTGCCATCATGAATAACCACAAGGGAGAGAGAGAACCACATTAATTCGACATAAACAAACTAGTACGCGATCACCACTCGAGAAAGTCAGCCATCTTAGTAACATATAACATTGATCAGCTGATTGTTGATGTAGACGTTTCCAGAACATCCACCAGGGGGACAAGTAGCGAACATGAAATTGGCCAGCAAAGGGCCAGATCTCGTAATTATTCTATTAGTTCCAGACATCTTACCATCACAAGGCCATCATCGTATTTTTAACTGTTGGTTACTTGGCATAGGAAAATCATCGGCCCATTACCAATTCTCCGGCATCGTCACTCAACCAGACTAGCCTGCACTAGGCCGGACTCCTCCTGCTAGTTCAATGTTTGCTGGGGACCCATAGGAGGGTCGACATGCGGAGTTGTGACACATGGTGGAGGCACAGTTTGTTCTCAATGGTGCCGTATAACATGCTAGAACTATATGAGTTACGACAATATCTCTTCCAGACATCTTCATCGACGTATATTCGTCAATCATATCACCAAATGAGAAGGTGAGTATGACATTACTGCATTTTATTGAAAACGTTTTCTCACTTCAAATTACATGGAATTTTTTTTTCAAGTAATTTTCACGTTCCAACGAGATTTTTTTTGCATGAAAATTGAGCAGAAGAAATTTGTTATCAAAATGATGATGAGTAGGTATGTAGAAAGTCAAGAGACCTACTTGCAATTGAACTATAATTATTAATGTCAAGTTTATTTCGAGCGAACGAAAATGCCTGAGTGTTATTCCTGATGCAAGTTTTGAATCAATCAACATAAACGCCATGAGAGATTTGTGAAATATAATTCCTGAATAATGAATTGGATCATCACGAGAAAGGCATTAGTGCATTTAAATAACCCGCCTCATTATTAGACCCCTATACCTACAGTTTCAACTGTACGAGGTAGAAAGGTGGAAAAAACCTTTATTCATGATAGTTGCAAGGTTCCATCTGTTCCGATGGTGTGTCACTCTTAGAATGAACAGATGCGGATCGCGAATTGAAAAGAACAAGTTCAGATAAGTTTATCCAAATGAAACACCTTCCAGTGAAATATCATTATCTTCTGTTCACACATATGATATACATATAGTTTGCTCATGTCTCCTCAATCCGTTTGCGACTACATCCTTGTTGCAATACAGACATTCTTGCAAAATTTCGATCTCACTATTTCGTATTCCTCCTCTTTCAATAACCCATTTTGATCAAAGACACCGATGTCAAAAAATGCCTGTTTTGTTTCCATGCCTTTCTGTTGTGTCCTCGGCCATCTGAATGTTACCTTTTGTCAATTTTGATTCAATATCGTGGAAGCTGAATATGAGGAGAATGGCCAAATGGATCATTAGCAAACTATATATTTTTGTGAATTGAAAAAATCTTTCAGTCGCGTTGTAAATGAACAGAATTTCATAAATTTGGAGAAACTGATTTGGACTGAAGATTTGCATTTAGGAGCGCCAAGGGATACTACAGACCCTATACAAATTCCATATTTGAAGCACCTCGTATAGTTGAAGCTGTAGGAAGGGATCAAAATATGAGGTGGCAGCCTGTTCAATAGAATTTGTCCAGAAAATTAATTGACAACAAAATCGAATTATATCGTTATGATTTCACTTCGAATAATTGTTGTATTCTGATGAAACTATCACCAGATATATTTCAATATAATTTATTGTATATCACGTTTATATTCCGATTCAGAAGTTGTTGGTTCATCATTGCATTCAATTCTCGATTTATACACGCCATTAAATGTTATTTCTAACAATATATTTGGTCAAATTTCTTGAACTATACTAACTGTATCAGTAACGACATAGCCTGCCCAAAAAATCAGAAGAGATTATGAAGAGGACCAATCTGACTCGAATATAAAAATGGCTGAAATGGCCTGCTCGATTTCTTCACATGTTTGCGTTACGACCGACATAAAATCCTCGTTGAATATTTCAAGACAAGGACAGAAAGATATTTTTCATCTCAACGATAGCTGCAATTCTCTGTTGAATCACAAAGGAATTCGATTACAAGCTCACATATCAAGTCAAAATCATGCTACGTTGGAAAGTTTGTTATCAGGCAATCGTTCTAGTTCATCAATATTCGAGTTGTAACTATTTCAAGCACCTGAAATAGCGCTCAGGAAGATATAGCAACGAATCTACGCATATGGATTCGGCGTGTTTCGCCAGCTCGATGACGTTAAATGTAAAACGATAAGATTTTTACGAAATTCTCAAACACACGACAAGGAATTTCGATAAAGTGCTGTTCGACATCTTTCGAGGTTGACAACGGAAGGATGTACTGACTGGGCTTGTCTAGTTCGTCTGACTGGCATTTCAAGTGGAGGGATGATGGCAGAGATTTCCGAAGCACATTTCCCGTGGGAGTATCGATAGAAAAGTGAAGAATCGCCGACTTTTCTACGGTGTTCTAATGATGTCAAAGATTTAGTGAGTGTGGCGTCGCCTACCAGGCGGATGGCTCTTCTCTGGATAGAATCTGAGAGCATCAGCGTATGTTTTGGTGCTGAACCCCATATGTGAAAACAGTATTCTAGAACAGGCCGTATCTGCGCTTTGTAGATCATGAGAAGCTGTTGAGGTATAAAGTAGCTTTTCGCACGAAACAAGAATCCGAGTTTTTGTGGAGCAGCTTTCGCGAAGGATCAGGCATGATCATTCCATGGAAGAGTGTTACTGATGGAAATAACGAGCATAGATATGGTGGGCTTGGTGGAGATGGTGGTGCCAGACATTACAATGTCGGGCATACTGAGTTCCGCCTTTCTAGAGCAAATACAAGCTTGAGTTTTGGTGGCGTTGAATTCAACTAGGTTGTTGGTTCCTCAGGCTGTGATTTTAGCAGGGTCTTCATTGACAGCATTGACTTGCCTGCGCTGTGAGTGTTCAGTTTACTGGGAAGAAATGGGAATTGTGGAAGAGAACGCAGTATGGAGGGTACTATCATCTGCAAAGCTGTGGATGGGGCAAGTAGTTACTCCCAACAGATCATTGATATGAAGTAGAAATGATGTTTGTGCCAAAATTGATTCTTGTGGAACGCCGGAATTGATGCCAATGGTATAAGACGATACACCGTTCACCACTACATGAAGCGATCTGCCTGAAAGAAAACTCGATGAGAGATGGCATAGCTGAGGTGGTAAGCCGTATGCTGGTAGTTTGTGGAGGAGTCCTTCGTGCCAAACACGGTCGAATGCTTCCGATATGTCCAACGCGACATTAGTCTTTCGAGACAAAAATTGTTTTTCTGCACTTTTTCTTCTTGTGCTGTGCGTTAACAATTTGTAACAGCTCGAATGCCATTTCACGTCAAAATATTTCATATTCTGAACTGATGCATCCGCATTTAATGTTTTTAGCACATTCTGACATTGTTCGTCTTTCCAACTAACAAAGCAAGTAATAGTTTTGGTCAGATTTTCGTACGCTTTGTCTGTTGGAGTGTTCACTGCTTCTATTGTTGCACAATATACACTTTTTCTTCTTCTCTTTTCACCAGCTCCAAGTCCTATTCTGGCAACAGATATAAAAGTTGATATTTTGAACGCGTGACATGTAATATACCTATTGAAATTGATGGAATAAAAGTGTAAGTGAAGAAAATTTAGTAAATAATTAGTTTTTTGTTCGAAAATCGTTTGTTTTCACCATAACTCAAAAATTGTTGTAATAAGCGTGCAATGTAAGAGCATCTAAAAGATAGCGCTCGTATAAGTCTACAAACGAAAAAATAAAACTTTCGAAATCGGTTGGAAAATGGCCGAGATATGGCTGTTTTTAATATGTAGTTCGGCAGCCATCTTGGAATGGCCACCATATTGGCCAGTCGCGTATCTGAGACCTCCATCATCGCATTTCATGGTCTCACATGAGTACTTGAAGAGATGAAATCACCCGCAATACTCAATCATCAAACTGCACACGGGACACAAAAAATACCTGTTAAGGAAACTGACTAAGAGTTAAGAAACTTCGATTCGAAAATAATATCCATCGCTGGCGCGCGCTTATCTCTGCAACGGATCTGTAGAGGTGGAGCAAAGCAGGAGATGCGTTCCAGAGATGAGAAACTTTGAGTCGAAAATAATAAAATAATAATAATGTGTCTTTATTCATCATCAATAAGGAAATTACACAAACAAATTAGAAATATAATACATTGAGATGATGAAAAGGAGAGGTTCAGCTATCAGAGCTGCTTTCAAACTCATCCTCAAGAAGAAAAAAAAAAGAAAAAATGATGAGTAGGTAATAATAACATGAAATTCAATCAAAATAATAATGATCACAATTATATATCCTATACTAACAGTAAAGGTAGGTAATGCGATTAGAATATGCATATATTAATAATGGTGATAAAAGTAGTGGAAACAATGATGATAATAATCGGAAAAACAATAAGTTGATGATATCAATGAAGATGATGAACCAAGTCATGCATACATTACATATATCGTCACGCCTGGAGAGAAACTAGCTTTGTAACCATTATATCATCTCCTTGTGAGGAACAATGCTTTCAATCTCTTTTTGAAATTTTCTTAAGTGAATTTTTTTAGTTCTCAGGAAAAAGTAGCAATTACATGTTTAGCATTATTAGTCTTGTATATTCTAAGCTCATCAGATATCTATAATATCATTTATTTATGCTGCCTGTCGGTATAATGATAGTGATTGCGTCACGCTAATATCCCATTGATTTTGCTGATATATAGAGAATTTTCAGACCTATTTTTATAACTTTAATAAGAATCGTTCTTGTAGAGTAGTTGACAGCAAAATGTTTTCTCTGTGTGAATGCTCTCATGTTCATTTTTCTGTATAATCGCTAATCCCTTAGGCCTCTAACTTCTTGCACCTTCTCCCATTACGAGTTTTGGTAGTGACATATCTCGCTAGTACTTCTTTGGTGGAGCACAGATCTTCTTTTCGTGTTTTGTTAAAGAGTTGTTCGACATTTTTGTCAAATATATGCTGGACATTCATATAGTAGACAGTTTCTGCGGCGAGATCCCCTTTATATTTTTCCATTGCTATTCAACTCAAACGCTCTGTATTTTGATAGGAATCATCAGCTGACGCGTGTATTCTGCGACGTTTTCGTGACGTTTCCATGACACTTCCGTGACACTTCCATAACACTTCTGTGACATTTTCGTGTTCCGTGACACTTCCGTGACACTTTCGTGACACTTCCATGACACATTCATGACACTTCTGTGACATTTTCGTGTTCCGTGAAACTTCCGTGACACTTTCTTGACACTTCCATGACACTTCCATGACACTTCAATGGCACTTCTGTGACATTTCTGTGGCATTTCGGTTGTGTTTTCGTGACAATTCCCTCTAAACCTTACATCACGAGTATTGTTCATGATTTGATTGACGGACTAGCCAGAATACTTCCTTCAGTGGAGCACAAAGCAGTTTTACGAGTTTGCTAGGCATGTCTGAAGTAGGTAGTCTTCGCAGCGAGTTCCCCTTTATATTTTCCCATTGTCATCCTGTATATTGATCTGTCATACCTTGCCCATTCAACATTTTTCCTGGGTTCACCTGAATTGATCAGTTCTTGCAGCGAGTTTTTCTGTATATATTTTGATCTAAACGCACTGTATATTGAACGGATGCAGCAGCAAGCTGGTAGCAGGCGTAGCCTGGTCACGTGTCATCGATTGTTGTTATCTGTCGATGACCATCTGTCAAATGTCATTTGTCGATTGTCATACGTCAGCTGTCTAATTCATGTTTAACACATAAATGGGGTGGTCCAATCATGGGCCACACTGTATATATTTTTTTCAATCTTGATCAACTCAAATACCCTGTATATATTACTTTTGCTGCTATCGCTGTCGTTTGTACTTTTGATAGCCTCCAACGTTTTCTGTTATGCTACTGATTGTGGAATTTGCTATCACTGCACACGTGTAGAGATGAGCGCGCGCCAGCGATGGATATTATCTTCAACTCGTAGTTTTTCATCTCTGGAACGTATCTCTCGCTTCACTCAACAGTGTGTCGACTTCCCAACGTCTTCTACATATCCCGTTCGAATAGCATTGGGATAATTGAAATATTACGGAGGTCGGAAGACCCAAAAGTTCCGCGTGATATCTGTTGAGCGCTATTTTGAATCGATCGACATTTTGTTTCAATAGCCATTTCGATTAAAATTCGTATTTTGTCTCAACTGTGAGTCTTTCTGCCGACAAGCACTGGAAGGTCACGTGATATACGTCATCTGTCGAATATCATACTTATCAACATTTTAGCGCCATTTTGAACTGGTAGCTATTTTGACGACCTGTATGCCTGCTTTTGACGAGCGCGTCACGTGGTATCCGTCAAACGTGAGTTGAGCGTTTGGTATCAATGAGCACCGGAAGTTCACATGTCATCTATCATAATATGCTATCTGCCATCTGTCATACGTTGGCTGTAATCTACTATAAATGTGATATATTATTCATGAGACATCCTGTATATTTTCATTCGGCGATCCTCCCTATATATTCCATCTTGTTATTGTAGTTGTGTTATCGCTTTTCATATCAGCAGCCTGCTGATAGCGTCGGAGCCGGATGACCTTGAAGTGGACCAAAAATAACCAGAATAAACCTTAAAATTTCTTATGGAGATTTACATGGGAAAGGGTTCGAAATGGTCTCGTGCCTGTATAGCTCATTAACTCTGTTTACGACTATATTAGTAAATGCGAAAACTTCGACAAAGCTCCCAAGGTACTTGATGGAATATAATTATATAGAACCTGTGGATGAAGTATTTGACAGGCATGTGTTAGGTACACGTAAGCAGTTACCCACAGAAACCATTGACCAATTCATACAAGCTTCAAAAGTGCTAAGCAAAGTCTCTAGTTACAAATCAGTGTCATCAGAACAAAATGAGAGCGAATTTATAAGGGACGCCTCCATCAGTGGCCTTCAGTCAAGTGGAATACGACAACGTATACTAATACTCTGAATATAGATAACGCTGTTTCTCAATCTCGGTCATTAGAAGAAGCTCGAAAACAATATTTGCAATACATATCTACAGAAATAAACATAAATTCAACTCAACTGATGGAACAATCCGAGGAAATATCAAGTAGCATCAATCATATAACAGCACAGCGATGGTACTCCTGTGGAAATGATCGACATCTGAGAATCAATTGCCCAGCACGAAAACAAACTCAAACGTACTGCTAAAAGAATTGGACATTTTGCCAAAGTGTGCTTGCGATCAGAGAATAGAATAGAATTTTGAAAAAAACAATCCAACGTCAGCTTCTACATCATTAATTGATTCGGCGTCATTTCAATCAACATACTGTGTTTCAAAAGCACTCATCAACTCTGAATTCAATAACGCTCCTGCACAAGCTCTGATTGATACAGCGAGCTCTAATAGTTTCATCGATCACAATTTTGCAAGAAAACATATGTTTTCAATGAAATCCTCTCACGGTCAAGTTTTCATGGTTTCCATGTTCTTCTTCTATACACGGATACTGTTCAAGACCTTCAACTACTCGATGCTCGATATGTTAACTTCAATAATGGTATAATCAATATGAGTAGGTAGGTATTTATTAATTTCGAAATCAGAATTATTGAATTGAATATGGACATGAATGATGTCAAAAAATATGTTATATATTAGCTGTATATTGAATTTCATTACATTATTGATATTATGAATTGGAAATATTGATGATTTCAACTGATTTGTACCGATTTATATAGTTATGTTGAATTATATTACTTCAATCACATGATACCTATACAGTTTGACCATTCTTATACCCACACTGAAGTATTCATACAAGCCGCGCTATTATAATAAGATTTGATTGAATCACTGAATATGTAGAGCAACCGTAGAACGCATGCGTGCTCAGCGTTGCCAGACTTACAATTTAAGCAGTAGATCTACTGTTTTTGTCTCCGTTCTACTGTTCAACTATTTAAGGCAATGGCCTGAATGGTCATGTTTTGATATGACATAACTTCCAAATATGCAACAATAAAAAATCAATGGGACGTCACAGTAAGGAGATGTATGATAAAAATACACTGCAACTATATTATTTCTTATTCCAACATTTTTTTTTTATTCTTCGTTCGACTTTCAATAGGTATAGAGACCAAACATGTTTTTTTTTTTTTCCTTTATTATATAGGTGACTATGATTTTTCATTCATAATAGCAAATTGTGATGATTATCAAAATCTTCTGTTCAGTTTTGATGATCTACTGTTTTTTCCTCAAACATCTACTGCTCCGACATATTTTCATCCTGCAACGATGTCCGTGTCATGTGAAACGAAAACGTGAGATGATGAGAAATGGAAAGATGGCGTCCGTCAGTTGACCACTGCCGAGTGCCAATTAAACTGTGATTTAGGTCCAAGGACATTCTGAACTTTTCGGGATATTCAACTGTGAAAGCAGTGAATGAGTGGAATCTTTGCGGATTTCATCTATCAAGTAGTGAACTTCGATCTCGAGATCGAGATGTTTCGTGCTAACAGCAGCATGAACGCAAGTATGACTATCGACGCTATCGTTTTATTTTCATTCGCTTGAAGGTGCTTGAGTGAGAATATCGAATCTGGAGTTGAAAACATCAGATACCTTCCTATATCATTTGATTTTATGCAAAGCTCTACTTAATCCTATTTCCATCATCTACAAAAGTTTGTATTTTTGTATATAGTCGAAACATATTTTTCGTGCAAGTTTCATAGAGGTCAAATAGAAGAATCAGTTGATATTTGGAATAAGTTGTCAATGAGATAAAAATTATTAAGTTTCCAGCTAAACTGACTACTACACGTTGAAAGTGGGTGTGTGTTTATGGTTCATGGTATTCACAGACGATGGTATTGAATATTATTATTATTCACAAATCCCGTGAAGAAGACAATAGGAGGCTGCCAATCAGAAAAAAAAAATCATCGCGCCTGCGTAACTGGATGAATCATGCGACGTTTTCAGTGGTGCAGCTGCTGATATACGATATCGAAGAGTCAAATTGAAACAACTACCTGAATCTCTGTTCATATTATTGTTTGCGAATCAATGTTTACTATTATTCAAGTATTTCACTCCTCAATATTATCTTAATGTTCTCAATACGTTCATTTTTCATGCCAAAATGGTCCTAGTCTGGACCCAAACTGGACGTCCCCAAAACATCTTGATAAGTAACAATGCACGTCCTCAAAACGTCCATAGGACGTCCGTCGTCCGGAAATGGATGTCCTCAAAACGTCCTGAATGTCCAGAGTAGACGTTTTCAAAACGTCCATGAGACGTACTTGTGTTGATTGGGCCGGTTGCAACCAAATCTCGAAGACATTCAGATGACGATGATCAATTCATTAAAGATGAAATGGAGAGTTTACTGAACGAAGATATCATTGAAGAAAGTACTTCCTCATGGAGAGCCCAAGTATCAGTAATTCGAAGTGAGAATCACAAGCGACGAATGGTAATCGATTATTCACAGACTATTGATAAATTTATATCACTTGATACGTATCCGATTTCCAATATAGTAAATATCGTTTCAAATGTTGCAAAATATGAGGTATCTAGTAGTATAGACCTGAAGAGCGCGTACCGCCAAATACCTATGCAAGAAGAGGACAAATCGTCCACAGCTTCTGAGGCAGCTCGTGAACTGTACCAGTTCAAGAGAATTCCATCTGGGGTGACAAATGGCGTTTCTTGTTTTCAAAGGGTCATCGATTCCATAATATCTAAAGAGTATTCAGCAGGAATATTCGATTACTTAGACGACGTAACCGTATGCGGAAAATCTCAAGAAGATCATGACAAGAATCTGAAAAAAATTTGAAGAACTGCCTCAAAAAATGGTTTAACATTGGATGAAAACAAATGTACCCACTCCTAGAGTTCAATAATAAGTCTTCTTGGCTATACCATAGGAAACGGAACACTCAAACCAGATTCAGATCGTTTCAAGCCACTTATTCATTATCCTGTTCCCAATGACGCGTCCAGTCTCAAACGTGTGATAGGTATTTTCTCACATTATTCCGAATGGATTCGAAAGTTATCAGACAAAGTTACAAGTTTCATTGATCGCAAAACATTTCCTCTCCCACAAAATGTAATCAGCGATTCTGAAAACATCAAAGAGGATATAGCTAAATCACTCTTATGGACTATAAAAGAAGATGAACTTCATGTTGAAGAAATATTTGCGTCTGATTTCGCCATAGCAGCCACCTTGACCCAGTCCAGAAAACCAGTAGCATTCTTTTCAAGGACTTTATCCCAATCTGAACGCCATCATTCATCTGTAAAGGAAGAAGCATACGCATGTGTTGAAGCAATACGAAAATGGAGACACTTTCTCATAAATCGAAAGTTCAAACTTGTGACAGATCAAGAAGCCGTATCATTCATGTTTCATATGAGACATGCAAGCAGAATTGAAAACGAGAAAATTATACGCTGGCGCCTTGAGTTGTCGTGATATAATTATGGGATTGTTCATCGTCCAGGCCATTCGAACTCAGCTGCAGACGCCATTTCAAGAATATGTTCAGCGAGTTCCAAAGAAAAACCCTATACATTACATGAATCTTCATGTCACCCTGAAATTACCCGAATGTACCATTTCGTGAGAGTGCAAAATCTTCCGTATTCTATAGGAGAAGTTAGGAATATGACAACTCCTTGTCCAATTTGTGCCGAGTTGAAGCCAGAATTCCATAAAAAATTGGGAGCCACCTTATACTATCATGACGGCTTCTGGCAGCAGCCAGAAAGTTGTCTCCACAGTAAAAGAAGATGATTTTAATGAAAAATCTTTCAAATGTTGTCAAACCAAACAAAGTAAATCTATAGTGTGTGTGGAATGTGGAAATGTTTTTCACCTATCATGTGCAGCACAAAGAAACTCAAATACGTACGAATCTATGACTCAAGAATGAAGTGTTGTGGATTCAATGATAATGTATCAAAAGGTGAGCAAGATGTGTCGTCAAACGAAAAATTGCTAATGGAAAATGATCTATTGAAGAAATTATTGCTTGAGGAAGATCATAAATATAATTTACTGTTAGAGAATGATAGTTTATTACGGAAACATAATTCATATCTAGAAGCTGAATTGAAGCAAGAAAAAACCAAACACCTGAAACATGCTCCTGAAAAACCGCAGAACAAATCATCTTTTTCTGAAGTGACAAAAACACAGATAACAGGGCCCCCAGAACAAGTTGTTTCTTTCGATAAACCCATTAATCCATCAGTGGCGGCAGTGAACGTACTTCAGGAGGGAAATATGAATTTGATGGAACGGTCCCGAACATCGAACAACAATGAATTGATTGATGCACATTTAAACAAAATGAACCAAATCATTGATCTTGGAAATGAGGATGATGGCTATGAAACTGTCTCATATGAAAAAAAATAAAAATAAATCTGAAAATAGGAAACAAATTAAGAAACATTTTGGAGAAAATGAAGGAGCTGATGATTTCGGTGTGGAAAAAAAAGTGTGGCTCTACCTGTATAGGGTCAAGAGGCACATCACGGATGAAAAAATAAAAAAATATATACAAGTGCAACGAACATTCAAAGATGCAGATATAGTAGTTGAAGAACTGCCAACAAATGAATCGCAAAGTAAATGTTTTATGTTTGGAGTAAACTACAACCTGAAAAATGGAATATACCATCCATCTACCTGGCCGCGAAGTGTAGCTTACAAAAGATTTGACTTCCAAAAGTACCATAACTATCAACGTAGAAGCGAGGATTTTTAAGTAGCAGTAACTCTGAGCAGAACCAAGCAACAAAAATATTCACAAAATTGGCAGTATCCGACTCGGTAACAATTATCCACCAGAACGTGAGAAGCATTGGAAACTGTGTCAATGAAATGAGTGCATTCTTAGAAAACATCAATGGGAGCCATCCGATTCTCTGCATATCTAAACATTGGCAATCCAAAGAACAGATAAATTCAATTGTGATTCGAAATTTAAAACTTACTGCAAGTTTCTGTCGTCCTGCTACGCAGCACGGTGGAGTGGCCATCTATTGCACTGATAACGTATGTGCCAGTCCAATGAACAATTTTGATTCACTTTGTGAAGGTGAAGTTTCTGAATGCTGTGCGACTGTAATTCATTTGAACAACTGAAGATTTATTGTAGTATGTATCTATCGACCACCTGATGGTGATCTAGACATATTTTTTGTGAAATTCAATTATCTATTGGATGTTCTATTCAGCAAAAAAAATGTATTTTTCATAGCAAGGTTCTTGCAAGTTTTGCAGAGATTTCGTCAACCTATTAGATTCATTTGATTCAATTCTCACTGTTAATGACTTCACACGCAGACATGATGTCAGTCAAAGCTGCATTGACAATATTATAACAAATATCGATCAAACTTTTGAAATAAGGAATGTAAACTCAGGCATATCGGACCACTTTGCACAAATATCGAGTTTTAAAATTCCTTCAATACGAGAAGAAAGTAATAAGGCACGACTTTCTTCTCAGTCTGCTATAAATGACTTCTGTACGGATATAAGCGGAGAACGTTTCGATAATATATACAGTGCTGATACAGTCTCATCAAAATATAATAAATTCATAAATACTTCACTCACATACTTTAATAAACACTTCTCTATGAAATTCATAAAACAAAATATTACCATATTCAAGTTCAACAAACCCGAAATAGCACATGGCAAAAATGGAATGTTACTATACCACACTCTGTCTCAGAGCTTGCCCAAATTCAAAGAAGATTATAGAAGGTTAAACAACTTCATAGTGAAATGCTCAAGAAAGAAAAAGATAAGTATTATGAGGAAAGACTTCTGAACTCCAAAAACAAATCAAAAGCGTCATGGCAAATAATTTCTGATTTAACAGGTAAAAAAGGTGAGCAAAATGCGCAACCCTCCTATAAAGATCCTCTTCATTGTGCCAATTCAATTAATCATTTCTTCAATAGTAAGGCATCCAACTTAATGAATGAGAAGTTACCTAGTGAGTTTAATTACATATGTAACATACCTATGCACCAAAATACTTTTCTCTTTGAACCTGTAACTCGAAGTGAATTGCTAGAAATAGTAAAAAAAATGGAAAACAAAAAAGTTCTGGTTATGACGAAGTATCAGTCTTTTTAATAAAGAAGTGCCTGGAAAGTATAGCTGATTCATTGTGTGAAATTATTATTAAATCATTAGAAACTGGGCAATATCCTCACGATTCGAAGCATGCTGTTATTAAACCATGTCTCAAAAAGGGGGATCCATATCTTTTCGAGAACTATCGTCCTATCAGCCTTCTCAGCTCATTCTCAAAGCTATTCGAGCTGGTTGTGTATAATAGACTTGTTAAGTACTTCAAAAACGAAAATCTCTTCAGTAATTCACAACACGGTTTGCTGGCTGGCAAGAGCATAGAAACTGCCCTATTCGAGCTAACCAACAGCATATATAACACTATGGAGGAAGGAAATGTTGCATGTGGACTCTTTCTTGACCTATCTAGAGCCTTTGATTGTATAAACTTTGACATATTAGAAACAAATCTGCAACATTGAGGAGTACGTGATGTTGCTTTAAATTGGTTCAAATCTTTCTTGAAAGGGAGAAACCACTCTGTGAAAATCAAGGAAAATATTTCAGGTAACTTTATACAGTCAGATACTTAAGAAGTGTCACTTGGTGTTCCACAGGTTAGTGTGCTGGGACCACTCATTTTTATAATTTACATCAATGACTTTGCCACACTTGCAGAGCAGAACAACACAATAATCAACTTTGCAGACGATAGCACAATCCTATTCACCGGAGATACATTTCCTGATCTCATAAAAATTGCCAGTGAGACTATGATTGCAATTGAAAACTGGTTCATTAATTCTAGATCAGTACTAAACCCTGAAAAAACGACTGCAGCGTTTTTCAAAACCAATCAAAGGCTTGAAACTCCTACTCATATCCTAATCAATCATCAAAAAATACCTTCTGTAGAATACATTCAATCATTAGGAATAATTATTGATGAAACACTAAACTTCGAAAATCATATTGATTAAATTTCAGGAAAATTGAGCCAGGCTTGCTATGGCATAAGGATTCTCATAAAGAACTCTAATTCCAATATAAAGAAAACCTTTTATTTCGACAATTTTTATTCTCGCGCTCGCTATGGTATTATACTATGGTGAAGTAGTGGGGAGGCTGAGAGGATTTTCAGAATTCAAAAAAAGGCAATTCGCATAATGACCAATCTGAAATACCATCATTCATGTAAGGGTTACTTCAGAAAAGATGAACTACTCACTTTACCAGCACTGTATATATATGAATGTCTCAAATTCTTATAGAAAAACAGGCATTACTTTGAACCCTTCATAATCCCTCACTCTTATGGAACAAGACATATACCCAGACAGCACCAGATATTCCATGAATCTCCCTATCATATTCCTTTTGGAATATTGGAATATTCTAGAAATAATCTGGAATATTCCGGAATATCTGTGGAATATTCTCTAAATATGCGAATGGGAATCCCTCAGATAATCATAGAATATACCCAAAAGAATATTCTATGTTGAATGTACCTGGAATATTCCAATAAACATATTATAAAATTAAAAAAAGTGACCCAAGTAGGGATCGAACTCGTGACCTCAAGACTATCAGAGCAACGCCTTGACCACTAGGCCAGTAATCGAATTGAATAATGTTATACATATCAAGTTCTTGTGAGAGCATTGTTCGAAATCGGATCATAAACACTTTTTGTTTCAAAATCCCCTTACATCTAATTGATGTTCGATACTCACATCTCTGAAATAATAAATGTTATTTATGTGTTGAGAAACATAGGAATATTCATGGAATATTTCATGAATATACACCACAGAATATTCAGTTGAGAATATTTCATGAATATACCGCACAGAATATTCAGTTGGGTATAATTCATGAATATACCGCACAGAATATTCAGTTGGGTATATTTCATGAATATACAACAGAGAATATTCAGTTGGGAATATTCCTGGAAGATTCATACCTGAATATTCCCTGAACATGTCCGACTATTCACTTTGGAATATTCCTTTCAGATGTTCCAGAGGCATGTATATATTCTAGGAATAATCGATGAATATTCGGAATATACTCCTCCTTT
This sequence comes from Phaedon cochleariae, assembly GCA_918026855.4. Classification (NCBI taxonomy): domain Eukaryota; kingdom Metazoa; phylum Arthropoda; class Insecta; order Coleoptera; family Chrysomelidae; genus Phaedon; species Phaedon cochleariae. The sequence continues at coordinate 9,618,454 of OU896722.1, read as the reverse complement.
TTAGCATATTTAGAGAATATTCTATGAATATCCAGTGCTGTCTGGGTATCTAACTTGAATTTTCCACGTCACCATCTGTCGTCTACTGAAAAAGGTGCTTTGTATTCAAGCATTCAGTTTTTCAACCATCTACCTTCAGCCATTGAGAATAATAATAATTTCAATGAAATGAAAAAAACACTTATCACAATGCTTCTGGATCTAGAACCTTATTCAGTAGACGAATACATCCATTTTGTGTTCTATAATTAATTAGCATATATTTTCGTATATCGTAAATCTATTCATATTTATTATGACTTTCTCATGTTTGACTGGCTTGTACATCCTTTTATAGTTTATGTATCATAGTGCAATGAAGATTATTATTATTATTATTATTATAAAAGCTTCACCATTCGAACGACTGAATATTGACTTCAAGGGACCCCTACCAAGTTGTACCAACAATGAGTATATGTTAACTGTAGTAGACGAATATTCACGCTTTTTTGCTTTTCCTCTGTTCAGACATGACAACAAATACTGTCATCGGATGTTTCAATCAATTATTTTCAATATTTGGGATGCCCTCGTATATTCACTTGGACAGGAATGGAACATCATTCATGGCCCAGGAATTAACTGATTATCTACATTCTCGAGGCATATCTTTACGAGTCGAACTACACCATATAACCCAGAAGGCAATGGACAAGTGGAAAGATACAACGGCATCATCTGGAAGACAATTAATTTGGTTTCGAGAACTAGGCAACTGAGACCTATACATAGGGGACTGTTTTACCTGATGCTCTACATTTTATCAGATCATCATTATGTACGTCAACTAACTGCACTCCACATGAACGGTTATTTAGTTATCAAAGACGTTCAACCAAAGGTACCTCTGTGCCTTCGTGGTTGAAGTCTTCTGACGTCGTTCTTTTGCGAAATCAACATCGGCGTATTAAATATGACCCACTCGTATAAGAGGTGGAGCTACTACAAGCAAATCCAGAGTACGCCCTCATAAGACACCGAGATGGACTAAAATCTACAGTATCTTTGAAGAATCTAGCCCCGAGAGGAGACAAAGGCCCACTCCTGAACGAGAATGCAGAAAACATATTCAATGAATCATCAGACCAGACTACGGAAACGACAATTACTAACCAAGCAATTACCGAAGAAAATTATTTTGTACCTATTAAAATAACTTCTACCTGTCAGCAGGAAAATGTCGTGATTGAAGAGACAAATAATTTACCTAGGAGTAGTACAACAAATCTATCTGAAACTCATTTGATTCGTTCATCTACAAGACCTCGGAAAACACCCCTTTATCTGGGAGATAACATACAAAAATAACCCAGGGAGAATGTTATATGATTCATAAACCTGTACTTCACTATTACATTGTTTTCTATATCCATCAAAATTTGTTTATAATTCGTCATATATTTGAAATCAGTTGAATGAACGCTGTAGTTTTTGCATATTGAAGCCTATAAATCGTGAAGGTTATATTCATTACACCCTGTTATTAACTTTTCAATTCGTATGTTTTCTTTTCACATATCCATATAAGTACTGAGTTATTATTGCATCTATACTCAAAGTCAATATCGATTCTACTAGTACTATGATACTATTGAGGTTAACATAATCTTCTATTCTATCTTTTCTGATTTTTGATGATACGAAGATGAACTTCTCATTATTCAACGTTGAAACACTCAAGACAAGGACAGATGGAAATATATTTTTTTGTCTCCAGCGCTAGCAGAACTGTTCTATTGAACAATGATTCGTTAACTCATAATTACAAAACTCACTGTTAGAGAATCATTCATTCATATTTGAGGTACTTTCAAGTATAGAGAAAGTGATATTCGTTCATCTTTGGGAATATCTATTCAAGCAATGTGAATATTTGAATTATCATCGTCATATTTACATAGCTCAATCCATGATCGATGTCTATATTCCTTAATATTTGATAAACTCCATTCTCTTATGAGAAATCTTTCTGTCAGTGTTCTGGAGGTCATGAAGACGTTTAAACAAAGTTAACTATTTGTCATTATTCCAAATTTCTTTGGAATTTTCCTCCTCGTTTCTATGAAATGAAAATATGAATATTATTTCAATATACGTGTAGTGAGGACAAATCAGATGATTCGCTCCAAAATGTCACTGCATTCAAATAATTTTCCTATCAGAGAGCCTGAAAGAAAAATTCTCTAGCTTGTCAGTGACAATTTGAATTGAAAAATGTTTGTAAAAGAGAAATGAAGGTATATAGAAAAATTATCAAATTTTCACTTATCTTTGGACGTTTCAGAACCGAATCCTGCTCCCGTTTTCGATATAAAAAATGATTATTTTGATAGCAAAGTCGTATCTGTCTTGAAACTTTTCAGTTCTCAGTGACAATTGGTGACGTTTGCAATCAAATGAGTTGCAGGATGTTCTCATTATTTGCTATTGAAATAACAATTTCTTATGTTGAGAACGGGAGCAGATTCCGTCCCGAAACGTCGAAAGGTGAGTGAAAATTCGATATTCTTTCCATATACCTTTATTTTTCTTCTCCAAACTCTTTTCAATACAAATTGTCACTGACAAGCTAGTGATTTTTTTTCCTTCTCGACTCTCTGATAGGAAAATTCTTGGAACGCAGTGACATTTTGGAGCAGATCATTTGATTTGTTCTTACTACACGTATATTGTGATAATATTCATTTTTCCATTTTATGAAAACGAGGAGAGAAAATTCCAAGAAATTTGGAATGATGAATGTACCACCACCGCGATTAATCTTCAGGGTCCTGCTCCTTCGATCAAAAATTGGAAGAACAGTTTCAATGAATATGAGTCGAGAAATGTCTCCTGAGGGAGCTATGGCCCCCTGAAAGAGGGCTCCTGAAGATGATATATCTTGAATATTTCCGAAACCCCATGTGATAAACAGATGCATTCGGTACAAGAACTAAACTTTCCACGTCCTATGCGGTGAATATGGAATCATTCCGAAGTTTCATTCTGGAGTGTATAATACAGGGTGGGACTACATTAAATATTACTCGATCTCTTTCGCATGCATATTTCTTTATAATTAAATCTCGGATTATGAAAATCTACACCGTTTCATAAAAAAATATGCTCATGGCCCGCATCGATCAAATGTATCATTTTCGAGTGGAATCGATTTAAAAATATCGATGCACTCACATCTTATGCATAACGTTGCCAATTTTCAGATTATAGTGGCGAAAAAAATATCAAGTAATTTTTTCACCAAACAATCTCATAATGGCGCGAAACTTCATTTTTTGTGCGTTTCTTTCCATTTCCACTACGCCTCATTGCAATGTTATGCATAATATCTGAGATGTAACAATATTTTTTAATTGCTTCAATCTGATTGTAACGGAACAAGAGTACTTTTTTTTCGTAGAGAGGTGCGAAATTTCATAATCCGAGATTGAATTGTCGAAAAATATGCATCCAAAAAATTTTTAGCAATATTTAATGTAGTCCCACCCTACTGTATTGTACACTCTTTATTGATATTTCGTAATGATTCAATTCTCACTGCACTGGGCATGCAAAGTCTAGTTCTTGTACCAATTTGCATTTTTTTGTCACATGGAGTTTCGGAAATCCTCAAGAAATATCATCTTCAGGAGCCCCCTTTCAGGCTCCCTTAGGAGACATCTCTCGACTCATGTTCATTCGGAGTTTTTTTTATCTATTTTCGATAGTGAAAGCCGCTGGTGAAGTTTGGCAGGCTAATTTCGGGACACCCTGTATAGACAGTATTCAACTATTTGTCATTCGTGAACTCAACCTATCGCGCTTTCTTGAGATCTTTTCCAGGATTTGCAATAACAATTTCTGATTGATAAGCAGTTTGCAAAGAGATGTGAATGATCTTATCTTTCGAGTGTACAAAAGTTGAAATTATATTTACACCGAATCGAAAGTTTATGGTATTGTTTCAATACAGAATATCAAGTTCTTCATTTCTGATGATGTTCAAATTTCCGCTGAGAAGCACAGTTTCCGAATCGACAGCGAGAAACTGGAAAAAGGCTAATGATTTCGTGTTTTCTCAACCAACGTTGAATTGAGAGATGAAAATGATCTGCTGCTTCCCAACATTCCTCGAACGATGCATGACGTGTAGTTCTATTTTCCCATATGAACCATATCACCTATCACCACATGTTGTGATAATTACCAGCAATCATTGTTCATTACGTGGGTATAAAATCACAACTAATGATTCATATACTCAATATTTCATGATGGATGAAGATAGTCATATCACTCCTTTCATCCTGAATAATTCATGAATACATCAGCTAGACGAAATTCCTCATGGCGAGCGACCATCGATTCATAAAAATATATATTGATACTATTTTTGAGTCACAATTATAAAATCTTTCTTTCATTTCCTGGTGCGTGTAGAAATAACCTCAATACAGAGTGATTCAATAAGAGGAGGATACACAGTGCATTACCGCAATGAACACAAGATTTCTTCGCCCCCTCTTTTCATTGTTTAAAATTGATAGTTTGGAAAAACGAAAAATATGATGTGATGCAGGATTGGAATATTCAGATTGCTCTGAAAAAACCCATAGATTCTTCAACATTGCATTCTTCGTGTTTATTCGGCATTTTCCGAAAGTGAAGTGGAAAAAAAAAAGAAATCTATTTCCAGAGGAGCATCTGATCATCTCTTGTGGACAGTCTTATATTTATTGGTTTGGGAGGAAAGTTATTCATTCACCAAGGTTGATACACTGTCTATTATAGTCGAGTCTGCAACATTGATAACCGAGCACTCAGCCGAGGCTAGCAATCAGGCGAGACAATAGACAGTTTTTCGCCGAGGTACATTTTTCATTTTTTTGTCGACTCCGAACACTCATGTTCACATCACGTTTCTATTCACACGAGAAAACTATCGTATTCCTAGGATAATTGATTTGGCAACAGCAAATTACAGTTACTATCAACTCACTTTCCGCGCAGACCAAGAGTGCCTTTTCTCTTTTCAATTCATCAGTAAATACCTTGTCAAAAGTTCAGTAAATCTGTTCAGGATATAATTCATTTCATACTTGTTCCAAGAATGGATAATTAAATGAACCTATGACGTCACAACATTATGTACTCCTAGGGTCCCTTGATGCAAACTGACGTACTTGCCATCCTAACAGATTACGGACAGATCATTGTCTCCTCTTACTCTGAAGTGTTAGTGAAACAGTTATATAGTTCTATCATCATTCAATTCAGGAGATAAACACTTGATTTTTGACATTTATTGTTTTTTAGGTTATATTGAGGTCATCGGCGTTTCATACGTGATTTCCTTATGGAATTCCTGATTCAACTATATCAAGATATAGATGAACAATCCTCTCGTTTTACAGTTTACTACTCCAGCATAATCTTTGCGAGGTAGGGAACATATAAATTGTACTGAAAGCTTAATATATTTTGATCTGAAGAGACTGTTCTCAGACTGTATACCAGGGTTGACTAAATTGACTGAATGAATTCTGATTTCAAGCTGAGCAGTAGTTTATCTATGAGCTGAATGGGCTGAGCCTTATGATCGAGAATTGGTGGAAACCTCGATGAGGGTATTGAACTACTGTACTCATGTCATGTCTGCTAAATATATTTCCGAATATCCAACTCGGAGAAGAATTTGTGAAGTGACTAATATCACCCTATGTCTAAAACTTTGTCTAGGTCAAAAAGTAGGCTGACAAAAAGTGATACGTAAAATGTGCAAAGTTTCCTCCATTAATACCAAAGTGTCCATGCAAGTAAAACTATGTCTTGTTCTTTTTTTTTGTTCTTTGTATGTCAACGTCATTTAAAAAAATATATATATATTTAAAATGATTACAATTTAAGATATTCAACAATAATTCAAGAATGAAAAAAAAAAAATAAAAAAATCGAATTATTAGTAGTTCCATTATTAAATTATTTATTATTATTATTACTGTACAAGCGTTTTTTTCAAATTTTCTCGAAACAACTGTTATTCACTTATCGAGTATCTGTCATTTATTCATGTGTATTATTTGTAAGCTCATGTATATTTTTATATTTAAATAATGAGAATAAATGATATTATTATTATTATTATTATTACCTCCATGTTATACACATGATTTTTCCGTCTCCCTTGAATAAAAAGTCATTTTAAAATAATTTATTGATGGAAGTAACGAAGGAGTAGGTATACAGTATAAATTCTAGGCTCATTATTTTCACTGTCACATCCTGAATATTCTCAATTTGTGGTAGAGTAATAAATATATAAACTTATGGTGAAAGTGCAGTTTTGAGCACTGGTTATTTGAATACCACTAGAAGTGAGATCTGGAGCCAATGAAGTTTTCGTGATATTTTAATGAAAAATATTATTATAGAGAATTCGTACTTGGATTTTTTCAATCAATTTCATTAACTTCAGTGACCCACAATTTGGTTCGAAATTCTTTGCTATTTTGTGAGAGATTGCTGCACATTCCCATCAGCGATATTCGTAGACTTCCAAGCAAGAATGTGTCCTTCAGAATTCGCAAGTGAATAATTACAGAATTCGTTGCCATATTGGATTCGCTACCTTGAATTTCTCAATTTTGACAAAAAATCATGGAGTTCGACCCCAAAAACCGAAAATCCGATCATAGTTAGAAATTTCTTCCGCTAAATATATTGGATCCGTCATCTTGAATTTTCCAAGTTTGACGAAACAATCATTATCTCCAACCCCGGAAAACCCTAGATATCTTCCAATTCTGAATGAAATCGAATAATGATTACAAGAATTGTTCGCCATATTGTAACATCTACTTTCAGTAAATGTTACTTTTTCTATGAAATATTGATAGTACCAAGTATTCAACTGACCTTTTCAGAATAATTGATTCAACTCTGGTTTTCACTGAATGTATTTTGAGAACTTGCAGTCCCTTTTGTAGGATATTTTGAGCTTTTGTTACAGATTTCATGGAGCTACGAGTCACTGGCATTCATCGTAGATCATCCTGTATATTCTTTGCCTAATTGATTTTAATTGCATGTTATGTTTTTTTGACTTGATGAAAGTTTATTATTCCAGTTCGTTCTGAAAATATTCATATGAAATGTCAAACGAGTTACGAGTTGTTAAGGTTGTAATTTTAATTCTTCTTTCTCTTTTGTTCCTTTGTCCCATGTAGCATCGACGAATAGTTCAGCGTTCAGACCTTCAACGAACAGGATCGCGACAGTAACATATCAAGATTGATAAACTTCGCTATATCTTTAAAATGTCTAGGTAGTAGGACGTCAGCGATTTCTTATTGTTATTGATCTGTATTGATTTGTATTGATTATTCATTTGAACCTGATATCGGTTATTGCAACGGTTGATTCGAATCTGGCTATTTGGTTACTATGATTTTTTGACTTTGATGACATGGACATTTGAATTTCCAACTAGAAAAGAGAAAGAAAAATTGAAAATCGTTCATTTCTGCATCTGGCCATCATTGAATGAACTCGTTGGTGGATGTCCGCGAAATCAAATTTCTGATCATCCACCATTTCTCGTGAGAATTATCTTATAAGAGGTAACTATCCAATTGTTAAGAATATTTTTGATTTATAGAGATTATTATTTTTATGGAATTTGGTCCATATTCAAGGAAATCAATTTGTGAACTTTCATCATCTTGAGGTTACGTTATTTCAACATGTTTTTTATTTTTCTATGTTATAGTTCTGCCAGACTATCAACTGTTATTTTACTTTCATGTTATTTTACTTCTACTTTTGCTTTAACTTGTATCTTCAATTTTTGGAATTGAAAGATACTGTAACTATTTTGCTGATAAATAATATTTTATGGACTCGAAAGAGTGAGCATTTCTTCTGAGTATATGAAACAATCTCCCTGGAGAGATTGTCCTGGCTTTTAGAGCCGATTTATTGTTCCTGTTAACGCTGGAAAGCTATTGATATAAATTTCAAGAAGATATAGATAATTTCCAACTTGATGTCATGAATTCAACGTACTGGCTGGACTAAGCATACTTATATAGGTCACCTGACGTCTCACCAGACTCGTATGCTCTCATGAAATCTGGAACCAGGAGCCCAAAATGATGATGAAGTTGACCAGGATGTAATTTGGAAGCTGGAAATATCAATATAAGCTCTGGTCTAACTACATTTTCTGGCTTATTCACAGTCTTGCTGACAAAAGGTATCCTCTGCATATTATAAAGTACTCACTGATCGTTGAAACTTCAATTAACAAATTTTTCATAATCTAAAATCAAGTACAATTTAGAATTTGGTACAATTATAAAATCATCATTCAATATTCCTAAATCTGTGAAGGTGTAATGCATTATATCTGGGGAATATTCCATTGATTTCATTGATTAGATTTATTCAAAGCTGATGATCATTGTGTCAAGTTCCACTGATAGAAGAACGTTTATTTAACACCCTGTATAATAAATATGCACACCTAGTTGCATTTCAGGTGCAGTCAGATTCATTTGTGACACATATTATAAATGTTTTGTGATGCAGATCTGATACTCCTTTGAATACCCTTTTCAGTCAGTAAATGAACCTATATTTTATTTGTTTGATTTGTTTTCCTATCCTTCAGCACAGACAATTTCTTTCTAAAAATCAACTCCCAAGTTAACCGAGCAGGCAGACAATTTATCACTCATCAAACAATACAAAAGTTCTTGTGACACAGTGTAAATCAAATAGTGAATTAACCGAAAAGACCAACACTAGTTCCTACGTAATCCTGAGGTGTGTTCAAAAAAGACGTGAGTAACTTCGTGGACCATATAAATAATCATTTCGCGAAACAACAACAAATAATCGCCACCGTACCAATCATCCAAGTACGGAAGTGCCGTCCCTCCGTTTCAGTCAGGCAGGGCCGCACTCAGGTTCGGAAACTATGAAAATTCACAAAGATAATCCTATCTGAATCCCGAACCCGATAATGATGGACAATATCTCAGGGAGTACTTCTGACTACAGGAGTCCCCAAAATACTCAACCAAGCACCCTACCAATCTCTTACTCTAATGCTGCAAATCAACCAAGATTTCCCAATAAAGACCAGGCGATTATTTTCCCAGCCATCGAAGAGGCAAAACTATATGAATACATCTTAGCACTAGGCACGAAAGTCCAACCGAAAGACATAATCTTCTCTTCCAAAATTTCTAACAATAGAATATGTGTATATTTGTCCAGTAAAGATGAGGTTGAAACCTTCTTATCTAACGACGGCGAAATCAAGATCAACAACACCGTCATCAAAGGCAGAAGACTCATAACACCAGCAACCCGTCTGATATTGTCGAATGTATGCCCGTCGATTCCACATAACATCATCGAAGAGAAATTAAGGTCATTAGGCCTCAATCTATTGTGTCCAATATCATTCCTCAGAATAGGTATCCCAAATCCAGAATTCAGTCATATACTCAGTTTTCGACGTCAAACATACTACACCCCTAATGACGAATTATCAGTTCCAGAATCAATACTCATCGAATACGATACTACTTCCTACCGCATTTTCCTTTCCGGTGTCCAAACCACATGTTTCAAATGCAGAAAGAATGGACATATCGCTTCTACATGCCCTGATAGCCCTGATAATGATATTCCAAACTCAAAAGCAATGGACCAAGTACCAGAAACCAATGAAGAACTAGTAACTTCGGATTCATCACAAAATCTTAACACCAATCCACAAATATCCATACCTTCAAGTTCACAAAAACGTAGCAGTTCTACACTCTCCAGTCCTACTACGGAAACTGATTCACCTAATACAATTATCCAATTTGTCAAACCCAACCTACCTACTACTAAAAAACAAAAAACTACTGCACCAGAACCTTCAACACCAGTGAAATCTCTGATATCACCAGCCAAATCATTATTCGACGAAGAATCATCAACTCTGGCAATGAGTTTTGACCAAATTTCTGATTTTCTGGAGAACTCTTTTGGGTCCCCGGACCCACTCAACATAGCTAGAAAATACAACGACGATGTTCACGCTCTACTTGGAATACTAACAAAGATATACCCTTCACTCACAGATAGAAGCATTAAAGCCAGGATCACAAAAATCAAGAAGAAAATATTGAAACAACTGGAACGAGAACTTGACACAAACTCCAACATATCGCTTTCAGAAAATGAAAGCGATTGTTCACAAGGAACTTTTTGATTACCTCATCTTACTACTTTTTCCCAACTCATCCGGCCTCATCCTACAATGGAATATTAATGGGGTGTACCCCCGACTTCAAATGTTACAATTATTGATTAATGAGCACGATCCGTCAATAATATGTCTACAAGAAACAAATTTCCAAGATAATCGCACATATACTCCTAAAAATTATAATTCTTTCAATCGAAACCGTACCGGAGCAGGTAGAGCTAGTGGAGGAGTCACTATCTACATCAAGAACAGCATAGAAACTGAAGAAATCCCACTGAATACAGATTTTGAGGCAACAGCCGTGTCAATTACACTCCAGAAGAAAATCAGCATATGTAATATTTACATACCAGAAAACAAAGATATATCGATCGCCACTCTTGAAAATCTAATTAGCCAAATTCCAAAACCGCTCATCATGCTGGGTGACTTCAATTGTCATAATACTAGTTGGGGCTGCTCAACAACAAATTCTAGAGGTACTATCCTAGAGAACTTCATCAACAACACATACCTGACAGTCCTCAATAATGGCGAAATTACTAGATTCAATCCTAATTCCAGTAATCATTCTGCGATTGACCTGGCTTTATGTGACCCGACACTTCACCCTACACTAACTTGGGAAGTACTTCCATATACTTATGATAGTGACCACTTCCCTATCTTGATTACCAACAATGCTTATATAAGAACACCGACACCAATACCTCAAAAATGGAAACATCACAGCGCTACTCCTGACGACTGGAAAAAATATAACATCATGATAGAATCTAACATATTGGAATTGAACACCCAAGATGAGAATATCAATCGCCTAGTTGAGCACTTCACAAAAATAATTATCAATGCAGCAACTGATTCTATAGGCAAAACTACACTCCTGAAAGGACGTGTTCCAGTCCCATGGTGGAATAAAGAGTGCCAAGAAGCCATCAAAGTTACAAAAACAGCATTCAATAAACTAAAAAGACACCACACACCGGAGAACCTAACCAATTACAAACTAGTCAGAGCTCGAATGAGATATACTATCAAACGATCAAAAAGAATGTCATGGGAGAAATTCGTATCGAACATCAACTACGCCACACCCATGGCCGAAATCTGGAAGAAAGTGAAGAAAATAAAAGGCTGCAATTCGAATAACAACATTACCTCCCTGAAGTATAATAACACAGTGATATCTGATAATCTGGCTATTTCAAACATACTCGCAGATGTGTTCGAAAATAACTCTAATGACTCCAATTACACAGAAGAGTTTCTGAGAATGAGAAACACCAAAGAGGGAGATTTGAACATAGTCGACGATAACGACAACCCGTTGAATGTGCCAATCACAATGAGTGAGTTAAAAGAAGCACTCTCTACGTGCAAATCTTCCAGTCCTGGTCCTGACACTATTCCATATGTATTTCTTCAGAATTTACCAGAAATAGGCAAATGTGTACTACTCAAGATTCTCAACAAAGTATTCCAAAAAAAAAAGTTTCCATCCGTATGGTCGACAGCTGTGATTGTACCACTACTCAAAATGAGTAAGAACAAATCAGATCCACACTCATATCGACCAATATCTCTTACTTGTACGATGTGTAAGATTCTCGAGAAAATTGTGAATGCTAGGCTCTTATACCATCTAGAACAGAACAGTCTTATTATACCCGAACAAAGTGGTTTTCGTAAACATCGCAGCACAATAGATAATCTTATAAATATCGAATCAGAAATACATGAAGCCTTCGCAAATAAACAAAAACTTATTGCAGTTTTCTTTGATATCAATAGAGCCTACGACACGGTCTGGAAATACTATGTCCTCAAACGATTAGAAAGCTGGAACATCAACGGAAACATGCTAACTTTTATCAACAATTTTTTGAACAATAGATCATTCAAGGTGAGATCAAACGGAGAACTATCTGAAATGAAAACTCAAATGAATGGCACTCCTCAAGGCTCATCTCCACCAATTAAAGCCAATCTGTACGCCGACGATCTAGTCATTTACATCAGCGGAAAAAATATCATTTCATCTACTAAACTCCTTCAAGACGCTATCAATAGCTTTGAAACATGGTCACAAAATACGGGTTTACAGTTCTCTCCGAGCAAATCCAAAGGGGTTTTATTTTCTAAAAAACCCGATCACTCAACACCAGTTCTTTATTTAAATGGTCAACAACTGGAATTTGTCGACGAAATAAAATTTTTGGGTCTAACATTCGATAAGACACTTACATGGAACTCTCACATCAAATACCTCAAACGTTACTGTCAAAGCGGAATCAACCTAATGAAAATATTAACGAGTCACTCCTGGGGTGCGGACCATATAACTCTGATACGTATATACCGCTCCACAATTAGATCTAAAATTGACTACGGCTCAATGATATACGCCAGTGCCAAAAAATCGATACTTAACCAACTGGACAGTATCCATAATACTGCTATCAGAATCGCCATCGGTGCATATCGCACTAGTCCAGTTCAGAGTCTGTATGTTGAGTCAGGCGAACCTCCACTCGATATAAGAAGAGATTATCTTAGCCTCACATACGCTGCTAGGATATCAGCCAACAAAGATAATCCAACATACCACAATACATTCTCGAACAGATTCTCCATAATCTACAATCAAAACCCAAATATCACCTCACCCTTCTATCGACGTATCCAAAAAATGTCAAGTACCCTTAACTTCAAATCCACCTATTCAACCAATCACAAGACCCCTCCTCCCTGGAATATAAATATCCCTCATTGTAACACAGAACTCCTCAGACTCCAAAAAAATGAAACCCCTCCAATATTAATACGGAGTGCATTCTCTGAACTATCCCATAAGTATGCTGACTTCAACCATATATATACTGACGCTTCGAAAACAGAGGAATTCGTGGGTTCTGCAGTAATATCGAACGGTATGAGTTACTGTTTCACTTCACCATCAACGTGCAGCGTTTACACAGGAGAAGTATATGCGATTGAACAAGCATTGACGATAGCGAAAGATCTCCAGGGAAACACAGTCATCTTCTCGGACTCGTTGAGCGCAATTAATGGAATCAAACAACTATATCCCAAACACCCAATTCTTCGCAGGATAAAGAACTTATTAGACGAAATCCATCAAAGTGGAATACTCATAAACTTTGTCTGGGTACCATCACACTGTGGCATAACAGGCAACGAGCAAGCGGACACTGCAGCACGCAACGCTCACAGAAACCCTAACTCAATAGAAGCGACCAAAATACCTCACGCAGACTTATACCATGAAATTAAAAGGATTATGAAAAACAGATGGAGGCAAAGATGGCATTTGAACAATCACAACCATAAACTGTATGAAATCAACCCAAACATAGAACATCAAAATTATAACGGAATGAGCCGAAAAAATCAAATTGTCATCACTCGTCTGAAACTAGGACACACTCGTCTTACTCACCAATATCTTCTGAACAGAGAACCTCCAGCACAGTGCGAAATCTGCGAAATGCCACAATCCATACGACATATATTGTTGGAATGTCCTACTCTAGAATACTTACGACACGAATTCAATGTACCCAGGAACCTACCCGACGCGCTGAACAAACATCCAGATCGTGTGTTGAAACTCCTAGAAGAAGCGAACCTAATCAACCTCATCTAGTTAGTAACAAGGTGTTATAGAATGAAATGTTCAATGTAATGTACCCCGCTAATAACCCTAGTGGTTGATGCGGATTCTATGAAACAAAAAAAAAAATTCTTTCTACAGGGATTGGCTTAAGAAAGAGGTTTGTTGAACTTCATTTTCTGTAGATGGCGTCCAGATAAAATCTTATCTGGTGGAACTATCTTTCTTATGCTAATTGTTATATTTTTGACAAAGTTACATGAGAGGGTAAGCAAATGAACCACGACCTATTTGCCCTGACTGTATGAGCTGACCGTTCGCACAGTGTAACCTGAAATTTCTAAATTTCTCACGTATAAGGGTTATAATATGATCTTCCTCAACAAGTGAATACCCTACATTCCTATTATCAAAATTTTGAATGATTTCCTGTAGCGCCCATGGATGTGACGTGACAGCAATGTCAGGGATACCAGTAGACAAAACTAAAGTCTCTAGATCATTGAAAAAGCATTGTCATTCTAGATGACAAACTAGTTAGGTAATTAGTAGAGTCCCTGTATATACCTTAGACAAGAGTCCGGACACAAAACCGACAGCTGTTGGGGTTTTTAATGTTTTGTTTCATTTGGTTTGCCCACCTGACAATGTGACGAAACACCATAGTCGTTCCGCCCGCTTTTTCAATTATTTCGAATTTCTGTCACTGTCACTTTCAAACTTTTTGACCGCCAAAGTTCAGCATTTTTAATCATTTCAATGTCCTGCTGCGAACATTATTGCGATAATTCATTAGAGAAGGGATTCAAGTTATTCAATTTTCCGAATGATTCTTTAAAGATAATGTCATGGAAGAATGCAATGAAACGTCCAGAATGGAAAATTAATTTCAAGAAATCCGCAATATATGAGGTGAATGTTCGAATTTACTTGTAAAAACAGTACAAAAAAGATGAATTTCAGGCATATTTAGATAGAGATTCTTTCAAGCTGATGGATTTCAAACTGAAAAAGTCTGCTTTGCCGTCAATTTATAAAATAGAGACGTTCAAAAAAATAGTTCTGTCGTCATTGTATTGGGAATTACTGAATGATACGATCGCAGAGAAAGAAAATGAGAATGAGATGATGCGGAAAGAAATTGAAAGTTTAAAATCAAAACTGGAAGATTTAGAGGAATTGCAATGTGCTATGTCATCAGTCCACGGTGTTTTTAATTCAGATCAAATTCAATTGAAATTATATTGAAACAATTATATATCTTCTATTTTTTATATCCCAACAGAAAACAACTATATTTTCTTGGCTATATGTGATACCACGTAGAACACTTAGATTATCTTTCTTTTATCTAAAGAAGTGAAGAAATATATCTGATGACGAAAATTTGCAATTGCCATATCTCAGGAATTCATTATGATAATTATCGATTCGAAATTTGAACACCTTGTTGCTCATTATTTGAAAATCTAATAGTTATTCTAGTTAAAATAGCCCTATTTCTCACTTCTACCTACGGCTATGAACGGTTTGACAAATAATTCAACCCTCAAAATTGTTTCTGACAATCATTGATACTAGGGGAATTGAAAAGACAGAGCTCGATATATATATCTTATTCCTTCATTCAATCATCAATGCATTTTTTGAGAACAGAAAAGGACAGAAGTATAGCTGTGTCCGGAATCTTATCTAAGGTATATACAGGGACTCTAGTAATTAGTAGGCAGGAGCTTTAATATTGTCTGCTCAAAAAAAAAATGAAGAAAATATGTAGCTCAGAGACATCCACGTGAACTTAAATAACTAAGCTATTCATTTTTTATTCCCAACCGAAACATTTTTATCGTTCTGTCAAGTTTGTAAATAAAAATCAGTCATGTTGAAATCCAAAAATGGAACATAATCACGAGATCAAGTATGAAAACCTACCTATTCTTCAATGAGAGCAGAAAGATGTTTCGGCCATGCTGTATTAGGTTGACTTATGATGCAACTTGAATTTGAATTGGAACTGTGGAAACTTCGGAAACTCATCAGTACTTTTATACTTTTTCGACATGCAAGCCAAGCAGAAGGGTGGGGGCTGCTTTATTTCCTTTTATATTTTTAGTTACTATATAATTCACGAAATTCCGTTATTTGTAGTTGAAACATGTCTTTAGTGATGTGAACCATGTACACATCGAGATCACTATACTTGAAAATTGCAGGTACCTACCTACAGCGAAGACATGAATAGCTTTTCAGTTGGAAAACGAGAAACTATGAGTGATACAAACAAAATGATGTGGTAGAATCACATTAGGAATCCTTATGTGAGTAATGTTCAGAAGAAATGTACCAGAAGGATGATGATGTTCGAGAACAGAATGGAAAATTTCCCATCTGAAATGAATTTATAGAAGCAATAGGGTTAGTCTCAATCTGGTTATTCCATCAATGTTTTACATATATTCTGCTCCAAACACAAAATATTATTATATGTTTTATAGGTAGGTTCATTCTTGAAAGTCAAGCTACAGTATCAGGCAGTCCCTTATTTCGTCAATAGTGTCTGCATAATACTGGGAGCCTATCCTAGCCCTTCATAATTATTAAGCTGAAATATCAGAGACCTGAGGAGAATTTGATACATATTAATTGATGTAAGTTTTTCACCTATATATTAATGTGCCTATATTTAGATTTCTTGCATGATATCAGCTGATGAATTATCGAAGACTGGAACCTTTGGCACGATAATACACTACACTGTTTTACCACTAACCAAACCGATTTTTTAACGCCTCGACACGTGTTTCGCTAACTATGTTAGCATCTTCAGGAGAAGATTAAAACTGCTGAAGCTGATGAATTGTTCAAACCCTCTGCTTATATTACTAAATTTTGCATGCATTGTAGATACATTAAATCAGTGATTAGAATAATCGATTTTTGAGATTAAGAATTTAAATGATTTTTTGACTTTCGAAAACATCCAGTTCACAAGATTTTATGGAAAGCACACACGGAAATGAGGTATAGTGAATGAAATCAGAAACTTTTTATCCTGTAGATGAGCTGAATCCAGATATGCAGTAAAAACAACGATGTGTTTGCTGGAGATAGCCGCAGTTCCCAGCATTTCATTCTAGTCCGCAAATTATACACCCCCCAATGTATATTCAATTTATTCTTCCTTCAAGCAATCAATTGAATGATGAGGAACATGTGATATTCCACTCAAGCACACCCAGGACCATTTTCCTAGTGAGCTAATCAGAATTTCACTAGAGTAGTGATCTCAAGATTGTGTAGGAATTATCTTCAGATATATGGATTTCTATTGTTCAGGGTTCTTGGTCAAGATGCTGGGATATTTAGAATTTTTTCTATTGGAAAATAACTTGTATGTAGGAATGACAATAAAATCGTTATTCTCCTTTAATGAATTGTATATAATTATAAATAATTATTTCAATTTTTATTCCACTAGTTTGTTTTCTTCTGATACCCTTTTTTCGTTGTACAAATGTATTGACAGGTAAGTTTGAAAACACTATTTATATTGTACCAAAGGTATATAGGTAAAATATTTTTTCAGCTGAAAAATGATTATCTCTTATGAAATCATCTTATTGAAGCCACTTCAACTTCACTAAATATAAGAAGATGTATCTATAATTGCCAGAAATCAAACCACAGGAATATTCAATACCAATATGTAACTTCCCAAATTATATCGTGTCAACATTCTGAATAAACTTTATTATTATTCATTATCATTCTATAATATCTGTTCAAATGCCCAATTCTTCCTCAGATGCTCCTTCATCTTCATGTCGTGTTCCTTGAGGAAAAAATTCCTCTTCAGCATCATATTCGAAATCATATTGATGAGTCTGAAATTATAAAAATATTGATACCTATTTTCTCTCTAGTTTCAATGTCCTGTACGATTCTGGAATGAATTTTGACTATGGAACAGTTTCTAGAGGAACCAAAGTCAGGTTCTTGGTAATTTTTATACTGAAACTAATAGTTCTAGTCAACTAGAAACTGATAAACTAATTGCTACAAAAAGTTTGTATATGGGTAAATATCATTTTATTCATATATACCTCCCTTAAACAAACTCGGAACCGAACCCTCCTTCCAACACCGGTCCCTATTCTTCATTGGCAAGAAACAGTTCCCTCAAAATGTCGAAAACATACAGTATCATGTTCACTTACTCCAAAACTCCCACTCCTGGAATATCAATGCATTAAGTTTGAAATATCATGCGATTCAAGAAAAAAACTTGGAATCAATTGAATATGGCATGAACCCATTGATGCCTCAGGATTTGAGGCTCAAATTCACATAATTTCACAACTCGACCTCCTGGAGTGCGCAGTTTCCAGATGACATTGCAAAATAACACAATCGCACTCACAAACCAATCAACAAACTTCAATAGAAAACAAATACTTGAAGAAATAATTAGGTATAATTGTATTTTCAAGGATACGAATTCAAAGTTCAACACATCCACAAAGACGGAGTTATGAGTTAATAACAACTGTCGGAAAATAATTTCATGATTACGACATCTCAATCTCATGAAAAAATCTTCTTCATCGCCTTCGTATCAAACATCACGTCAATGATGGAAAGCACGTCAGTGGTTGAGTACATATTGGATAAAAAAAGAAGAGAATATCAACCTCAAATAGTCTATTTTGACATAAACAAATGAGCTCTTTCCATTTTCTCGTCCCCAGCGCCACTCGACAGACAGACATATTTTGATTGAATGTACAGACAATTTTATACCTCCTCGCACTAGGTCGCCTATTACGTTTTCATTCAGATCGACAATTGGAAAAGATGCAGCTATGATCTGTCCGTACCCTGTTAAGATGACTTCAACGTCAATTTCCATTATGAAACCCCATAAACTCCTAGTAAAGACAAGTAACCTATTCTTAAAAAAATAGAAAGAAAGACAGCAAACAATCTAATCCGAAGATGATTCAATTCCTACTTCTCGATTCAAAAATACTCAGAAATATCACAAAATACAGTTATACATAATGATATGGTTCACTTCATAATATTCAAGGATATAAAAAACAAGCACAAGTAGTTAAAATGCAACTAATTTTGATATGGAAAAATAATTTGTGTACCAGATGGAACGTTTATGCGGTAAATAATAGTCACCCTTAGGTAGAAATTTTACCATCATATTATAGACACAATTTGGATACTTAGTTGAAGTTACTCCTGATAGTTATTGTAACAGATTGATTAGCAGATTGATGGTGGTTGTATCAAACAAATAAATTTCCACCATGTGTCACGAATGTTACTCATTTTCTTCGCTAGTTAGTGATACATTTTTTTGCTTGCGCTGTACTCATTGTGAATGAACAATATCTCAGTTGAAAATGAAAAGCCCTATTCCAAATTTTCGTGTACTATACCTTCAATATAAATACCATACAGCACATACAGTATATACTCTCACACTGATGATTTTGTTGTAGAAACTCACTTGTGGATCTGCATATCACAACCATCTGCACTGCCTTGGCTTGTGATACATTCTTGGACGAACAGCTCTTTTCTTGTATATTTTCTAAACACAACACTTGTTTTATTTACTGAGCTACCCTGATAGTTTCTGTGTTCCTTCATTTGTTGTTTATCCGCGTCGTCAGTGTCTGGGTGCACAAGGATTGATGTCTGAGACTGCGGCTCCGTCTGTTGTTATTTTCGAAGTCCCTATGGCAAGCTGTTTGTGGGTGGCGACTGCGTCGTTCTCGACCTGGAAAAAAATGGAAATGAATTATTAGTGGACATTCGATCTCAGCAACGCCAGGATTTTTTTACCTTTTTTTCCCTCGAGTACTATTTAGTATCCAATATCGGGGTTGTGTTGACATTCCATGATAATATTGTACTTGGTATCAGTAGTGTGCCATTATGGAACGTCGAACTTCATTGATGACTTGTCATAAATTAGGTCCACACTGTTGTCAATATGAATCAGTTGGGGAATCTTGGTAACATGTGGCTTAGGGAATTCTGGGGAAATGCATTATCTCCCTGAAATGAAGTACCTATTTTCTCATGGGATTTGGGATTTATTGTATATTTTGTCGATTCTCACCAATTATGATGCTCGTCAGAGTAGACGGAATGATGGAAACCCCTTTTCCGTTCATTTTATTATAATTTTGTAGTAACATGCAGTCGAAATGTCGTGTGAGGATTTTAGTGTGGCAAATCTAGGGACTTTTTCATTCCTCAGTTGCTACTTCTTTTCCAAAGCAGCAGCATTTGACCCAATAGAAATTCATAGAAATCGACGGCGTTTACATGTTGTTGAGGGGACCAATGAGGGCTTGTCCCGCCGTGTCATTTTCTGGATTCACCAATAGCGTTCAGCGTTGTTCTGGTTTTTTTCCTTGCCTATAAAAGGGACCGGTAGAGAAGGAACGGGGTCTATATAATTTTTTTCAGTTTTTTGGGTTTGGAAGAGTATACTAAAAGGCCACTGAAATTCAGCTCATGTGAGCACTCTTGAGAGAAAGGGGATTATAATTTGTTTTGCTCAATGAATTCCTCAGTGTTCGAGTTGTTGCTGGTGATAAAGTGCCGTGTGGCCGTCTTGTGTGATCTCCAACCTGATGAAAATTCTTTCTGCCCAAGGACCGGCCACTCATGAGAGCCCTAACGCCAGTTTGGGTATGTCACTTCGTTTCACGTTATTCTCTGAACTTGGTACCAATTTTTCTGTTTTTTATATCAGGCTCGTTGTACCTAATACGATTCATCTGGTGCCAATCTTTATGATGCTGTGTCAGCAAACAGAGATCGTGAGAGGAACTCTAGAAGCCCTGTCCTGATAACACCGTCCCCGGTCGTACCTGAGAGGTCACTGTCATCAGACGCCTTGAATCTGAATTGGTCTGCTCGTTAGCGCATTGCTGATATTTCACAGCCATCATCCTTCATTCGGAATGATATTTAAAAGCTGCGTCAACCCTGAGGGTCTGCGCCCAAGTTGAAAGCTGAGTTCTCAAGTTAGGGACCAATAAAGTTTCAGAGGTGTTTCATCCTCTCGATTCGTAGCTAGTGTTTTGTCAGATACGATCACCTATGCAGATACAATCACTCATGCAGATTTGACCACCTATTCAGATACTGTCATGATGAAAAGGATCCCTTCGTGAAGTTTATAGATGTTCTGTAATTTTAGTATTCAAAACCAGAAGGTTACAATTACTAAACCTAATAGTATTTTTTATGCACTTGTAAGTACCTGCACAGCTGCCTTCTATTGAGTTCACTAGCTTAATTTTTTCATACTTAGTGATGTTACTTTGAATCAACCATCACAATTCACTTCAGATGGTCTATCAGGCTCTGGAGGTGTTTGACCTGCCAAAACAACAAATTTTCATGGCCCAAAATTTGGTAATCTAGAGGGCCATGAGGTCTTGAGGTGAATTCACATAATAATTACCTGGCGCTCTTAATCATACATAAATACAATCAAATAACCGAACTCACTCACCTTCCCTCAGCTGGAGCTCACCTAGTTTCGTTCACCATTGGCAACAAGGTAACATTATCAATTATCCCAGAATCTATTACCTTATCACAGGATAACTAAGTCAAAATACCTGTAATAGATTTTCGGCGCCCAACGTGGAGCCTTTTGTATTTCTTTTGTACTATCAGAGAGAGAGAGAGTATTTCCACACATGCTATAGGTGATCATTGATTTCTTCCTTTCTCGTACAGGGTGACACAATTTTTGATGCAGACAGTATACAGGGTGGTATCTCAACCTTGCATTACTTGAGTGTTTTTTATGGATGAGTCCTTTCAGAAATCTCTACTTCAAGGTGTAGACGAGTGCTATACTTTTTCTAATGTGCGTTTTTCGTGGTGAGTTTTCGCAACTTCATTCAACACTTGTTTTTTTTTTTTGATTAACTACTTGAAGGATTATTGTTCACGTAACTTGGTAAATTGAGGATTCGCCTCTAGAGATCAGGAGCGTTAGGAAAGGGGATTTTGTTTTCCTTTATAATCTTCGTTTTTCGGACACGGGTGGCTTGAGATTTTTGTTTGATAGGTATTAGATCGGAATCAGAGTTGATTTATGAGTTGAAAATGAGGGGACTTGAAGATATTGGCACCGTGGAGAAAATGAGATCAACTCTTCGTAGGTTATTACGCATGGAAAGGGACGGAGAATCACTCACTTATCCAGCGTATCAACTTGTCGCTAGTAAAGAGTTTCAAATTTCCGAGACAAAACTAGGGAATTTTGCAAAATGGCTGACCGATTTGAATACTGATGAGACTAGTGGTCCATATAAAGAAATAAAAACCAGACTCCAACACACTTTGATGAGAATTGATAGGGTACCGACTTCTACTGAGGATAAAAAAAAAGAGGCATAGTCAGATAATCGCTAAACTTTCACAAATGAAAACTATATTGTTACAAAAAGTTGAGGATATTCTTAAACAATCCTCATCTATTCTGAATATCAGCTTTATCTCTCAGCCACAAGTATATCAATCAAGTTCAGGGTAGTCAGACGATGACGTTACCTCCATTCATGTTGAAGCTTCGTCGTGGGGAAGATCAGTGCCTGTGATCAAATGGAATGTAACTTCTTCGGGTATGTCGGTACTGGCATTTATTGAGAGAATTGAAGAACTTATCGTGGTTAGACGGTTATCCGAGCAAGAACTTCTTGAATCAGCTTCGGATCTATCAACGGATCATGGAATTTTCCATATACAGAAAACCATCTTCTACAGACAATATTATACCTTTTTACTCCTTTCACTCATACAACCATAAATTTGCCTCGTTCCATGCTCTTTTCCATAGATTGTTCACTATCCCAATCGACGCTCAGAATTTCAACTCTGAATTGGACATTAATGAGCAGATTGCCTTGAACAACGATTTTCTCATTCCACTTATCGATAAACTTTATTTTGGATTCTTGAATGAATTCTCGAACAATTTCCTAATCAATCATGAACCCCTACAACTAAAAATAAATTTTCTCTCATAAACTAATTTTGGCCCTGTTCCTCACAAAATTAAGAGAATTTTCAATAAGGAACTCAATAACAACAATACCACCCAACAATCTGAGAAGTTCATTAGTCAATATTATACTAAGGACCCTATACCTGATTTTGATGAATCTGGCGTCTATTTATTGACATGCTCTGAACCAAATTGTGAGGTATGTTATATCGGTCAGACAGGTCGCAAGTTAAGAACTAGAATCACAGAACATGTACGAATCATGGATAAAAATTCTGAAAAAATTTCATCAATACCAATTCAGTATTCCCTAATCACATAGTCAATGAAAAACATTCCATCGATCCAAATTTGAACCTCAAATTCTTACACTTTTGCCATGAAAGTAAAAACCTCAACTAAATTTAATTTTTTTCAATTCATAAGGCCTTCAAGAATACCGAGAACATGACTTGTATCAATGAAAAGACTCATTTTGACTGTTCCAAGCTCTTCAATTGTCTTTCAACCATCAACACTTAATAATAAAAATTATTCAATTCCATCTGATAGGACTGATTCGATAACTTAAGTTTATCAAACGTTTCATGAACCATAAATTTGTAATTGCTTCCATCTCGATTTGATTATACTTTCCCCATCTCTAGTCTATTTGATGTTTCACTCCACCTCTGCCATTCCATGTCTAAGTCATGCAATTCGTTTGATGTTTGATTTTAGACATTTCATTTTTCTTGTCTTTTGAGAGTTTCGGCATGAACCGATAATAATTTTGTCGATTTTCTCTAAATACTAATCAACATGTTATTTAAAGTTCCCTAACAAAGGGGTTCCGCAATAATTGCGGTCCCCATTCAACTTTTTCATAATTTTTTTTTTCTACAAACGTCAAAAAATGACAAGGTTCGCGCATTGATAACAAACTGCGAAGTGACACTTTTTTTCAGTTTCCTACGTTACCATGATACCTTGCACATAACAATGCGCGAAGTAAAACAGTGCGCGAAGTACCTACTTCGCGCATTGTAATGTGAAATTAATGAGATATTTATATTTCAACTATATGATCCTCAATCGAGAAAACATCCATGAAATCATTTATTTCTGAATGTTCAACAATAACTTTGTTTTATCTCTTGAGCGCACGAAAGGAAATTCGTATTATGTTCGTGGAACATCGGGCGTACCTAGGGAGGATAGGGGGAGGCCTTTAAAGCCAGTTCAACACTATTTTTTATATCTAGCTAAGCATATTTTTACTTCAGAACTATATTTTTTGACGTTTGTAGAAAAAATGTTGTTTGCAACTCGAGCGCGAAATACTTTGGTCATCTCGACTATTTTTTTAACTCGGCTACGCCTCGTTAAAAAAATCAGATCTCGATCACCAAAGTAGCATTTCGCGCTCTAGATACAAAAATAACTATTAAAACATTCTCAATAATATAAATAATATGATAACATATTTTTTTTTCCTCCAGAGCAGGTGAGTTTTTTAGACCTATCGTTGTTGAGGGGTTTGTCTGACATTGTTCTTTTTTCTCTCACTTTAGTACTCCTATGTAACAATAATGCTGATGATGAAGCTTCAAAGCTTCGAAACATATCCCTGTAAGATTGCTTACAATAAAGTATAGCTTTGGTGGAGTCGACTGTGAGAATTTTGTCTTGTCCTAAAACTTTTGGAGGATGATATAATAGGCCCTCCTCTAGTACTTGGCCGTCTCCTATCTTGTTGGTACCTAAGAAAGATGGTGGGTACAGATTCTGTGTGGACTTTCGGCAGGTGAATAAACAGACTCGTGAGGACGCGTACCAATTACCGAACGTATCGGCAATTCTGGACCATTTGCGCGGAGCTTAATATCTTAGAAGTTCAGATATAAAGTTAGCATATTATCGAATTCCCTCAAAACCCGATAGTCGTCAATAAACTGCCTTCATTGTACCCGGGATGAGACTTTTTCAATTAAAGAGGTTTTGTTACGGCTTGTCTAATGCACCTGCTTGCTGGCAACGCTTAATTGATCCAGTGATAGAGCCTGCTTCAGATGACCACGTTTTTATTTACCTGGATGATAGCATCATGATTTCTTCCACTTTCGAGCAACATATGGCGATTTTGGAAAAGGTTCTTAGTAGACTTTTTGCTGCTGGGTTGACTGTCAACCAAGAGAAATGTCAGTTTTTCATAGCCGAATTGAAATATTTGGGATATGTCATAGATAACCAACAAGGACTCAGGGTAGATCCTGATAAGGTTCAGGCAATATTGAATATTTTCACTCCTACATGTGTGAAGGATGTGCGTAGCTTCCAATAGACTGCCTCGTGGTATCGTCGGTTTATAGACAAATTTTTCAGTATCATTGCTTCTTTGACTAATTTGTTGAAGAAGAAACAGAAATTTGTATGGTCGACTGCTTCTGAGGAAGCATTTATCACGTTGAAGGAATGTCTCGTTAGTGCCCCTATTCTTACTACTCCCGATTCCACCAAACCATTTAACGTTGAGACTGATGCCAGTGGTCATGGCTTAGGAGTGGTCTTAACCCCAATAATTGATTAGCAAGAGAGATTGATTTGTTATTTGAGTAGATCGTTGACGCGACAGGAGAAAATGTACACTACTACTGAGCAAGAACTGTTGGCAGTGCTTTTTGCGCTAGAGAAGTTGCGACCTTATTTGGAAGGCGCCGAGTTCACGGTGGAGACGGATCATCACAGTTTGGTATGGTTGGACAACGTCAAGAATCCTCATGGGAGGCTTTGTCGCTGGGAGCTTAAGTTACAGCGATATAACTTTAGAGTTGTGCGCGATCACGTCGTACCGGATCTGTTGTCGAGGGCAGTCCCAAATATTGATGCTATGTTGGAAGAACCGCCGTTGAATACTTGTGGGCACACTTCTTTGCTCTTCGAATACGTCGAATGCAAAATTCCAGACCTGAATGATGACTCGGACTGTTGAAAATTGGTGGTTCCGAAGAGGTATTGACGGAGAATTCTGGCGGAAGTTCATGATTCCGAGTAATCGGCTCATTCTGGAATTTTTGAGACATACGAGAAGGCCTGCCACCATCATTATTGGCCCAAAATGCGGAATGACAACACACACTATGTAAATCGTTGTGTTACGTGTCTCGGTAACAAAGCAGTCCAATAGAAACCTGCTGGTAATATGGGTACTCCTCCTAAAGTCTCCAGGACCTTTGCCTCGAAGTACTCGAGGATATAACCATATTTTGGTAGTGTGTGATTATTTTTCAAAATTCGTCTTTACTTTTTCCGTGAGATCAGATACCGCTGTATCTGTTTGTGGGCATTTAGAGAAAAATGTTTGTTTTCTGTTCCGGGTTTGAAGGCGTATGATTGTGGATAACGGGGTACAATTCGAAAGTGAACTGTTTCAAAATCTATGTACGGGGTACAATGTTTAAATTATGTATAATGCGGTTCATCATCCTCAAAATGATTTGACAAAACGGGTGAACCGAATCGTCAACACTATGTTGTCTTGTTATGTGCAGGAGAACCACCGTCAGTGGGATTCATATCTTCCCTATGTTTCTTGTGCAGCAATCAGGACTTAAGTTCACGAAGTGCTGGGTTATACTCCTCACTATGTCAATTTTGTGCGTGAATATATTGGAAATGGGGACTTTCATCAGACTATGAGTCTGAATCGGCCGATAGATATGACCGCAGATCGATCGAAACAGAGGATAGTTCGGGATTCAGGGTTTTCAAAGATTTCTAAGGACGTTCAGGTGCGTTTGAAGAATGCATATGACAAGATTAGTCACAGGTACAATTCACGACGTAGGGAAGTTCATTATGCAATAGGAAGCCATGTATGGAGGAAAAATCACGTTCAATCTAGTAAAGTGGATTACTTCAATGCTGAGTTGGCAGCTAAGTATAATGGTCCATGCGCAGTCAGGAAGAAATTAGGCACTTGCAGCTACGAGTAAGAGGATGTCAATGGAAGGTTGGTTGGTCTATACCATGCTAACGATCTTAGACCCCATCCACCTGACTAACTATCTTGAGTGACCAGGTAGATCATCAACCTTTTTGTATAGTAGGGGAGGGGGTAACTGATACATTTCTTTGCTTGTACTGTACTCATTGTGAAGGAGTGAATAAACAATATCTCAGTTGGAAATAAAAAGCGCTATACCAAATCTTCGTGTACTATACATTTAATATAAATACCATACAGCACATACAGTGTATACTCTCACACTAATGATTTTGTTGTGGAAACTCACTTGTGGATCTGCATATCACTACCTTCCGCACTGCCTTGGCTTGTGATACATTCTTGAAAGAACTGCTCTTTTCTTGTTGATTTTCTGAAAACAACACTTGTTTTATTCACTAAGCTACCCTGATAGTTCCTGTGTTCCTTCATTTGTTGTTTATCCGCGTCGTCAGTGTTTGGGTGTACAAGGATTGATGTCCGAGACTGCGGCCTCGTCTGTTGTTATTTTCGAAGTCCATATGTCGCACTGTTTGTGGCGGGCGACTGCGTCGTTCTCGACCTGGATAAAAATGTGAATGAATTATTAGTGGACATTCGATCTCAGCAACGCCGGGATTTTCTAACTTTTTTTTCCTCGAGTACTATTCAGTATTTGATATCGGGAATGTGTTGACATGCCATATTAATATTGTACTTGGTATCAGTAGTGTGCCATTATGGAACATCAAACTATATTGATGACTTGTCATAAATTAGGTCCGCACTGTTGCCAATATGAATCAGTTGAGGAATCTTCGTAACATGTGGCCTAGGGAATTCTGGGGAAATGCATTATCTCCCTAAAATGGGGTTCCTATTATCTCATATGGGATTTGGGATTTATCGTATATTTTGTCGATTCTCACCATTTATGGTGTTCTTGAGAGTAGACGGAATGATGGAAACCCT
Source organism: Phaedon cochleariae (assembly GCA_918026855.4). Classification (NCBI taxonomy): domain Eukaryota; kingdom Metazoa; phylum Arthropoda; class Insecta; order Coleoptera; family Chrysomelidae; genus Phaedon; species Phaedon cochleariae. The sequence goes on along the minus strand of OU896722.1, from coordinate 9,590,532 downwards.
TTTTCCGTTCATTTTATCATGATTTAGTAGTGACATGCAGTCGAAATGTCGTGTGGGGATTTTAGTGTGGCAAATCGAGAGACTTTTTCATTCCTCAGTTGCTACTTCGTTTTGAAAGCAGCAGCAGTTGACCCAATAAAAATTCATAGAAATCGACGGCGATCACATGTTGTTGAGGGGACCAATGTAGGCTTGTCCTGCTATGTCATTTTCTGGATTAACCAATAGCGTTCAGCGTTGTTTTGAGTTCTTTGCCGTGCCTATGAAAGGGACGAGTTGGGAAGGAACGGGGTCCAGATATTTTCTTCGGTTTTCTGGGTTTGGTAAAGTATACTGAAAGGCCACTAAAATTCTGCTTATGTGACTGTTCAATGTTTCAGCAAGAACATTTACTGCATAAGTGATATCGGGACGACGGGACCAGTAATGTTTGCCAAATACATAAGACTCCCCACAACTTCACGATAAGGGACATGTGCACTTTCTGGATCATCTTTATTCTCATCAGATCCATCTCTTTCACATGTGGTCGTTACAGCATTACAATCAGTCATTGTTATTGTTTCTAACAGTTTGTGAACATAGTTAGTTTGACTGATGAAAATAAAATCATCGTCCAAATGGGTTATACTCATTCCTAGAAAGCAATCTATATGTCCAGTGGTTATTTGAAACGGTTTTTTCATCTCTTAAATAAACGACAAAATTTCAATATCGTCAGTTCCAGCGACCAGCCCATCGTCGACATATATTGCTATCAGTAGTTCCTTCCCGTTTCTCAGACAAATAAATAAACACGAATCGGCAGTACTGTTGATCATTCCCTGTGATTCTTGGAAATTCATGAACCGTTTGTTCCAACAGCGCGGTGCTGCTTTAACCCATATAAACTTTGTTTTAACACGTTGACTACCAAGCCTGATTTCAACATTCTGACCCAGGGTACCATATGTATCACCGGTGATGCTTTTTCATAGTTCACTTCTGTACTTTATGTATCACCAGTGATATTGAACACATATTATTTGAATGCTTGTAGAGATGCCTAGTGTATAAACGAAGGAATTATAGATTGTGGGTATGGTACAGGTATGAACCAAATAATATCGGGTTGAAGTGGGTATCACCAGTGATACACATAGATCTGGAAAATGCCTATAGAAATTGACTGGATTATTCTGATGAAAAGACACACCGCTCACTCTCTTGTCAATTTTTTATTGAAATTGTTACACTCATAAATATAAAATAATCTTATCAATAATCATTGTACAAAGAAAATACTAATGTTTTTTTTTTAAACAGTCCAAACAGTATGAAGGTTTCTCGGGGCATTCCGCGTATAAGGTGGTAACCAATATTGTATGTTTTGCTGCCATCTTTGAATTTTTGCGTAATCCTAGAAATACGTTCTTCATCTTAATTGTCCATTATTTTCTCATGAAGGTTTGAATGAAGGCGCTTATAATCGAAGAAAAAACAACAAAATATAAGGAGTTTCCTATAATCATATGATGAAATGGTTCATTTATGTAGCATGTGAATCACCGGTGATCTTTCAGCAAACTCTATCGAGATGAAGGCATCTGCTTCAAAATACAATATAGCAACATCTTGTAGCGAAAGGCTGCGTTTTGAGTTTGATTCTTCACTTGGTACAGAGAGGAAGTATGCGATTTTTTACGGTGGTTTGTAGAGCAAATGAGAGTGTGCATCACATGAGACTCATATGGTAGCCAACGTGTTAATCGACAAACTTTCTTGCTGCCGTGTTCAAAATCTTCTGGCTGCTTTGTGTACACTCCCTCTTGGAGTTCACCGTATAAGAAGGCAGTCTTGCTATCAAATTGATGGAGTTGAAGCTTCTCAGTAGCTGTCACGCTGAGAATTGTTCGTATTATTTCATAACGAACAACAGGACTGAAGGTCTCGTCGTAGACTATTCCAGACTTTTGCGAATAGTCCTTCTCAACTGATATTGCCTTGTAGCAATCTATGGATCCGTCAGATTTCTTTTTTATTCCAAAAACCCACTTGTTACTTATCGCTTTCTTGTCAGGGGGTAAATTCACAAGATGCCAGGAACAATTTTCATGCAATGAAGCTATTTCATCAGTCATAGCCAATTTTCAATTCTCTGTCTCTTCTAATGATATTGCTGAGATATATGAATCAGGAATATTATGCTCAGCAATAAGAACGGAATCTTTCAAATGTTCGGGTTCCCGGCATTCCGGCGCGTTGTAAGTTCCTTTTCAGATTGTCCAGCAGATTCACCTTCATGCATACAAATTTTCTCTATTAGTTCAGAAATTTCCTCACGACTTGCTTCACCTGATATTGACATTTCTCCATCATTTCCATCTGTTTCTTTCATTCTTGAATGGCCAACACTCTCGACAGGAAGTTTAATCAACAGATCTACATTTTCTCCACTGCTTTCAGCACTCGTTCTTTCAGAAGGGGACTCGACAATCAAATTTGGCATTTTTCGTATAAATCTCTCATCATCGAAAACAACGTCATGGCTCAAAACAACCTTGTTTTTTGTTGAGAGCCACACCCTGTAACCATCTTTCTCATGACAGTACCCTACTAAATATCCAGGAGTACTCTCCTTGTCCCACTCCTTTCTACGTTGCTTCGGAACATGCACATAGCCAGACGTAGCACTTCGTACCGAAAACTCGCGGGGGGTTAATTCGAACTACTTCTTCATCAAACCAGAGTTCGAGAGTGGGTTTATTCTTCACCGGAGTATTTCCTGTTCTATTCAAAATATACGCTGAAGTATCAACTGCTTCTACCCACAACCGATCAGGCAAATTCTTATCATGAAAAAATGATCTGGGACTTTCAACCAATGTTCGATTCTCTCTTTCTGAGGTACCATGTTGTTCTGGCGTGTGAGGCATTGCAATTTGCCTTTTGATTGCAAAATAGAATGAACAATTTTGTTATCGAATTCCTTGCCTCCGTCACTCAAGAATTCTTCCACTATGTGACCAGCCACGTTGGTTTCTTCCAAAAATACTTTCAAACATTCAGAAACTTCAGCTCTCGACTTCAAGAAAAATACTCGACGATACTTTGAATAGTCATCCTCAAAACACAAGAGATATTCAGCCCCTCCGATTGATCCTTTCTGCATAGGTCCGCAGACATCGGCATGGATCAGCTCCCTTGCTATCATAGGTCTATTCGGCCTCTGTCTGAAGCTAGCTCTGTGCTGCTTACCGAATATACAAATTTCGCAACATTCGTCATGAGCTTCTACTTGGATATTATATTGCTTCAGGATTTCCATGACATGACGTTTGTTTTGGGGACTAAATCGCTTATGCCAAAGTTGTGAAGTTTCCTCCTTTGACGCAACAAATACCTCGGCAATGGTTTCAGGTATACAAACTCGCATATTCAATTCATATAGCCTTTCGAATTTCTTCTTTCAGTCAATTTGATAGTACGTCTTCTTGTAATCATGCAACCATAACGACTAGCTTCAAAATTGAAATATCTCTCCATGGATTGGCCGATAGAGGATAAATTCCTGCTAATCTCTGGAACATACCACACACTATCTAAGTGGTTATGATACCATATTCCATTGACTTCCATTTCTACATTTATGATACCTTCTCCTTATGCATAAATCATCTTACTGTCGCTAACTTGAATTTCCTTTGGCATAGTAGATGATTCATAGGTCAGGAGATATTTTTTATGTTTTGTCATATGTCTCGAGGCACCCGAATCAGCAAGCCATACAACGGTATTGTTCTGATCGAAAATGCCAGAAATGAAAGCTTCACCATTCGATTCAGTTTGTTTCTTGGTATTTCTGGATGGTTTCAACACTTGCTGACTTGATTTTTGCTTTGGGCAGTCTCTTTCAAAATGACGAACCTCGTGACACTTGAAACACTTCCGTTCAGGCTTTTCACTCCCTTTTTCAACGAACTTTTCACCGAAATTTGCAAAAAGTGCATTGCATTTTGACGGTAGTCGCATTTCAATGAGTCGGAGCCGTTCTATCAATAGGTTAATAGTGCGGTCATTAACTGGTACTGATTCCCAAACGCTCTTGAACTCAAAATACCCAGCATGTGATGTCGACATTATTCTGCTCATTAGCAATAAATCAGGCAACCCAGTCTTCACCAATCTCTTCAATTTATATATGCGTGGCAATATCTTCAGACTGAATTTTCTCGCTGCTGAAGAACTGCTCCCATATCTCCTTGAAAGTACTTGCTGTAGCAGTGAGTTCAATATTTGCATTGTTCATACAACTAACTATGAGTTGAGCTGAGGCATCAGCTTTCTTGAAAGTTTCGATTCTTGCTTCATGCTCTTTGCGGGTTTCAGCACTTACTTCTTCTCCCAAAATATTATGAGTAAAGACTTCGGTTATCAAATCATATACATCATGGTGCAACAACAGCAATTCAACTTGTCGTCTCCACTTTGTTCAAATGGAAGAACCCTCCAATTTTTCTATTTGGGTTTCGAAATCCATTACTTACTGACAATCGGTTACGTACTGATTCACAATTCTACTCCTTGTAAACAGTACAAACCACAACCGTGGACTTCGTGAAGATGTATTGTGGCTTCATGATATGAAGAATTACAAGCACAAAGTAAAGACGTTTACATGAATAATCAAAAACAGTCCCTCTGACATTTTTCATTTTTGACTGAACTACAAGGTGTTTTATTTTTTATTCAACAAAAATAACTAGAACATCATATAATGGGGAGATTCGTGATATTCCTGTAGAATTATTATGCTTTTGAATTATACAAGGTGACTAGAAAAGTTTTTTCAGTTTGTAAATTTTGGAAGTGATTTTTCTCGAGTTTTCCAAATAGAACACACCATATATTTCTAGACAATTTGGTCTAAGATTAAAACACGACATTTTTCATCTCAACGCCCATATAGATATTAGTAACCATAATTGAATTACTGAACTTCGAGAATTATAAATAATATTATAATTTTCATCGATACACATTCTCATCTTTCATTGAAACATCTGAATTCCAGTAAATGTTGATAATTGAGTAGACTTGTTTCTTCATTGAAAGAATTGATATAATTAAGTGTTTAAAAAGTGTTTAAAAGTGTTTTTAACCGCCAGCTTAGTTGCAAAGCAACCCTCGAAAGTCAGAGACTTGTGTGAGTTAAGAAGACGGGGACCTTAGCTTTTTAAGTGTCATCCGAAGCACTACTCGGCTGGTAACCGTGGACAGTCCAAAGGATTGATATCTAGGTACCAAGAATGTTGGGTTGGCCACCTATCTCCTCCCGCCCAACGAAACTACCGAAAATTAATTCAGTGCTCGCGCCGGGGATCGAACCCGGACCGCCTGGGCGACAGCCAGCGACTCTACGCTCACGGCCACCAGCCCATTGATATCAGAATCGAAGCAAATGAAAAAGTTCATATTATGCTAGTTATTGATAAGGTGAATAAGAACAAAATTCTCATTTCGCATAATTGTACCCTGTTTGATTTGAGGGCATGAAAATCCCACAGAAAAATCACACTCACTCACTCTCTGACATCATTGGAACATCGTAGAAAGGTCGGCGACCTTTCACTATTCTATCGATATTTCTACGGAAAATGTTCTTCGGAAATCTCTGCTATCATCCCTTCACTTGCAATACCAGTCAGACGAACTAGACAAGCCCAGTCAACACATCCTTCCGTAGTCAACCTCGAAAGATGTCGAACAGCACTTTATCAAAACTCCTTCATCCATAGAACGGCTAGGCTCTGGAATTCATTGCCTGATGAAGTATTCCCAACAACATATAATCCTCAGAAGTTCGAAACAAAATCCAATACCTACCTCCTATCCCTATCCTCCCTAGGAACGCACGATGTTCTTTGAACAATATAGGGAATCCCTTTCGTGCGCTCCAAGCGAAGAAAAAAGAACTTGTCATCGAATGATATTATGAATATTTTCTCTCAAACTTCATAATTATTGTGATCATAGTGATTTTTGCAATATGGATCTGCAGATGACTTTATTCCGATAAAAAATGAATAACTCTGGAATTATCGAGAAAGAGTCAACAATATCATATAAGTGAATGGAGGTCAGAGTGATGCTTCAAGAAAACTGCTTATATATAGGGCATTACATTTGAAAAAAGTGATCCTGACCCCCTAGATTTTTTCCGATGCCCCCTGTTTATGCGGCAATAATTTCTAGTTACGAACCTTGTTGTCTTATTGACATTCGTATTTGAATCAAGTTTCTAGCTATCATTCAACTCGAACAATTGAGCTCTGACGCACTAATGACCCACCCTGTATAATTAAGAGTTGCCAAAAATCGTTCGTTACTTCCGCATATTGAAATCCAGCCAAATTTGACTAAGTGCAATGTGTGTCGTGAGTTGTGAATGTGAAAATTCAATTAAAGGTTCTTGACCTCGAACAATTTTTCATTTGGTAACCAATCGTCGGACATTTCAGAATGATTTTCATAGATTGTTGAACCGATATTGTTTTCAATGACAAAACTCTAAACTCTATCATTCGAACAAAAAACAGTCGCGACTTGGAAAGTCTGCGAGTGAATTGGAAAATCCATCATCAATAGTGTGATTCAAGTATCAATAAATGAATTATCTTACCGAATTAGTCAAGCATTTGTTTTTGGTCAGATTATACTCGTTATTTATGATTTGAGTTCTGGTAGGAAATTCGACTCGAAAGAACTGCCAGAACAGAATTACTCGTTCTACACACCCGTAATTTTTGAAGGCAAATCCTTTCAATCAATTTCCAGACAAGAAAAAATTCTTATATATAATACCACAAGTGATAATATTTTTCCGGAAATATTCGATGATTGTTACGACAGCTTGTTGCCTTGTAATTTCGTGAATGACATTGTTATAAAAACTACGAGCCGTAGGCGAGTAGTTTTGGATCAATGTCATGAGCGAAATTAGAGCAGCAAGCTGGAGTATGTCAATCGACGAATATTTTCAGAAAAAATAGCATCACGAGTTGTATTCGTATGACTATTTCATGATTGAATGAGACAATATATAAAAGAAATAGGAAACATAATCAAAGTATATTCCAACTCGAACTGCGGAGAAGAACATAATGATAGTAATGAAATACAGAATTTACTCTTCTAGAAATAAACTACCTACTTATATGGTTATTCACAGAGTGGAATGTACAATTTTGATAAACAATATTTTTTTCATTATCTTGGAGATGGTTGCTCTTGAAAGAGTGTATACAATTGCTATCCAATTGAAACGAAATGAATTGAATTTATGTGACATGAAATGATTAAAAAAAGATATGGTCGCCGAGGACTCGAACCATCGACCTACGTATCCTCGCTCAACAACCCTAACAGTTGCGCTACATCAGCTGGTAATTATTTTAGTAAGTCACAATGAGTTGAGTGATTGAAGAAGAATTCTTGAAGGAATAATTCGAATTCTAGTATTGTTGTGTCAGACCGTCAACAAATATGCAAACTTCAAATTCAAAATTCAAATTCAAAATTTCTTTAATTCCTTTCAGATCAAGACATATCCATATAAAAGGTTTTTAAACAGACATGTATGATATAGGAAGCGTCAGCAAATGTAGGAAAAAAATGTTCTATCAATAGATAATAAACGACCCTAAGTAAAAAATAAAACATTGAGATATAAAATCACAATTAAAATCGAAATTTATTGTAACGTCACACCGAAACACTGTTGAAAAGAACATGAATATTTCCATCCCTATTACAGTTTTGGTTTACTGGCAAAAAACTGACTTACTGAGTAATAAACTTTGGGTAACAGATAGTTTTTCAATTCTACCTTAAACTTGTTTATGCTTAAGATGTCCTTAATTCCAGATGGTAAATTATTGAATATTTTGATTGACATTGCATGGGGGCCATCCATGGCACTGCTCAGGCGATAATGAGGAGTGCATATTCTAGTTTTTCCACGAGTATCGTAACTGTGAACATCTTGGAGGGTTTTATATTGATTTAGCCTACTTTTCACATACACTGAGCATGCAAATATATATACTGAGATAACGGTGAGTATGTCATATTTAATAAATAGCTCTTTGCATGCGTGCCTCCGAGGTACCCTCGCAATTTGCCGGATTAAGTTTTTTTGCGATATCAAAACTGCTTCAATATTCTGTGAATTACCCCAACAGATCACGCCATACGATAGCTTCGAGTAGCATTGGCCATAGTAGAGCATGAGTAAAGTGGAATCACTGACATGCGGTCTGAGTTTTCGAAACAAAAAAGAAAGAGAATTCAAGGCCTTACATAGTGCCTCAGTATGTGACAGCCAGCTCAGTTTGGAATCGAGGTGAATGCCCAAAAACTTTGTACTATTCAATTGTTGTACAGTACTCTCATCATCTGATCTCACTAATATACTATAGTCAAATGGTTTATTTTTGTTTCCGAAATGAATGATATGAGATTTTTCATTATTTATGCTTAGACAATTCTGCTTTGACCATTCATTCATTTTGGACGTTATATTTTGGGAGTGTTCTATAGTTGTTATGGAATTAGAGTCGTCAGCATAAAGAATTGGTAAAGTTTTAGCTGGAGCAATACTTGGTAAATCATTGTTCATAATAAGGAACAAGGTTGGAGACAGTAGACTTCCTTGAGGTAACCCAATGTTAGTCGAAAGGGGGGTGGATTTTACACCATTCGCATATACGATTTGTTGGCGATTGCAAAGATATGATTTGATCCAGCATATTGCTGGACCCCGTATTCCAATTTTCTCTAGCTTGAAGAACAATATTTCATGTTGAACCAAGTCAAACGCACGACTAAAGTCAAAAAATAAACCTACAGTATCTTCCTTTTTATCTAATGATTCTAGTGTGAATTTCACGCTTTCATAGATTGCCGTTTCTGTGCTTTTCTTCTTCAAAAAACCGTGTTGAAATGGGGTCAGGATTTTATTCTTGTCTGAAAAATTATTTAGTTGCAATAAAAACACTTTTTCGAATATTTTGGACAATTGATTTTGCACTGCTATGGCTCTATACTGCGATAAATCAGCACTTGATCCTTCATTCTTGAATGCGGGCGTTATTTTTGATTTCTTCAATATTTTTGGAAATTCACCATACTCCAGGGATCTATTTATCAAATATAACAGAGGTTTTTTTATTTCATCAAAGCATTTTTTGATAATGAATCCGGGTACTCCATCACTTCCTTGTGATTTTTCCGCCTTAAGAGACATTACTATATTTTCTAAATCAGTTTCGAAAACTGGACTGAGAAATATACTATTTGGTATGTAATTGCTGTTATATTGCGTTTCTCCCGTGAAATTCATGGTATCAACGTCGCAGAAGAATGAATTGAAAAGATTTGCAATTTCAGTAGGGTCCCTAATTGTCTCACCCTGTATATTGTTTATTTCCGAAATAACATTTGTTTTCCCAGTATTCTCGCGATGACTATTTATCACTTGCCATGCAGCTCGTGTCTTATTTTCAGCGTTTTTAATAAAGTTTTCGGTCTGATATTTTTTTGTTTCATTCAAAAGTCTGTGATAAGATCGTTTAGCATCTAAATAATACAGGTGGAAATCTGGACAATTCAACAATTTATCATAAGAGTAAAGTTCTTTCATATGATTAGAGAGGTATCTGATATTATCTGTTACCCAATTTTTTCCTACAGTCTGTTTATTCGTATGTTTTTTGGTTTTCAAAATAAAACTGATATCGAACAAATATAAAAACACGTTGTAAAAAGCCTGAAATGAATCATTGAAACCGTTTGATATATCATACACACTATCCCATGATTCTCTTTCAAGTAAAGAGATGAATGTTGCCAGATTTTGTTCACTAAAGTCTCTAAATTGGATTCTGGCGTTATTTTCTTTCACCGGGTTCCTTTCTATGTTGAAATGATATAATTGATACGTGTGATCAGATAAATGTGTGTCTATCACTTCCGTTTCACCATTTTCAATATCAGTAATGATATTGTCTATTGCAGTTGCAGATGTGGAGGAGATTCTGGTTGGGCAATTTATGAGCGAGTGTAAATTGAAATTTGATAAAACACTCACAAAACTGTTCTTGGTGATACCATCTTTCATGACATCGATGTTAAAATCCCCACATAATATGATGTTTCTTCTCCTCTTGGATAACTGACCTTCAACTAGTTCACTCAACAAATCACTGAGGTTATTGAGAAACTCTTGGAGATTACTTGGATCAGGTGATCTGTAGGCTGCTAATATACGAATATCCGCATTTGGGGTGCTCCATTCGACGCAGGCAAATTCTGATATCGAGTCTCTTGAGAATGTTTTGACTTCTATTTTTTTCGCATCTTTTGAAATATCCTCTTTGACAAATATGCATATTCCTCCCATGTGCATTTTATCACGACAGTGCCACGCAGTTAGCTTGTAACCGCGCAGAATGGTTGTTGGTATATCGTCAATTTTTATAGCTGCTTCAGTCAAAATCAGAACGTCCGGGGATATTTCGTCCAATATGACTTCTAGTGCTTCGATTTTATTCAATAGACTTCTTATATTGAGGTGCATCATCTTCGCTTTACTAGTATTTCCCAAATTTAAGCTGGTCGGTCCCCCACTCTTCTTCTCAACTCTAAAAAACGCTGGACACAGGCGCCTTCCGGCCACTTTGAGGGCTCCATGGCACTATTAAAGTGATCTTCATATATTGTCACCTTGAAAGACGAGTACATATCTGGATATTTTGACGGAATGGATGTACAGGTAACTTCTGGAAAATGCTCCTTCAGTAGCTCAGCCAGGTTTTCTACTGTCATGGAGGTTTCCACCCTATATACATGAAGTGAGACCAACTTCGGAACACCTTTCACCACCCTTCCATTTAATTCCATCCTACTGTTACTTCCAACGACTTTATCATTTTTTCTTCTGTTGGTCTTGTGGATAACTCTTTTCCAACCATCGTCTGGTGCATTATTTGGTTCATTTGGATTGGCGATATTAATATATTTTTCACATATAGCACGTCCTTCTGCCTCGTGGACTGCATTTGACATTGTTTTTGGATCAATCCCTTTAACGGTTATATTTGTACTGTCTTGAGGATTTTGTAGTACTTTAGAACCACCTGGAGTTTCGAATTTGTGTTCCGTCTTCGAAGTGTTTCTATTTAATCTAGGATTTGCTGCAGTTTTCTGCGACACGGCATCATCGCCTTTTCGACAATCGGAGATTCTTGCTGTACTTTGGTTTTTCATCAATTCAATGATTGTTTCCAGGTTCTTTATTGATCTTTCTAACTCATAATTTACTCTTCGAGAACATTCTAGTACTTCTTAAATTACACATGAAACGGCCAGCCAGAATAAAATTGTCTCGCCTTCCTTACAAAATATCTCACTAACGCGAATTATAGGTAAATAAAATGAAGTAGGAACTCAGGTTATCGTGTCAGATTTGAATCCAAAGCAATCTTGATCAGACACGATGTCAAAATTTTATCGCTGATAAACGGGGTTTGTTGGTCACGTGTGGGTCAATTCGGCTTCTGTATTGGTAGAGCAAGTCCGATAGAATTTAGTAAACAAAAAATATCGCTAGAATACAGGAGAAACCGTAGAAATGGTCGATTCTGATTTGTTCTCGAGATCAAGAGTGGAATATTCACTGAATTGTCTAGTTCACTTCGACAAAGAAAGACTCTCGTGTATAAGTGATGTAACAGGATGTACTTTTTTATCGGTGTCAAAATGACTCAGGTCATTACCAAATGTAGTTTCATGTGAAGAAGTTGATTTTTCAGTGATGAACACAAATGGTATCAATATTATCATGTATTTTCATGCATCGAATATCTCTCGCCATTAGGAATTCAATCTAACTGTATTCATGAATTATTCAACATGAAAGCAAACAAATCATTATTTCACTTCATCATGAACTATTGAGTGAAGTGAATGTATCATTAGCTGTGATTCCATACCTACATTATCCAAGATAATTGCTGGAAATTATTACAACATGTGGAAATAGCAGACGAAGTTCATATGGGAATATAGAACAACACGTCATCCATCATTCGGTAGAGGTGAATATTGGGAAGTGGCAGATCATTTTGATCATTTCATTCAACGTCGAATGAGAGTATTCCGAGTTTGCACGGTTCCTCAGGGACAGTTCACGTTAGGATACCTGGAAAACCACGTTATCTCCAGACTCCTTCCCAGTTTTGCTATTCCTACTCAAAATTTGTGCTTCTTCGCAGAAATACCAACTCCACTTAAAAGTGACAACAAAAAATTTTGCGTTGAATGGAAACCATATACTTTCGATTCGATTCAATCGTGAGGGTCAATGTCAGTTGATCGAAAGTCCATTCGTCGAAAGTCAATTCGTCGAAGTCAATTCGTCGAAAGTCAATTGGCCGAATACGCCAATTGGCCGAATACGTCAGTTGGACTAAATTGGCCGAATTTTTTTTTGGGAATCCATATTACTCACTCGAATTTCGTCATTGTTGAGTCTCTCTTCTCATTTCATCGCTGAAGTGACAAGAAGGGTCAAGAACACTAGTAAAATCCCCATCACTAGCCTCAAACTGATGCATCTTCTATAACATCATGGGAAATATCAGAAAATTAATGAACATGCCAGCTTTGCTACACTTTATTTTCTAATCATTCAACGATTCGATACATTCTATTATTTCTTCAAATATTGATCAAGAATACATTATTTGAGATTATGAGCAATACTACTCAAGTAATCGATAGGTTCAGTATTTTCAAACTCATCTACAACAGATTCGACTCTCTTGTCTAGATCGACATATATTTTCATACGTTTTTCGTCATTTCCAGCCAACGTCTGTTCTATTTTACGTTCAAAATATTGTTGTTCTTTCCTTAAACCATTCAGTATATACCATATGGAAGGATGACTACAAGAAATCAAACTTCCAAATCTTCTATGCCATGCTTCTAGAGCATTATTCGATCTAGGCAGATCATTCTTGACTCGTTCATCTACGCTCCGAACATCAATGGCAAAAATTGGTTTTCCACGTCGTCTTCCTCGTGAACGACCTATATATGTATCCTCGAAGTAGTCTAAAACTGCGAAAGCTCCTGAAGGAAAAACTTCGGAAAGACATTCGAAATATTTTATGACATGTTCACATGGAACGAAAGCCAGAGCCGTCATCATTTTGACTTTTATTGCGAACTGCATTTCATTGGCATACATACTTCGCAGTTGAATTTTCTGTATGTTCTTATAAACATTCTGGCAAAGATGGAACAAACACCCTCGAATATTAATATTCGTAAATGATACATCGAAAGCATTCATTGCTCCGATTTCAAAATCACATATGATAGAATGTATATTCAGAAAATCAGCTTGTTGCTCCAAAATATCTAACATAGTCATGTATGTTTGTTTCTTCTTACTGGGTAAAAGTGCGTATATCAATGGGACAAACAATCCCTTCACATATGCATGAATCGTATAATGCTGTCTGAGAATGTTCGGTACTACCTTGAAAGTTTCGTCTGCAAACCATACATGAGCTTTCTGAAGTACTTCCAAATTTTTTCGTGTTGCAAAAATCAATATCCTCTCGCCATTTTCTCTAAAACCCTGCATTAGGAAATCATCATTGCTCGAAGTTGTTTTGTATTCGGGTAAAACGAAATCATTCGATGTTGGAAGAGGCAATTTGTTCCAGCTTTTCCCTCTCAGAACGGTTTTTTTCATCAATTAAGTTGATTGTAAAATCGCAACCGTCTCAACAGTCACAGAATTCATTATGTCCTGCATAATACGGCCTGTTATATTCAACGTTTCTCTTGCACTTTTCCTGAGAAGATTTGATGCTCCTATAACTTTTGTGTACACCTCGTCTCCGTCTATAGCAGAAATCATTGTATGTGCTCTCCCTTTGCAAGTTTTCTCAAACTCACATCTCCAACAAGTTTTTCCGTTTCTTTCTGAATCTCGTACATACAATATAGCCTTCGAAGTATAGCTCCTTTTTGAATTTTTCAGTTTGCATGGAACACGCCATTCTGCATTCGAGACTATTCACTTGACAATCAGGTGACATATTATGAAATTCGACGAATTGACCAAATGTAGTCCAACTGACGTATTCGGCCAATTGACTTTTGACGAATTGACTTCGACGAAGTGACTTTGGACGAAAAGACTTTCGGTCAACTAACATCAACCCCAATTGTGATCAGAATCGTTTGTCAGAAAATGTGAATTTTCAATAGTACTCCAACAAATCCACAGAGAAACTTTCAGAGGTCTTCAACCTGAAAATGTCGGTATTGACTGATAAAAAATATCCACTGAGAGTTGAAGGGTTCCGATGAAGATCATATAGAGAAATTTAAAATTTTTAATTTTTCGTCAAACGCTCAGCTTTACGCGATGAGGTTCGTAGGAAAATGATCATCTCCTCAAGAGATTTATGACTTCAACATGTGACAAAAAAATGTGATCTATGAGAAACAAAATATGTTCCCACTTTCACGGACTCTATATGATTTTGTATAGATGGTTGCCGCAAAGTTCAAACTTCATATTGAATGTAGAAATATTCAATCATTCATAGAAAATTATCACTACACTGGGAAAAAATTGAAGCCATTACTGAATATATAGTGACTACGGCAAAGATGAACAGTATGATAAGGGACAGCGGGGTGATGTTGATGCTGCAACTAATTTTGATATAAAAAAAAACTTCTTGTACTAAATGGAAGGTTTCTGCGGTAAATAATAGTCACCCTTAGGTAGGAATGATACTATCATATTATAGACACAATTTGGATACTTAGTTGAAGTTACTCCTGATAGTTATCGTAACAGATTAATGGTATTTGTAGCAGATTGATGGTTTTTGTATCAAACAAATAGATTAGTTGTCTCAACAGATACTGTTCGTTGCCCGGCGCCTCCACCATATGTCACGAAGGTGACTTATTTTCTTTGCTAGTTAGGATTTTCTGAGGATTGATATTCAATAAAAGGGCTAAAGATTGAGAAACAAGGACAAATATGGATTTATCAATGATGAAATACAATTTTGACAATCCTTGAAAAGGCATCAGGTTGACGACTGAATGAGTAATAAAATGGGTACTCACAATAATCTAACGAAACTCGAGAATGTCCCAATTGGGACATCCCAGTTGCCACAAGCAACCAACAGCTCTTGGAAAAAGTCAAGTCCACCTTGGAACGTGGATTATTATCAATCACCTCAAATTTTCATTTTATTGAAAAATGTTTTGTCAGGAATGAGGACAGTTGAATTGCTGAGGAATATAACAAACTCGATGAATTAGAACAGTGAAATAATGATAATAGTAAAAGTAAGAACTGAGAATGATAAGAAGAATATCCTTTCGTGATATACAAGAAATTGACAAAGAATTCAAAATGTACAGGTTATTCGACATATTCTGACCCCGTGTAGATCCCTTATTATCACTCGAGGGAAAAAATACTTGAAACAAGAGATACGGTTTCGCTCATGATATTTCTCGAAGTCACTAGGAAAATCAAATTCGCATCTGATAATGACAAATATACGATAACTCCAATTTTTGAACAGAAACACCTTGTTTTCAATATGTACCAAAATATATAAGATTTCACAGGTGATTTCAGAAGATGACACTAAGTTGAACCATGCACATTAAATCTTCTGTCTTTGAACTCTAATAATGAAAGGATTGTAGTAAGAGGTGAAATTATAATCAATTACCTTGTTAGTTGATGAAAAAAATAATGCATGGCAAATATGTGAAGTCCTACTACTCTTTTCTTGAATTTATTTTTGTGCAAATGCCCAAGACTAAAAATATGACTGGGGTTATAATAAGCATTGAAGAAAATATCTATATTTTTTGTTTCATCCAACGTTAATATTTATACAAAATTTTCGTGTCATATATTCACGATAAATGATAGTCAGTGGCCAGTCTCAGGAACTTTCTTCTAGTTCTTGGGTCGGTACTGACTATGACACAGCACTGATTGACCGATTGTCTTTCAAAACATGCACAAAATAGAGATATTCACAAAACAAAGGATGATAACTGCGTGGGTATACCATTGGGATTTGTTTTTAAAGATTTGAAGTTTTTAAGGATAGGTGAATGCACAGCGGAAAAATCGAAATCTCTCTCAAACGGTCAGGAACGATGACCTTGCAACTTCATCAGATCGAAAAGAGTTACGGTAGACACGATATAAATAGCGATGTTTGCTTCGATTGGATTCAAAATGTATCAAGTCAGTCCAAATATCGCAGATTTACAATAACTTTTAGTTATGGAAAAACATTTCTGCTGTGAATAATAATAGACAGTATCTGATGAATGTAATATAAGTTGTATCATGTAGTATTAGAGGCTGATCATAGTAACCCTTGAATGAGAGTTCATCATTCCAACAATAATCTTCAATTGATCGAATGTACAGCACTGTAATAATCCTGTAGGAAATGGGACTATTAATAATGCCAAACAATGATTTGATAATGGCAACGTTTTTTGTAGAAAATAGAGATATTTTGTTGTTGTTGATGAAAATCTCAATATTTTTGATTATCAGTACTGAATAACGGACCCCGCACAAAACCATAGGGAATTGGCCCACAGTTGGATTTGCCTGAAATTCACATAAATGTATTGGTATAGAGTTTGTGATCAAATGTTTCCATGTGACCAATCCTCTAAAACCAAAGATTCAGCTCTCAGGGCCGTATTCAGTATAGGTGCCAAATAAACAATGACACTTTTTGTATCAAGCCCATTATTTTTGTATCATTATAATTTGATTGAATGTGAAATGTTGCAAAATCTTGGCATTTGTCTTTTAGCACAATTCCTCTGTAAGACATGCCTTGTCCTACAAGGCCGTATTTAGTAAAACTGTATTTGCCAAAGGGCCGAATCGAATTGATTTTGTTATTACTTTGTTTTTTCTTGTCCAATTTCAGTGGTCGTTTGATAGATGATTGTAGATTTCTTTGTGTACATAACAAAAGTGGTCACCATCTCAATATTCAAGAAATCATTGGCTTGAAAAAAAAGTGTCATTGTTTATTTGGCACCTCTACTAAATACGACCCTGAGAGCTGAATCTTTTGTCTTATAGGGTTGGTCACATAAAAACATTTGATCAGAAACTCCATGCCAATAATATGTATATGTGAATTTCAGGCAAATCCCACTGTGGGCCAATTTCCTATGGCTTTGTGCGGGGTCCTTTCAACTGAGCGATTTAGATAGCCATGTTGTCCTAGTGTAGTGATGCCACAATACTAGAGGTTGAATTATTCAAAATAATTTTCGCAATATTCATGAGCTCAAAAGAACTTCCAGAAAAAAATTGAAACCGTGTGGTAGTAAGTAGACAAATTCCACACCAGATTGTTTTCGATAATCAGATGATTTAATAAATTATCTCTTCATTCGATTCACATAATATGATATAATGAATCCCTTACTCACAAATTTTTATTTTTCACCCATTTTGGGTGCATGAAAAACCATTTCGAACTGTAATATGTTATATTTTCTTATTCGATATGAACTTGGAGTTACTATGAATTGTAGAAAATTATGAATTCAACAATTGATTATTTCCAATAGATAGGTACAGGGTTATTCATCGAATAGGCTCACCCTCATATTGACGATATATTTTGAACGGTCAAAAAAAAAGCTGAAGTTCAATCCCGCAATGTGAGCTTTTCACAGACCCTATCAGAAGTTTTACAGGGTGATTCCAGAAAGCGTGACAAACCTCTAATTATTTTTTCCAACGATAGAATACCCTCCTCTTCTATATTTTTTCGGATTCTGTAGATTTTTGTGGTCACAAGAATATACAGGGTGATATTTTTTACGTCAATTCCTTCATTACCACTCCCCAGAGCCTAAAAAAACTAGATTTGTCTGATCAATTGGTAATTACTCGATCAGTTTGGGAATGTATTCGAGAATGATGCGATATTCAACTGTCGAATATATCCTCATTCATGGCTCACACGATATCTGTAGAAGCAAACAAAGAGAAATTGTGTTTTCAGAGTCAAAATAGTTGTGTAAGTAAGGGATTCATGAAATATATACAATTCTTTTTTCTTCAATTGTTCTATCCGTCATTTGGTTTCCCCCTCACGAGCAATCCTCAGAAGTCTTCGAGTGTCTTGTGCGAGCAAGGAATGACAAGAGCCTCTTCTTTCAACGTGTGATCCCAAACACTGTCTTGGGTCATCAGAAAAATTTCTGCAGTGAATGGGAATCGAACCCACGACCGGCAAGCGGAGTATCAGGACGTTTCTCAGGGCTTTATGGTCAGTTCGGGGAGAATTATTGACTTTGGGGTCTGTCCTGAAACTTTTTTCATTACACGGAAGGAAGATTAGTTAGGGGACAGATTCAGAAAAAGGTTCTCTGTCCAAGTAAAATTCAGAACAATTGAGATTTTTGATTTTCGGAAACTCACAGCTCGATCCGATGAGATCACGTGACAGATCACTCAGATTATCAACCAGATTCTCACAATTTATGAACCTATCAGGATGTGTAAGGGAGTTGTGATAAACGAATAACATTTATGTTTTGGATTTGAGGATTTCAAATCCCTTTTGCCAAAACATATACAAGATTTTCGTTCTGATTTTGGCAAGCAATGCTTCAGGCAGAAGTCATTCGTTCTCTGTCTTTTTTTTATGTTTGGTTCCCACGAGAAGGGATATCCTGGAATGTTCAGAAATCATCGTGAGTCTTGAGGGGAATAAAGTAGGAATGATTGTTGTTCATTTATAATTTCTGAAGGTTATATGCCTTGGAAAACACCTCCCTTGGTAATGTGTTCAAGAGCCTTGCTGTCCGTTGGATGATCGAGTCTTTGGAAGGAGATGTTGTGCAGGTCTCCAAAGTGACGACTAAGTGGTGCCAAGCCTGAACTCGACAAGTTTATCTCGCAAGGACTGCCAAGGGAGGAACAATTGTTGATATTTTAGAAAAGCATCGTCCATAAGAATATTCATGAGATAGAGCCAGATCGCCATTTTTTACGGTATTCCAAAAAACTTTCTTGAACTGAATCCAACAGTTTCAGGGTATGTTTGGGTGCTGCATTCCAAATATGGAAACAGTATTCCAGGACAGGTCAGATCTGTGCCTTATAGATCATAAGTAGCTGACTGGAAGTGAGATAGCTCCTGGCTCAAAACAGGAAACCTAGTTCTCGGGATGCACTTCCAGCAATTGATCTCACGTGATTTTTCTAAGAAAGGCTACTGCTGATAGTGAAACCAAGCATCTAAATGAATGTCTCCAGATGTACTCCTGACAAGCTTTTGTTGGGCACAGTGCGTTCGGCTTTTCCAGAAAAAAGGCATGCTTGTGTTCTGTTTGCATTGAAATCTACCAAGTCATTGGATCCCCATTCGAGAATTGTCGCCAAGTCCATATTTATGTTGTCAACATTTCTCCCTCTTCCGTTTCTGATTTGCCTGGCTCGTATTGGAGCCCTGGAAGAGACGGCGGTACGGGGGTACTATCTTCCATGTAGCTTCGTACTGAACATGAAGGTGCTTCCAACAAATTGTTGATATGGAGGAGAAATAGTGTTGGTTCTTGAATTCATCCTTATGGAACACCAGAATTTATGATGAGAGAGTGAGATGAAACTCCGTCGACCACTACGTACTTTCAAATTATAGACCGGTAGCAATGGGAAAGATATCCTTCATGAACAAGAAGATGAAGATGAATCAAGTTCTTGCAAAAAACTATCCAAAAAGAATTGAAGAATATCTATCGATAGGTTTTGGGAGAAAAGTGCTTCCATAGTATCTGATGTCTCTCACGTCAGGTAGAATTTTGTAACTTCCACATTCTGAGATGATGAATCCAAAGGAACCTGGTGATTTGAGGTTTGTTTTTGATGCTGCGTGTTGAGTGAGAGCTCCTGATCTCTTGAATTATTTAATGAATGTTTTATATAGATTCAGGCAGTAGGAGATTGCTTTCACAGGAGACATTCAGGACATGTTTCATAGAGTAAATATCAAGAGAAAGGATAGAATGGCTCAAAGATTCCTGTGGAGAAAAGTGAATGATAGGAATGTTAATGAGTACGAGATGCTCGTGATGATATGTGGAGCGAAATCCTCACCTGCTTGCGCCCAGAATGCTCAAGAATTTCAATTGAAATTTCCCTATGCTGGAAAAACTATTTTGAAACAGCATAATGTTGATGTTCATTTTGATACTCTCCAGTTATAGAGGTTCATAGACGAGGTAGATTTATCATCAGAAATGGGACGAGCAACCCACGAGAAGTTTTGAAGAAGATTCCGATTGAACTGAGAGCGAGAGAGATGGAATATATGGATATTGATCAGGATTTACCAATCGAAAGGGTGTTATGGTTATTTTGGAACTCGAATGGAGATGATTTTATATTCAAAGTCAAGTCTGGGGATATCATGGAATTTGGAAGTGGAGAAATAAAGATCACAGAGAGAGAAGTATCGAAAATCGTTGTGACTATCTTGGATCATCTTGTTTTTGTCAGTAATTTTATCATAAAAACAAGAATGATGATTCAGGACATATGGAGATTGGATTATGGATGAGATGATGAGTTACCGACTAGCTTGATTAGAAAATGGATGAAATAGTTAACTGGAATGGAAAAAAATCCCGAAAATCGATATTGCATGCAAGATGTTCAGTACTTGATTCTCCTCTGCACACTTTCTGTGATGCAAGTACAAAAGCCTTCTCTTCTTAAGCTTATTTTTGATTTGAAACTATTCATAGTTCAATTCTCGTGAGATTTATCAATGCAAGGTCAACATTCTCTTCTTTGAAACCAGTCTCCATACCTAGACTTGAACTGGGAGTTTATTTCCAAATTCAATTTTAGAAAAGAATCTCTTTGAATCATCTGAATTATACTCCTGGTCAGATTCGAAAAACCGTTCTGTGTTGGTTGAAAATGGATGCTAGAAATTTCAAGTCCTTTGTGGCTCATAGAGTGAGTGAAATTTTGGAATTATGGAATATAAAATAACTTGCAGAACTTCGTTTTCATTAGTTTCTTCCAGAAAAAACGAATTCATCATTTTTGTTTCAATTTTTTCCCTCTTATAGCTTGGATTATTTTGTATTTCATTCACCAAATTTTCGCCAACTATGGTGAAGTAATTGACAAACCCATTGGCAATATTTTTGGTGTCTTCAATTTTGACTTCATCAACAGATTGAATATGATTTATTCTCTCTGAATTTCTTTTTTTATTTGTAAGTTCATTTATAGTTTTCCAAAGTTTCGAGGAATGCCCTTCACTATTTCCGATTTTTTTTTCTAAAATAATTCATTTTTGCCTGTTCAGTTACTTTTTTCAGATTATTTTTATAATGGTTATATTTCGTTTGATTCGTTACGGTTGGATTTGTCTTCATAGTTTCATATAGGTCACGTTTAACATGAATGGAATTCAGTATACCATCAGTAACCCAAGGATTCCTTCTTATATCGCGTCGTTTGATTTCGATAGTATTCGTGCTCTGTTCTATGATTTTCTTGGTTTTCTCTATAAATGTTTTAGTTGCTATTTCTATATCGTCTGATGCGTATGATTTTAACCAGTTCTCTCCATTTATGTTAAGTTTGAGTTTTTTATTGTCAATGAATTTCTTTAGATTTGGAGAATCTGTTGTTTTATTTTCAATTTCTGGTAAGACTATCTGTAGTATAATGGAGAAATGATCGGTCAAGTCAGATTCAAATATTAATGGATCGTATTCTAATTGGTTTATGGCATCTCGGACGAAACGATGATCAATACAAGTACCAGAAGACAATCTTGTTACAGAGTTTATGTGGGAAACGAATCCATGAGCACTAAGAACATTTGAGTAGTTGTTTGTGATATCATCGTTCTCCATTATGTTTATATTGATATCACCCATCAAGATGTGAGTGTTTAAGTTGTTATTTTCACAGTTTTCTAGATACTCTGATAAACTTTCGATGAAGCTGATGGTAGATGTAGACGGTGATCTATAGATGGATGTAAGGGTTATGTTATTTTCGTTCAGTTCCACCTTCAGTTGTACAATCTTGATTCCATTGGTTAGAGGAACAATATCATGAGTGAATTGTATATTTTATTCGATGTAAATGATCACTCCATCATTTTGGTTCGCTGTACCATAGTTATAAAGGATATTGTACCCAGGTATGTTGCATAGGTTTATATCGCCAACTCGCCAAGTCTCCGATTGCACGATTATGTCGAAAATATATCTGGTTTCTTCAAGTAGGACTTTCATTTGATCAAGGTTTTTATTTACTGATCGAATGTTATTATGCAGTATCTTGATATTGACATTTTCAATCTCGGATAGTTGAGATATATTTTCAATGATTTTTGTTTCTATTCTTTCTTTTTGAAATTCTTCAAGATATTGATTCATTTTCAGTTATTTTCTCTAAAGTACATAGCAGATGATATATCTGAAAGAAAACGTAAATGACAATTTATGAGTAAATTTAAATGAAGTGAATATGAAGATGTTTGGAATTCTTCTTAATTTTGTTCCTGTGTTGTAGTGCTGGTTGAATTTGATCTGGTCTTTACTTGATGCTTTTCTACAGGCTTTTCACAATTCAGTTGCGGAATCTTTGGGTTTTTTCTGTTCATTGCTTCTGCATTGGAAGATTTTGCAACAATTTTCTTTTCTTGATAGGTTTCCTGCCTTTGCTTCTGTAGTATGTCCGGTTTTCCTGAAGTTGTTGGTGTTTGTATGTCCAGAGGTTCTATGATATTTAATAGTTGATTCCTATTTGGTGTTGGTGTTACTGGGGCGCTGGATGAAGTTTCTGGGATTGCTGCTTCTTTTCGTAGTAGATCCTCGCATGAGAAAACTTCACTTTCTATAATCAATTTATCTCCCCGAATATAGCACGTTTTGTTGTTAGCCCTCTCAGCAATAATATGTTTACGGAGTATATAATTATCCTTCCTCTGTTGTTGTGTTGAGTAATGTAAAATGGTATGTGAAATCAGATGATTAGCTGGAAATGGTGATCTTGTCATAATTGTTGATTCGAATATACTCAGGAATTGTTAGTTAAATGGTATCGTGACCAATACATTCCCTGGACGAGACAAAAACATTAGAATGGCAGAAATCAAGACGATGCTGGGAAATCATAGAAGCCCAGTGAATAAATTATGTGAGCTAGACGTTGATGGAAAGCTGGACGAAGAAACAACGACTATGGAAGAATGCGTATATTTTAAATGACAGAACAGAAAAAAATGGAAGAAAAGGAATCCAGGCCCCGACGAGATTCGAACTCGTGATCTCCTGTTTACTAGACAGGCGCTTTAACCAACTAAGCCACGGCGCCGATATTGAAATTTATTGAGAATAATATACTTGAATATATAGAGTCCTCAAATAATGAATTGATTCGCTGTTTTTTCATGTTCTGGTTTCCACGAAAAGGGATTTCCTGTGATGTTCACGAAACATCGTGAGAATAGGTAGAAATTGGTGTTCTTCTTAAATTTCTGGAGGTTCTATGCCTCGGGGCACACCTCCCTTGGCAGTGAGTTCCAGAGCCTAGCTGTTTGTTGGATCATCGTGTCTATGGAAAGATATGTTCTGCAGGTCTCCAAAGTGATCACGAAGGGGTGCGCAGCCTCAACTCGACGGGTTGATCTCGCGGGGACTGCCAAGGAAGATACAATTGTTGATATTTCAGAAGAGCTTCGTCTATAAAAATATCTATGAAATGAAGTCAGATTGCCAACTTTTGTACGGTGCTTCAGAAAAGTGAGTGAGTTTGTGAGCGAGGCATCACCCTCGAGACGAATAGCTATTGTTTGGACAGAATGAAATATTATGACTGTGATTCGCAGTACATACTCATTTTCCCTGGCCCCAAACCCAAAACATTGGCTTGATAACAATAGTTATTTATTATACAAGGGAAAAAAGTAATAGATTTTAGCTCCAGGTTGTGTTGTCTCCCGACGCGTAGCGGAGGGAGACAAAAAACCGTGAGCTAAAATCTAATATTTTTCCCGTGTATAATACACTATTTTTCTCTGTGACAGAAGGAAGGACGAATCAATATTGAGAAGATATTACATTATTTCGAAATGTGAAAATTATCGACGTGAAATTTCAAGTTTTTAACAGTGGGGACACCTGCGTTTTATAGACATCTTTATCATTCTTTTGAAGTAATCAAATATCTGATGTCACTTCTGTCAGTTCAATCCTGTGATTTGATTTTAAAAAATTGCGAATTCAGTAGTTGTTTAGTAATATACGAAACCGCGAAGTCGAATGGAAGATAAAAGGACTTGCAGTTCTTTCTCGGAGACGGTATTATTGACTCATTTTTCGGAACTATAGCACACCAAAAGCCATTAACAGAGTATATATATGTGATATATATCCGGGAAAGAAGTACTCACTTTTTTCCCACGGGAAAAAAGTAATTTATGAAAAGTGACATTTTATAACCTGCCAACAGAGATGAAATGCCAAACTTTTTTCCCGTCACAGAATAAAATATATTATCCCAAAAAAAATTAAAAAAAGATACCTCCACGGCGGGGAATCGAACCCCGGTCTCCCGCGTGACAGGCGGGGATACTGACCACTATACTACCGAGGACTTGGGGTACGTTGGCCAGATAACTTTCGCAGCATTGTTCACGTTTGAAGATACCTACTCAAGACTTTGAATTGAAGGTTGATAGGTTTCTTGATTTTTTGTGAACCTTTCGGAAATTATTATTGTCCTAATATAAACATTTATCACTAATTGAGTAGGTTTTATCACGATGTTCTGAAGTTTCGACATAATTCTGCCGCTTTTTTGTTCACGAAAGTCTGTCAGCACGAATTGTACAGCAACACAGAGTGGTATTTTGCTAGACTATTTCACGTTCAAGGAACATTGACCGTAAGTTCTATTCTCAATGAGAATAACGTCCCAAGTAACATATTGAATGCCCAATAGCTTCGATGAGACTTTGAAGAGAGTCATTGAAATTCTTTATCAAAACTATTCACTTTCACGAACCCTTTTAAAACTCTCAAGTTTTATTAGTGTCTCGAATTTGACCAAGAGGTTCTGATCTAATCCAATCATAAAACCAAATTTACACTAGGCCAATTAGGATTTGACTGAGGCAATAATGAAACCTATTGGCATTATACTAGCTATGTGAAAGTAATTATCAAAACCTATAAGCCACAATGAATTCATCGAAGTCAATCATAAAATCTATAGGATTTATGAAGTTTCATTTGGAACCGTGTTAAGCCCAGATCTCATAATATAAATGTTCGTATTTTTTGCCCACAAACGACTCCGTTGGAATGGACTCACAAGAAAATAAATATAGTGTTGAATTAAGAGAAATGGCAACTTCAAGCGGAAAAATAAAGAAAATTACTTGAGAATCAAAGATCAAGTCGTAAGAGCAACAGTAAATCAGAAGTCTCAAGCCCAAGCAATTCCAAACACTGCGCCTTTCAATTCATACCACCTGAAAGCACCAAATGGCAAGAATTCATTAGGACCTGATGTTCATGATGAAGTACCATCAACGGGTCAGAACGTAATGAAAATACTTCTGATCATCGTGCTTCTGAATGGAAGCTATAGGAAGCGAGGAATTTGACAACAGTTTTGCACAAATTATGTCAGAAGGCGAGTCGTAGAGCATGAATTCGTGAGAATGCAGCAATCAACACAATATCAGGCGAACTGCACTGAGTGTAGTTTGTCTATGTTTCCTACTCGGTTTCCTACTTCAAACCAATCACAAAATTGACAAAGTGAACACTGTAAACAACAAAAGTGGGGTTATGTTAATCATGTTGATGACGTTCTTCTACACTATGTAACACTGCCAATGAGCACTAGCCAGGATATTCTTGAAGCTTCATAGTTTTATGAAGGCATTATCTTATAACCTTCTCGAATCAATCTTATCATTTTCGAAACTTTGTTGTCATACCCAGGAGCGAATAGTCATAAGAATGGATTTGAATAGGTATGCAATGAGTACTTCAACAGGAGGAACTCGTCTCATAAAATGCCTTATCATCACCTGAAGGTTTTAATCAAGCATTAGAGAAAGAAAATTGGTTTCAAGTATATGATGCGCCATATTTACTACGAACAGATGTCAGCCATTGATGGAAATGAAAATTTCAAGCGGAAAATAGAAAAGATGCATTGATACTGCCGTCGAAAATGTTGTTTTTCCACATTTTTCAAACGACTCACCCATATTCAGCAAACAATCACACAGTTCTGTCAACTTTTCTGAAAAGTTATTGAAATTCACATCCAATTCTAACTGGTAAGAACACATTATTTCTAGGGCGCTGCCTTTTTTCAAGCATATCTGGTATGTTTTCGTCAAAAAAGTCGTCATCGTTTTCATTTCACAGCCTCAATCTTCACAAAAATGTACAGTATGGAATTATCATATCATACCGCCATGTTTAATTTCTTTTATAACAACCTATTTATATTTTTCTCTTCATTTTGACATGTTTGTTTCATAATTAGTCATGAAAAAAGACTATCATTGAACACGTTACGGACTATAATATCTTAACAAATGCTCACTGCAACTGAAAAGGTTTTAATTATTCTATCCAATAAGTTTTAATGTCGGCATAAGAACTGTCGTTCTGAAGCATATAGGTTTGAACTCGTGCTAAAAGGCTCCAAAGGAAGTAGTTTTGATAGGTTTTATCATTGCTTTGAGGCATACTACAATAAATTCCTATTAGTTTTATGACAAGCTTTAAGAGAAGCTGTGACAGCATTTATGAATGTGGTCCCTTTATGTTTTGAGAAGGTTGTTTAATTGTTTCAATGATATCATTGAAGTATAATAGTTTTGAAAAGTCATTTGAAATAGGCTGTAACAACCTCTTGTAGCTACCAACAAAACTGATGATAATGTTATTTGGGGTGACAACTACCCGCGAGTCAGATTGACCCGTAGTAGGTAAATGTTGATGTTTTTCTCAGCTTCATGAGAATGATAATCAACTATGCATGTGATATTTATCATCAATATATGAGGAGGAAAACTAGGAAGTACATTCTGTGCAGATATTTTTCGCACACTGATGTCCACAAAGATCAATTTAGCACTCGAAGCAGCAATTGCTAGCTTTCCTGTCATTTCGACTGGGACCAACACCGCATCTTTTTTTTTTTGATGCACCAACTCTTCGTTCAACCCAAGGTGGTATCATGTTATGAGTTGGAATCAGTATTTCCATTATACCAGATGCAATAGAGTGAATATTGTTATTTTGGTATACAAAAAATGGCACACATCAGCTACCCACGGGTCAGAATGACCCAAAACAGGTCTCTGGCAGATTCCTGCGATTTTTTTCCGCTCTCATGTTCACAGCAGACTATAGATATATACAGTGTGTCCATTTAGTGCGTAATTCTTCGATATCTCGAAATCAAATATCATAAGAGGAAAACTTTTTCAGTTACTGAAGTCGCTCATTTCGAAATTATTTCCAACAATACTGGGTGTTTGATAGAAGCGGGGCAACTCGAAGAGGAGTTTTTTCAAATGGAACAGCCAGTATTGTTCATTCGAAATTCATTCCGCCTAAGTTCAGCTCTACATCGCTGTAAAAAAAATTGAATTTGGTTGCGGCGTTGCCAAGTTATAATTGATAAACTCATTTTTACTACTATTGAAGGGTCATGTTCAATTGGGTATGGTATATTTATTTATTGAAATTCCAAAAATATTCGTGGCATACAGTAGAAGCAAAGTCTCACGTATACCAATCCAGTATCTCGCGAGATAATCCTCTACAGGGTGCTAAAATTCACATTCCGAATATTGTGAGATTCAGACGACGATCATAAGAATTTTTCAAATGGAACACCCTGTATTTTTCATAACAGATTCATTTCGACATCATTTGCCTCTTAATCGCAGAAGACAAAATCAAAATCGGTTGCGGCGTTTTCAAGTTATGAGTAATTTCCTTATTTTAACTACTATTTTGGGGTAATTTGTACGTCATGATGGTTCCAATTCGATTTGAGTGTGGGAATATTGTTTGCCACATGACATTCGAGATTCTTCATAGATGATTCAGGTATTTTTGTGATATGTGCATCGTCCAAATTTGAAATATTCCGTGATTTTGTTACTCATGATTCAGATAATATGTGAAACAAACATGCCAAAAGCAACGCCTGTCTTTGAAACAACTTCTACAATTCAAACAATGGAGATGCGGATTGCGAAAATCAGAACAATTTTTTGATATTTGGGCCATTTTTATTGTCGTTATTCCCACAATCCAAAATCTACATTTGACTTGAAGAAGGTGAACATAATGATACAAACAATATGTCTCTACTACGCGGCTTTTGGGAGGGAATTCAGCAAAACGTCGAATCAATCCAAGATATATTTGATTGTGGCGATATTTGACAGGTCATCACATGAATATTTCGAGAAAAATCCAAACTTGGAGGGCCTGTAAATATTCCTTTTTTGAAAAAATATATGAATGGTCGATGAACAAATTTGATTACCATGCCCAATTCAACATAACTCTTCAATAATGGTAAAAATAGATTCATCAATTATAACTTGGCAACGCCGCAACCGATTTCAATTTTATTCACAGCGATGTAAAGGTGAACCTCGGCGGAATTAATTCTGAAAGAACAATACTAGGTGTTTCAGTTAAAAAAACTCTTTTTCGAGTTGCCCTGCTTTTATAAAACACCCAGTAAAGTTGAAAATAATTCTGGAATGAGCAACTTTAGTAACTAAAAAGTTTTTCTCTATAGGTTATCGCTTGGTACATCCCTAGGTTATCAAATTCGTGTCCCTGGAATATCTGATATTCATTCACATCTGAGTCATTGAATTTCATCAAAGTATTGAGTTGCATTCTCTCGAAAATGTTTGTTTTCCTTCCGGAAAATAATCGTAATGAAAATAAAGGATGAAGTTTCAAACCTTCTTGAAAAATTACCATTTTTCGCAAACAGAAATCGTACATGCATAATGCCCCTCATTTTTAAACACCCAAAAATGATTAATAATTATACCCAAATCCTAACAAAGTTGTATTTATTCAGGTTTCTGTAGTTAAGTCCTGTTCATGAATCTGTTTAGTACATAAATCTTCAGTAGGCTCAATAGCCAATGGAGTAAGATGCGTACCTGATAAGCCAAAGGTCCCGGGTTCAATTCGTACACGACATACATTTTTTACTTCTTTTGTCGAAGGGATGTCCCTGGGATATCCTTGGGACGTCCTAGGTAAATCCTTCCTTCGTACTTGGTACATCCCAGGGAAGTATCAGAAGGACATTCCTAGGATGCCTTTTTTGTGGAAAGCGAATGTCCCTGGGACGTCCCTAGTATGTTCCATGTCCCGACACAGGATATCCCAGGGACGTTCTCGTAGAGAATGGAGGACGTCCCTAGGACGTCCCTGGGACGTACTCGTGTTGTTAGGGTTGAGAAGCATTTATTGAAGATGAGTGATTTCCTAATCATCATTTTATGCCAAACTAACAGACTCATTCGCTTCGCTATCCATGGTATCATCCGAACCTTGCTTCGCTATCCAAGACCAATCAGAATTGGAAGACAAGTAATGTTTTCGCAAAAAGCACACGTTGTCTCTGGCTTGTGATTGGACAGATTATGTGATGAGTGGAATAGTCAGAGCAACATCAAGTGAATGAGAGCTATATATATATATAATCTTAGATAGATTTGCTCAATCTTCTTCGATATGGTGGACTGTATTACTTGTAATATTTCATGAATGATGAATCATTGAATGAATGCTCAAATGTGTACCTATACCTTCTTTTTATCAGAATGGAAAATGCTATTATTTGTCGATGACAATTTTATGTGGATGTCAACTCTCATACATAACAACATACAGAGTTGTCGTGTTGATTCAGTACAAATCCAGTATACAGATACTTGTTTTATACTCACACGCGTTGAACGATTGTAGCATTCAAAATAATAGCGAAAAGTCTGATAACGATTGCAGTATTAGCACCCACAGAAAAGTCAAGGTATATTCATATCTCTAGCATAGGATGGTAATATGTTTCAACTCATATGCCTCAGCTAATCTCCCTAGTATATTCCAAGCATGTTCTTGATATCATATCTATCTGGGCATATCGTAGCATATGCTTGGGACATTTGAATATATTTCCACAAATACTTCAAATGATATTTATTTCGAAAATACTATAAATATATGAGTGAACGAATTATTGATGAATTCTCAACTATCAACTCAATTTTCTACTGAGAAAATCTTTAGAAATTGGCCAACTTCAACCACGTTACAGATTTGAATTGACGGTTAGCAAAACAATACACGACCGTTTGGCTTTGACATTATTTGACATTTGACATTCTTTGGATTTGTCAATTTGTCATTGTTTTTCCTTATGATCGACTATTTCATTATTCATTTCATTGAATATTATTCCTATGCATTAGCAGATTGATGAATGGTGGATATATTCGAAATATCTGAACTGTTAATATCCAAATGAAGGTTTAATCGTTGATGATGGTATGATAATGATAAATACGACCTCGACTTCTACTGACTCCTGGGAGAGAATTATGTAGGTAATTATTTTCGCTTTCCTTGAAAGAATCTCATAAGATTTGATGAAAATGACTTTGAAGGGTATGCCGGAATAATCCGAGTACTTATAATTTCTTGCAGTACCCACAGGGAGTAGCTGCTGCATTGAACATCAGTATCACAGTATCACTACAGTATGGGGAATATTTATGAAAAACAAATATGAGGATTTGGTTGACCTTAGAAAATGAAAATAGAACAAACTCATCTCAGATCTTGATGATAGTGAACAAGGTTATTCATTATAGAAGAACACATAACATTAGGAACATCAGCAGATCAACTTGCTATCTGTGTTTTCTCTTCAATGCAGTCCAAGCACATAGGTGTGAAAAGTGTTGAAGAATGTTCGAGATCAGCAAACTATATGCAATCTGTGTTTTCTCTTCAATGCAGTCCAAGCACATAGGTGTGAAAAGTGTAGAAGAATGTTCGTTATCAGCAAACTATATGCAATTGGAGAATGCAGGTTCCTGCCAAGTATTTCTTCTTGTTACCTGGATCTTTTTGGAGCCTACGTCAGGATATCATGGTCCTGGTCAGAAGTGTGATAAAACGTAGTAAAATATTCCAGGTATTTTGTATGATCCTTTTTGGTGAATATACATTCACATTGCCTTGAGTGATTTCATGTTAGATTCATTGTATTGCATGCTGGATGTGATAATATGAATCCATAATTCGTGCAGAAATAATTATTTCAAGGGTTATCCAGGGTTGTATGTTTCAATCGGGCCACCTCTGGTTAGTATTCTACATAAAAGTTGCATATTCTTTTATATCGGAGTATCAGACTGAATCAAATCATTACTGTGTTTATATTTTTCATTCATATTGACCAACATGCAGGACAAAATTAGTTATGCATTTCACAGTCCAGATGCAGAGTATCTGAGAATAGGGCAAGTTTTATCAATGTGAACTCCTCATTATCTTTTTGAATCACACCCATTTAAAAACATTCAAAATTGATTGTATACATTTTTTTGAACAGGTTTCACTCATATCAACAATGATCAAGAAATGAATATATTTTTTGATGGAATCTGCTGTATATTTTGATAGATATAAATTCCTAACATCATTCTGATTCCTTATAATATAGATATAAATATAGAAGATTTTTATCAATCGAAATATACAGCACATTCAATTTGAAAAATACATATATTACTGTATTTCTCGTATAGTTGGAGATATATCGCGACACTCTGTTGAAATAATTGAAACCAGTACCAAAAATTGTTTAGAATCAGTATTAAATCTTTTTGAATGAGTACAAAACAAAAAAGAAGAAATGGGGGTTGACATTAATGATACCAATACTGTGAAAGGTATATTCAGCATTGATAAAGCATATGCTATATTGGCGATGAAGGTATATTCTGAGAATATTCGAGAATATTTGGATGATATGATTGGAGCATATCTGCAGCATATGCTACTCTCAGCCAAGAACATATACATAGCATATGTCTGGCATATTGAAGTCACATTGTGAGAATATGCTTGAAATATGATCTGAGTTGTTTGAGAAACCTCGATATTTCACATAAAAAAAACCTTAATATTCTCCTACAACTTCTGGGAGATAACTCATATCCACCTAGCTCAGTATGAAATATCTCATTCAATAACTCTGCCACACTAGAATCTGAAAACCCTATGGATAAGCACAATCAATGGATTTCTTGATTTATTCACCTACTTCACTCAATTTATTGCCAGAAAAAAACGAAAAAAATTATACATTATTACATATTGAGTGGGTCAATACAGTAGTTATCAAATTTTCATAATAACTGCAATACATGAGATAAATACACTAATACCTACGCCGTTGTCTTCGATATTACTTGATAATTCACAAGATATGGTAATCTGTGTGTAAGCTTACCAAGTATATTATATCAAAGCGGAGAACTGTGATATCTTATTCAAATCATATTATTTTATTTTCATTTCATATATCTACTTTTGTATAAGTTTTGACAGAATCAATCGTTTTCAAACAATGAATACATTTACTGGCATCTTCACGAGGCAGCAATATACATGTGCGTGAAGGATATAATCATAATTATCCCACTGACTTTCAATTGCCTGCTACTTTCCCAAAACGAATACTCTACACATCAATACCTTACATGGAAGATATCACAATCAAACTAGCTAGCATTTTTGTGAACATACCAAACATAAAAATAGCCAACAAAATAGTGCACATTTTTAAATTCATATACACAAAAGTGAAAGATCAAATTCCATTGGCATCTCGAATGAATGTTGTGCATAGTATTCCTTGCAAGAATTGTGATATCAAGAGCCCTCAAGGCAAGAATCACTTCACACAAAAGTGATGGCAAATTACATCCAGAAAGATGTGTTCTAGCTGATCATGTTAACCAATTTGACCATCATAATATCGTCATCTCAATCATAAAACCACCCAGCTCCTAATTCGAACAATGTAATGTGAAAAGCTCATATGTTCAAATAAATCATGGGATGATCTGAAACTATATTCGTGATACATCTACCTCCAGAATAGCGCATGCGCAAAATGTGAAACTGCTTACTCCGCCATTAATGAGGTTGATGCATCCAAGAATGCCAGTGAATTTTTGCTCGCTCGGCAGTGATCACTTTATATTTTTATTCTATGAGGTATAATCATAGACTACAGAAGATAAACTATAAGACAGTTCACTCGTTCATTTTTCGACTTCTAAGAGATCTCGCCGCAATCTAGCCGACCGCTGGATTCTGCCGGCTAACGACTACCGGGGCCTTTGAAATCGCAATCTAATTAGCTGTCAACCGACCGCAACCGTTTGGCGGTGCAATGATTTATAGAAAAGCAAAAAATGCAATGTTGGGCTGTACCGACAAACGGATTTCACTAAGTGAACTATCTTCTAGAATTCAGTAATCTTTGGTATAATCCGACAAAAAAATAAAGAGGCGGAAACAGTTCCATAAAATTTATATTGTATCATTTATCTCAGGGGCATTTTGTTTTCACTATCAATCGTTCATTGAAAATGGATATTGTAGTCATAAGGTTTTACTTTCAGGAATACTGATGATTTATATAAAGCAACCTGTTAAATCCTGATATTATCATTGGATTTCATGACTCGTCTTTGGAAAATGTTTGGAAATTTGTTGAAAAATATTCAAGTAGTGTGATGATAAAATGTTCCCATTGCTTTCATAATTCACAATTATCATTCAATTCTCTTTATTCTCTACGTGTCAGGAAATAATATGTTTGAATTGATTGAATATTTTGATTATAGTATACTGATCGAGAGCTTCAAAAATTGTTCATGCAGCTTTGAAAATTGGACGCGTAGAGCCAAATAATATGAGAGAAGAAGTTTCTGAACAAACAGAAGGTCAAAGGGTCAGTACCGACTGCGAAAATATAGATTCATGGAATACACCTATAATATCATCGCCACAACAAGAAATTGCTCAGGAAGATGTATATAACCTGAAAATAATATTGAATGATCCTACTCCAGAAACAAGATCAGAAAATCAGAAGTCTGACTTATCTGGAAATGAGATCATAAGTGTTCTGAAGAAAATATGTTCATCCAGACACATGTATTTTGTGTTGTCCCTGGTGTAGAGATCAGCTTAGAAGACAATTCTGATAGGGAATTAGATACAAAAGAACATGCTTTTCAATTTACGAATAATCAGAAAGACCTGAGGACCCGGGCAGTCACAGATATCGAAAGTCTTGTAGATACTGAAAGTATAAATACCAATTTACCACTTTCTGAATTGATTGACAGTAACGACGCAGGAAAAAATAATGATTCGGATAATATTGTTGAAGATCCAGATTCGGAATCATCCGGTACTGAAAAGTTGCTAAAATAGTATATAAAACAGTTATTTAACTCGTGGACTACAGTGAATCAAAAAATAGCAAAGATAATTTGATGCAGAAGGATGAGTTAGAAGCTGAGGAATGTAGAAGAAAAAGATGCAAAAGACACGAAGTTTCGATAGATGATTATATCATCCGTGAAGAGAGAGCTGATGAAAAGAAGGAAATACTTTATAAGGAAAGAAAAAGAGGGAAAAGGAAATGGAAATATACCGTCCAGAAGAGTAAGCCAATTCTCAAGCCTAGGTGTGAATGTCGGTTGAACAACAAGAGATCTCAAATTGATTGTGGATTGGTTTCTGATGCTGATAGACAACAGATATTCGACTATTTCTGGAATTTATCATGGAAAGATGAAAAAATGGATAGCAACATGCTTATTTCAATGAAATTCACAGATGGAGCTAGAGATAGAAAAGAAGAAAACATGTCGAGACGAAGCTACAGCTCAGAGTATTTTTTGAAGATCATTGAGAATAATAATAATCAATAATAATAATTATATATTTATTTATAATACATAATACATATAACAAAATATGACAATATTAGAGACGGCACATGATTTATGATTATAAATAAATATGACTGTGATTCCGTTTAAGCTTAAGAGCTTGTCTACGAATAGTCATATTACCTGAAACAGATACTTTTATATTCCAAATCATGACTTTGTGCCATTTGTGTTTTCACTTAAAAATTTATCTGACAAATTATATATATATCTTAGTATTGAAAAAACAAAAACTACAATTAACGACAATAAACGACAATAATATAATATATGCTTATCATATTTTTTTTTGTTTTATTTTCATTATTCTCACGAAGGTTCATCAGAAAACAATATTATTAATCTAGTAATGAGCTAATAAAACTTCTGTTTTCTATTATCCATATGAATATTCTTTTTTTAATGTGAAGAAATTCATTGGTTCTCTCATCGGTTCTGGCAAATTGTTGAATAGCCTCTGCCCAATGTATTTATACAATCTTTGGCCACAGCTTCTATTAGCTTTGTCTTGTTAGTATAATTTCTTGGATTTTTGTCTCGTCTCGTACGGGTGATTCAGCGCTTCTGAAGAGGTTTTGTTATTGAAGAAATATAACAATTTTTTTTTGCAAAAGAGTTGTCTTATATCGAGAAGTTGAGCTTCATTGTTTAATGATTCAGTAGGATATTTCATGTTTTTTTTTCATAATGAGTTTGAGTATTCTTTTTTGTGACATATTGAGTATATTCAGATGAGTTTTTTCGACACCACCCCAGGCTAATATGCCATAGTTAAGAATCGATTCTATAAGTCAAAAATATACTGTTTTGAGATGTCTGAATTCCATGAATCTTCCTAGAACTTTGAATTTATACATCAATATTCCCATTTTCTTCACAGTTATCTCTATCTGTATATCCCATCTCAAGAAACTATCGATATAGATACCCAGATATTTGATTCCTGTGACTCCTTCAATATCTTTATCATCTACAGGAATAGATGAGAAATTTGGTAAGTGGCTATTATATGATACAAACGGGAGATTTTTTGTTTTTTCTAGATTCAATGTGAGGAGGTTAGAGTCGAGCCATATTTTAATATCTCTCAGAAGTAGTTTTGCCCCCGAAGAATATTGCTGTATCATCAGCATAGGAGATTATGTTAGCAAGAGATAAAGCCAGTAAGTCATTGATATATATCGTGAAGAGAATAGGACCTAAGACTGTACCTTGGGGGACACCATATGTCACAATTTTCTCCTTACTCAGTGTGTTTTCAATTTTGACTCTCTGTTTCCTATCGCAGAGATAACTTCGAAACAGTTCAAGTGCCAGTCCGCGAATACCAATATTTTCAAGTTTACTCAGCAATGACTCGTGACACACTGTGTCGAAAGCCTTTGCCAAGTCTATAAAAACACAAAGTGAGGGTTTTTTATTGTCCAAGCTGTTATAAGTTTTATTTGTGAGTGCAATTATGGCATCTTATTATGGCAGTTTATTTTTTTCCAGGTAATTACTGAGACGAATTTCAATAACTTTCTCGAAAATCTTAGCGATTGTGGAAATCAAGGATATCGGCCTATAATTCGTCGATTTAAGTTTACTACCTGTTCTGAATAGGGGCTTGATCAGGCCAGTTTTGAAAAATGATGGTACCACGCCATAAGAGATAATCTGATTTATAATGTGACATAGTGGTTTCGTGATATACGCGATACAAATTTTCAAATTTTCATTTGTGATTCCATCCATACCAGGTGCCTTATCACATTTTGATTGTGAAATGATTGTTTCGATTTCTTTTTCATTGGTTGGATTTCGAAAACTAGACTCCCTGACACTAGGAAGAGGATGCACACTATCACCCCTCTGATGTATTATTTTCTTGGCATATGTTTCTCCAACATCTGACAAAAAGTCGATGAACTTATCTGCTATCAAGTTTTTTTCTGAAACTCCTTCATTATCATCCATTTCAAGTTTTGTTATTGATTCTTGATTTTTATTCGAGTTCTTATTTGTAGCCTCATTGATCGTTTTCCACATAGTTTTGGTACATTTTTTATTCGCTTTTATTTTACATTTATAATATTCTGATTCTATAATATCTTTCTCACTAACTGATTGATTCTATTCCTGTAATTCAAATATTCTTGCTTTTGTTTCTTCTTCACTCATGATGTTTTTCTCTTCAATGAAATTTAGAAACAGTTCATCACGTGTTTTCATAGCAGTGATGATACCATTAGTTATCCAAGGTTTCCTTTCCTTCCTAACTTTGATTTTGCTGATTGTTGTTGCTTCATTAATGTGTTGGGTTAAGCTTTCAATGAAATTTTTAGTGCAAATTTCAGGGTCTGTAGAGTTATAAACTCCCATCCATGATTCTAATTTCATAGATGTCAGTAATTTCCTCTGTGATAGTTGTTTCTTGAAGTAGTAACATTCAATACTTTTTTCAAAGATTGGGTTACTGATGGTATCTGCAATGGAAAAGTGATCGGTTATATTTGTCTTCAAAATGAATAATTTTACATTTTCTGTATCAGGACTCCTACGACATTTTAGAACATGTGATCTATACATGAATTTGTTGAATCAGTTACTCTCGTGTATTTATTAACAAGTGATATAAAATCAAATTCACGTAATACATTCAAATATTCATGAGAAAATTCATTATTTATGTCAAGGATATCGATGTTTATGTCACCAATTATGATATTATAATCAGAAAACGTTAGTTGACGGAGGTATCCTGCGAGCCCTTGTATAAAATCTGCGGCTGATGTTGAAGGTGGTCTATGAATGGCTAATATTTCGAAAGATTTGTATTCAATTCTGTAGGAAATGTGTAATGCGTTGACATCGTTAATTTTTATTGACTGGCATTGAACCTCTTGTAGATCTTTATTTATATACACCACCACTCCGTCATTCTGATTGTTAGCTTCGCTATTATAGAACATGTTATATCCTTCAAGGTTGAATAGTTTGTAGTCTTTTATATTCTGATTTCAGGACTCAGTTAGAACCAGACAATCGGAAGAACACTCATGGAATTCAGACATAAATACCTGGAATTCATCAAAATTTTTGGCAATACTCCTGATATTATTGTGTAAAATGGAGAACGAGTTGTTATGGTTTTGGAATATATCAGAGAATTTTGTTTCCAATACGATTGTATCAATATCTTCTACTTCCAGATTCCGGATGAACTCATCCATATTGTTTTATGATAATGAATCACTAATATTATCCTAATGTAACAACACAGATCATCAATATATAGCTAAAGAGAAAAAATTATGAACATCAAGATTTTCAAAATACCGAAATAATTTTAATTAAAAGTAAAATAAAATAAATGAATAAATTACAATTTATTATTTGAGCTAGAGCCTGTTCGGCTCCTAGTAACTTTTGGTATATCAATTGCAGGAATTTCCTTTTCCTGTTTTTTATTTCTAGGAGTTTCTGCAACTTCAGCAGATGATTCTGCTTTATTGTTAGGTTTGTTTATGGCAGTTTGTTCTTGTTTCTTGACGATAGAGTGATTTGTTAATTGGAGAGTAGGTGTTGCTGGTGCACTATTTGGTCTTGCTGGAATAGTGTCTTCGTTTATCACTATTTTCTCGAGGTCTTCTGGTGCTTATGATTTATTATCTACTATGAGTTTGTTTTCTTTATTGTAACAGTTCTTATTATTTTCGTCTAGAGAATAATATCAGAGTTTGTGAAAAAATGTCTCACAGTACATTGGGGATTAGACCTTGGAGTTGTTTGAACTAGAAATACGATGACAATGCAATACTTTCTTTATGAATTACAGTTGCAGCTTTACTTTTATGAAAAATAGGTGCAATTGCGAACGGCAGCTCTTCGTCAGTAGGCACTATGGGTTCAAGTTATCAAAATGAGTTAACATAGCAAAAATTCAGTTATCTAGCAATCCTGAGGTTGAACAAAAAGAATGGCGCGCCACTGCAACTTTTAATTCATATGAAATGTTACCTGAAAAGTTGAGCAACCAGATAATGAATGATATTAGTTGTTATCCCAGACTGAAAGACCTAAATTTACCTTAAAGATGTTGTGAGTTGGTGTGTCATGTCTATAAACAAATAAAACAGTTACATAAAATACCCAAAACATTCAATTATGATTATAAGACTCAAATATCACAGATTTCGACAAATATGCAAAATCAATGAAGCTGCTGAGGGGAAGGTTGGTGGAGAGCGTGGTGCTGACTTCACATCCCTGGATGTCAGATGACATTGACAGAGTTGTATTTCCACCTTGAAAATCCATCATATCAGGAACAAGTAGGGAACAATATCCAGAGTCCAGATTCCAGACAACTATATAGCCACCGAAGGCCTTGTAGAAATAACAGATCCTGGTGGAGCAATGACATCTGGGAAGAATAGTACTCCTGGTAGGATAACTCCCGTTGTAGAACTCCCAGTAAAAACTCCTGGTAGAAACCCTTGAATATATCATAACAATGAGGTTCTGAATTTCTTGACTGCAGAGAGAAAAAACGTAATAATGCGAGACTCGCCTTCCATGAAGGGTTAGAGATTGATATGACGATGAAGGTAGGCACGTAGCTGCCTGGGTGATGAACCATAAAGATCCTGTCTCTTAAATCAAAACCAAGAGGAATCTGTAGAGTCCAGCAGTTTTTATAGATTAGCAAACAAATCTAGGATATCCTGATGTGATCCAGAACGCCAGGCGGTACAGGACTTCAGAAGCCAGTTCACACCACAAAAATGGCACTTGACCACCACGAAGAATTTTCTGAAGTAAGCTCTTGTCTCACGACCGGAAAGGAAATCCCTCCTCCAACATTCCAGAAACTTTGAGAACAAATTAACAGTTTCCGCTTTTCAAATTGGCGGAAAATTTGAATATCCATAATGAAAGACGTTATCGCTACTCCCTCCAGAGACTTGATTCTTTCCAGATGTCTATTTGAACCAATCCGATTCGATAACTGAAATGACGTCACATCTTTGGTCCGTTTTCTTCACGAATACTCGACTGAGTTGGCTCGGCGATGAATCAATCCGAATCGGCGTTTGGCGCATGACAAGTTTGATACTGTTGACATGGTGTCATGACCGACAGCTAATTGACGTTAAGCGAAATAATAGATCAACAAAATCAAAACATCTACCTGAATTCATCAAATGCATCAATCAAGAAAATAATGCCAAACGAAGTTAAGTCATTCACAATGTTCAATTCCTAGTGGAACCATCCGCCTCAGCATTCCTGGAAAATCCATAACCTATTGTCTTACTGTGATGGAGTTTCAAGTGGAGATAGCAGTGTGAAAGTGAGTATGACAATGTCTCTTTCAGATGAGTTCCTGTAAAAACCATTCGAATCATCCTTCTGCTTGGATCACAACAAAGCAGATATCACAAGAGATATCAACGTATTTATTGAGATAGTATTTTCATTTTATGTACAGTGTGGAATCTCAGGTGTGTATCCACATATCAGGTTTGAGAATAATCAAATAATATAAAGCAGATTGGGTTCTATTTATGTTATTGAAAAATGTTAACCATGTTATTGTGACAAAATATCCTGTCAGATGTTCCCAGCAGCACAGAATAGTATATAATCAGACGAAATATACAGTAGTGGAAACGTAATTGCTACAAAGTTTTGATAAATAATTTTCTTCGAAGAATACAGGTCAGATGGAATACGGTTCCGATGAATTACTGTATCCATGAGATACGGTGCCAATCAATTGATGTGACGATGATATATAGTTCCTCTTCGATACGATCATGATGAAATACAATTCTTATGTTGAACTATAGCGAAGAATTACGGTTATGGAAATTCACTGATGCTATGGAATGAGATCCTGTTGAATAATGATCCCTATATGATATGGTTCTGATAGGATATCCTGACGATACAATAAGATTATGAGAAATTTCAGTTTTGATGAAATACGGTTTTGATGAATTGCTGTCTCGATCGAATATGGTTTCTCTCCATTACCATTCTGATAGATCACGTTTCGACGACTCACAATTTGTTGAAATACATTTGTACAGGGTACGGATATATGTTTCACAGGGAGATGAGAGAATGACTAGAAAATACAGTTACGTCAACTACGAATTACCATCCATCTCCAATAAGGGTGTGAGAAATATATTCATATTCAATAGCAGAAACTCTTGAAAAATTGTCAACGAATGCAAAAATCTATTTTAAGCAAGAATACTTGTTTTTCGAGAACATATCATTTCTTCGATATCGATCAGAGTTACAAACCTCCTTCTATTCAAGGTTTGAGCTGTCTGATAACATTATTCATGAGCCTCCAACACTCAAGTTTTCAGAATGTAAAGCGTTATTGTGTTGATAATGGCCATAATGATAATGAATGAATGAATTTTATTTCGAGGAATACTACAATAATTCATGTAAGTAATCACATGGGGTAGGATTTAATGTAACAATCGTCAACAAAAGAATGTGATAGGTACCTTTCACGAATATTTCCGAGATTATTTGATTCGAAAGTTCATGAACTCTGTCACATCATATGTTTCGATGATAACCAACAACTTGAGAATCAGTTCCTTGAATTCTGCTAATGATTTTATCGATTTGTTGTCACTAGAGAGTTTGTTCTAAAATTCAATACAAGAGTATTATGCACTGGACTCGCAATATATGTGTTGGATACGTGTAGTTGGATTGTCTGGTATCATGTTCTGTGTGAGATTCCATATTTGTGAATAATCGTTCATTTTTGAATGAATAATAAGCACTCTCAAATGAACATTGCATAGAAGGTGGGTAGATTATTCTTTCTGAATGAATCTCTGCATGAATCTACAGGTTTCAAATCCCAC
This sequence comes from Phaedon cochleariae, assembly GCA_918026855.4. Taxonomy (NCBI): domain Eukaryota; kingdom Metazoa; phylum Arthropoda; class Insecta; order Coleoptera; family Chrysomelidae; genus Phaedon; species Phaedon cochleariae. Next base: position 9,548,375 of record OU896722.1, on the reverse strand, counting down.
AGAATTCTTTCTGCTTTCCCAACGAATATGACCTAAACCAACTAAGCACAGGTCCTCTGACTCCACATTATTTGTTCAGTTTGTACAGTGGAATATCATAATGTAGGCAGTCATACGCCTTGAACAAGTCTAGGAAATATCCTTGGACAAGTTCTTTATTTTCGAGTGCTTCTATAGAATTCTGCACGAATTTGAAAATTGCAGTTTGTGTGGATTTGCCCTTTCGGTAACCGTGTTGATTGCAAGTCGAACAATTATTTCTTTGGAATCGAGACATCAGTCTGGTACACATGACTTTCTCAAAAATTTTTGAGAAGGATGACATCGTGCTTATAGGTCTATAATTTTCAATATCAGATGGGTCTCTCTTCTTGTACAATGTTTTTTTTTCTTCATTTATTCCGCATCAACCCTAAGGGGTTATTAGCGGCGTCAATATAAATAATAAACATTGCAATACCTTACAATTGATTACACTTATACTTATTACTATTCAGACATCGTTGTTATATCTTTTGAAATACATTAATCAATTTCAGGAAGTTCATCAGACGGTCCACATTTCCTCGTCCCAGGGCAGTTTTCATGTCATCTGGCATACTGACTCTGTCTCGTTCAATTTGGAAATTTGGGCACTCGAGTATAATATGCTTGACTGATAATACAATCGTCACATTTCGAAGGGTCTTCTCGTTTTATAAGATGTTCATGTGTCAGTCGGGTATGTCCGATTCGTAGTCGAGATAGGGTGATTTGGGTTCTTCTGCTAAGCCCGGCATATTCTGGTGTAGAGTTCAAGTCTGGATTAACCTCTTTCAATTTGTTGTTGATCATCGAATTCCATTTGTCGCGTCGAAGTTTTCTTGTAAAGGATAGTACTACAGGTTTGATGTCCATGTCAGCAGCAATATGGAGGGATGGATCCGTTGAAGCATTTTTCGCAGCTTGATCCGCTTTTTCGTTCCCATCTATGCCAATATGCGAAGGAATCCATACCAGTTCGATTGTTTATTTTGGGTGTACGAGTGATACAATTCTCTTCTGATTTGTTTGAGGATAGGATGGTTATGTAGAGTAAAGTTGTTGTATTCCTTTCAGGGAACTAATGGAATCTGTGAAAATCACTATTCTATTCTCGTCTAAACTAGCAGGTAATCTTATTGCTTTCGCTATGACATGCAGTTCTTCACTATAAATAGTGTACGAAGCAAGGAGTCGGTAGCTATGAATGGAGGTGTTAGCTACAACCACAGCGGCACCCACATTTCCATCATCTTGGAGTACAATGGTTTCACTTATGTCAATTTCGAATTCAATAGATGGATACCGTGTCTTAGTGAGTTGTTCACAATCAATGTTATGGGTTCTATCATTACTGAGATGACAGATTTGATTGCTCTCACAGGAATCTCATCATCAACACTACTTGACTCATCTTGGAACTTCCTGGCTATTCCTCAAATACTATCAACGCAAAGAACAAAGTTTGTTTATATTGCCAAAGTTCCTAACTATTTCCAAGATTTTATTCTCGTCCACTGGTTGGATGAATATAAACTCGTTACATGATTTGATGTTACAGATAGAACTGGACGATATCAAGAATTAGATATCGAATATCGATATTGGAATTAAATCGAAATATTCGCCCACTGAGCAAAGTTTAGAGCTATGTCGATACAATGTTGAAGCAATCACTAAAACGGACGTTCAGCAATATTGCAAAGGAGAAGTTTGATAATGTAGCGTTGCAGCAATATCAAATATTGCTTTGTCATTGCTGGAACATTACATTCACGAATATACAATCGCAATATTGCTGAACGTTCGTTCCAGTAATTGCTACAACATTGCATCAACATAGCTCCCAAATTTGCTAAGTGGGCAATATATCGAATATTCGAATATTCGATATATTGAATAGTTGATTGAGTATTCAAATAATTGAATAGATGACATATTGAATATTCTCAAGAGTATTCGACTCTAGAATGTAACGATCAAATATTCGATGAAGATACACTGATAACAAAAGTATGTTCCATGGATATCCTCAGGACGTCGTGTCGAAACATTCAGGAACGTTCGAATTTGGTACCGTGAACGTCGAATGGACGTCTGTGAGACGCACAAATGTCCTACTTGGGGACCAACTGGGGACGTCCTTGAGAGATGTCCCTGGGACAATTAGTATCGAATACCTGAATCCCACAGTATTCCTCATCAAGAACTACAGAAGACATTCTTAGGACAACCTATCAGCAACGCTGAGGAATATCAACTAGATGTTTATATGATGCCCCAGGGAAGTGAGATTTATTCTTGGATTTGAATTTTGTTAGGACCCTCTAGGACCAGAGCTTGCATAACTGATGAGGACTTTCAGTTGAGTTGATGGTCCGTTGAAGGTCCCCAATAGATCCTGAAAAAGTTTTCCAAGGATGTCTAATGGACTTACGTGAGGAACATCGACGGGAAGTATTCATAGCATACAAGCAATCATTCGTCGGCGAGGTTCAAGTTAACGTCCCCGCAACAACTTATTGAAAGTACCAACTGGGACGTCCGTGGGACGTTTTTTCTAGGACATTGAAAGAGTACAGTTCATGTACCATTCGAAACATCCGACAGATATCCCTAAGGGACATTCGAAGGATGTGCAGAGATGGAAATATTAAGGGCGTCCGTGCAGAGATATTTGAAGGAATGTATCATCAGGGACATTGCAAGGTTGTCTAGGAGGGACATTATATGAGATCTGAAGTCATACCAGAATATTAGAACCCTTGAACGTGAGATATTCAGAAATTTCTGGTTACACTGTGCGAACGGTCAGCTCTTATAGTCAGGACAAATGAATCGTGGTTGATTTACTCACCATATCATGTAACTTTATCGAAAATATAACGACTGGCATCAGAAAAATAGTTCCACCAGATGAGATTCTATTTGGACGCCATCTACAGAAAATAAAGTTCAACTAACCTCTTTCTCAAGCCAATTCCTGTAGAAAAAAAATTGTCTGTGCTGTAGGATAGGAAAACAAATCGAACAAATGAAATTCAGGTTCATTCAAATACTGTCTGTAGGTTAATAAGGAGGTGGTACATTCATTATTTCAAATTTTTTTGAGAATTCATCTCCTCGTTTGTAGAAGAGAAAAAAAGGTATATAGAAAGATATCAAATTTCCACTCATCGAAACGTCCAAAGATGAGTGAAAATTTGATATTTTGTTATATACCTTCATTTCTCTTCTACAAAATTTTTTCCATACAAATTTTCACTGACAAGCTAGTGAATTTTTCTTTAAGGCTCTCTGATAGGAAGATTCTTCAAACGCAGTGACATTTCGGGGCAAATCAACTGATTTGTCCTTACTACACGTATATTGAAATAATAATCATATTTTTATTTTATAGAAACGAGGAGAGAAAATCCCATGAAAATTTGGAATAATTAGGTTCATTTACTGACTGAAAAGGGTATTCGAACAAGTATTGAATCTGCATTACATACATTAATATGTGTCACAAATAGTAATGAATGCAACTGAAATGCAGCTAGGTATGCATATATTACACAGGGTGTTGAATCAACGTTCTCCTATCATTGAAACATGACACAATAATCATGGAATTTGAATGAATCTGATCAATGGAATATTCCCCAGATTAAATGCACTTCACCTTCACAGATATAGGAATATTCAATAATGATTTTTCAATTGTACTAGATTTCGAAGAGTACTCGATTTTAGATTATGAAAGATTTGAGAATGAATGTCTCAACGATCAGTGAATACTTCATAATATGCAGAGAATACCTCATGTCAGCAAGACTGTGAATAAGCCAGAAAATGTTGTTAGACCATCAGGTTCCAGATTTCATGGGCATACGAAACTGGTGAGACGTCAGGTGACCTATAAGTATTTTTAGTCCAGCCAGTACATCGAATTTGTGACATTAAGTTGGAAATCATATCTATCTTCTTGAAATTCACATCAATTTTCCAGGGTCAACAGAAACAGTTAATCGGCTCTGATAGCCAGGACAATCTTTCCATGAAGATTGTTTCATATAATCATCAGAGATGCTCACTCTCTCGAGTCCATAAAAGAGCATTCAGCATAACAGTTATATAATCCTTCGAATCCATAAAGTGAAGATGAAAGTGAAAGCAAAAGCACAAGTGAAGTTGAAAGCATATGTAAAAGCAAAAGTAAAATTCTAGGAGAACTATAAGTTCACCAATTGATTTCCTTGAATATGGATCAAATTCTATAGAAATAATGATTTCTGTTAATCAAGAATATTCTCAATAATTGAATATTTACCTCTAATTAGATGTTTTTGCCAGAAAATTGTGGATGATCAAAAATGTAATTTAGCGGACATCCACATACGAGTTCATTCAATGGTGACCAGATGCAGAAAGACACGATTTTCAATTCCCCTCCCTGTCTCCTGGTTGGAAATTCAAATGTTCATGTCATAAATGTCGAAAAAAATCATAGTTACCAAATAGCCAGAATCGATTCAACCGTTGCAATAACCGATACCAGGTTCAAATGAATAATAAATACAGATCAATAAAAAAACGCTGACGGCCTACTACTCAGATATTATGTTAAGGATGTAGATGAGTTTATCAACCTTGATATGTTTCTGTCGCGAGCCTGCTCATTGGAGGGCTTAACGCTGAACTACTGGTTGATGCTACATGAGACAATGGAACAAAAAAAGAAGATTAAAAATTACAATTTTGAACCTCAACAACTTGTTTGACATTTCACCTGATATTTTCAAAATAAACTGAATAAATAAACTCTCATTAGGTCAACAAAACATAACATGCAATTAAAATCCACATTATGCAAAGAATATACAGGATGATCTCCGATGAATGCCAGTGACTCGTAGCTTCATGGAATCTGTAACAGAGAAGCTCAAAATACTACAAAAGGAAATGCAAGTTCTCAAAATACATTCAGTGGAAACCAGAGTTGAATTAATTACTCTGAAATGGTCAGTTGAATACTTGATACTATCAATATTTCGTAGATAAAGTAACATTTACTAAAAGTGGAAGTGACACCACCCCTTATGTCGGAAAAAATTCAAATTCACAACAATTTAAATTCTCACAGAAATCATAATATCAACAATCGATATATAGGAATGAGTACTCCTGATCAACTAGACACCTATCAGTATCCAAATATTAACAGACAACAAAGCAAAAAAAAAAACAGCAATGCACTGATTTCCAAAATTACAAAAATTATCATCCTGTAATGCTGAAATGTGCATTTCTCAAAAAAATATGTGCTTCTAATGAGAAATTGCATTTGAAGGGACTTTTACCGCCAGGGAACATCACCCTGATGTGAAGTCTCAACAACATACGCAAGTGTTATTGATAAATTCAAATGTTAAAGTGGAGCAGTGTATATGGACCATCACTGGTTATGACTGTTCACATAACAAAGTGGTAATAAATAGGAGAGGTGTCACATTTTTCAATCATTTTGCAGGTGGAACAAAACCTAAGACACCTATTCTCAACCTGTAAGTAATGAAATTGAAAGAAGAATGACACATTGTTGACTGAAAGCAGTGATCAGAGATGTTTCTGATGTGGACTCAAGTTTGTACCTCATGGCGTCCCATAAGTACATATCCACCACAAGTTGGGAGCTGTGTCAAGTTCAAGTTGCTTAAATTTCTCAAATTCATTCCTAGCTTCATCTAGAGCTTCGTCTTCAGATTTATCTACAGATTTATCTAGCTTCAACTCCAGCTCTATCTATAGCTTCATCTGAAGCTTTATCTATAGCTATATCTCCCAGTTGACCAAAACATGTAGCATTTGTATCACTGCTGCATTTCAAATGTGCCATGTTTTATCACAGAGATGTTCCCATCAGAGATATAGCAAAGATGAATGTCCGCCTCAAATGGAATCACATACTTATATCAGTGAGGCAACATCAGACTTGACCAAGACAAGCTCCTGTGAGATCACAGTGATGAATATGTCTCTACATAGCTCTTTTCATGAAGGAATGCAACACCGCGATATTCAGGATATATTCATGGAATTCTAATTGTTGAAATTGAAAAATCCGTGAAAATACCACTAAACGCATAGAGTGGCATTCAAAACTGTGAAACGAAAGGAGTGAAAATGTGAACTTCATTCCAATCCATAGAAAATTCAGTCGACACACCTCAAAACATTTGTAAAATATGAATATGATATGTTTTTCTTCCATACTCCTTCATGTATTTCAGTCTGTGAGATTTTTACCTGCAGATTTTATCTCTTCAAAGTGATGCATATAAAAGTGATGATTTATTTTCATGGGATATCATTGTTTGGTTTTTACTCTTCCCTCTAAACAATTTTTCATCGAAATCTTGAGTCCAGCTGTCTACAACTAATATAAATAATATTCAATCTTCAGTCCAGCTGACTAGAACTAGAACAAATGATATTTGAGTACAAAAAATGTTTTTATAATAAGTATTCACCTGTCATTATTGTGAAAACCCTTATTTGGCCTAACCAGCTGGTGTTTGCCAGATTCGAATCCAAAACTGTTCTCATCAGAATGTTGATCAATTCTAACTTGAAGTCTTGCTTGAGGTTGAACCTGATGACTATAATTTTGTATGCTTTCTTAATTAAAATTAATAATTTTCCTCTTTAATAATTATATCTGCAATATGCATTACCTCATTCTTTCATTGATCCCTTCAATTTCAAGAGGAGGATAAAGTGAGATATATTTATTGCGCTTTTCTCTTGAACCCCAGCTGAAATATTTTACCTTGGTACTAGTACTGATTACTTTATTATATTCACTCATAAGTACATCAGCAGAGGGATTCGAATTCATCTCAAATCTCAGTGTCGATGAATAAAAGAGGCTGATGGTGATTTTTGTGGATGATAGCGGATTATATTCGTTGGTTGCTGAAATTTGAGAAACAAATACAATAGTTTCGTTCAATGAACGAGGGTCCAAACAAAGTGAGGTTGAAAGTCACAGCAAAGAAAAAGCTCAGAATTTGTGGTTCGTGGTTATTAAACCACAACTTTGAATTCCACCTACCTATGTTCTCAAACTCCACCAATAACAGATCACAATTAATTATTGATACCTATAATACAAGTAGGAGTTATATTCTAGATGCAATTTGTATCAGTGCAGTTTCAGAACGTTGTGATACCACAAAGTTCTTATATTGAGCTAGATTGTGATGACGTCGAGGATGCCTCAGTTTTATCACGTTGACAGAACGTGTGATGAAACGAAGTTCTTTGATCGATCTTTCCGGTGATGACGCCTGGGATGCCTCAATTTTATCACGTTGATTGAACGTGTGATGACATGAAGGTCTTTGATTGATCTCCTTCGTGATGACGCCTGGGATGCCTCAATTTTATCACGTGGATAGAACGTGTGATGAAACTTAGTTCTTCAATTGATCCCTTCTGTGATGACGCCTGGGATGTCTCAATTCAATCACATGGATAGAACGTGTGATGAAACAAAGTTCTTCAATTGATCCCTTTTGTGATGACGCCTGGGATGTCTCAATTTTATCACGTTGATAGAACGTGTGATTAAACAAAATTCCTTAATTGATTTTTTTTGTGATGACGCCTGGGATGCCTAAACTTCATCATATTGATAGAACATTTGAAGAAACACTGATTTGTAGAAGTAACATGTTTTATTTTAGATGCAAGATGCATTTGTTTCAGAACGGTGTGATGAAACAAAGTTCTTTGACTGATCTTTCTCGTGATAGAGCTGAGAAATGTGTGGTTAACTGGGCTACAGCTTCATCTAGATCAGGATAACCTAAACAATGACTACCTATAATATATTCTGTACAAGAACCCCTGGACACCAGAGAGTAACTTGATTTAATTTTTTTCTTCCTAGCCTAACTATATCTCATCATCAAACTAAGAAAATAAAGTCAAAAGGTTGGAGATGTACATACTCCAAGAAGATTTTACAAAAAAATCCAAGTTCGAGAATCTACAGGTATGAGAAGTGCAATTAAAAATATCAGAAAATACTTCCAGTGATCTGAGTTCATCAAAAAGGCGGTCTCTCAAACCGACAGACAAAGTCAGCTGAGAATCCCAGAAGAAAATCAAATGATTCTCCGAAAAATCACAAGAATGTCAGATTACTTATTATTCTTCAGTTCATAACTTATCAAGTACAACAAAAACTATTTCAAGTCATCAATGAGTTTTTCTTCAATCTAACTGTTTTGCTCACTCACAGGGGCTCACAACTTGTGAGTACGGGAATGGTGAACCCGAAGTACCCTAGCCGGATATTCACCATACTTCAACTTGTCTTGGGAGATATCCCCTTCTCTCTTTCTTTTTCAACTCATCTATCGGCCTTCCTTGACAAACTTCTCTTTTTCTCCTTCTCTCCAAGCCCAACCTCCCCATCGAGTGGTGTGGGGAGGACAGACCGCGGCCGCACAACGGATGAAGCATGTTGGGACCATCTTTGCTATCTCCGATCAGATGGGACAATTTGTGGACATCTGTGGCAAGGATGAGGCGATTTGCTGATATCTGTTTAGGTGGCCAAGGACTGGTCAACGAGGCTCTGGCAACCTAACACAAGCTTTGGGAACCTGTGGTGATGAATGAATGGCACCAAGGTATGGTGTCGCTAACGGGGCCTCTGGGAAACAGGGCGACATCTCAGATTGAGTAGCCTTAGCCCTGTGCAGGAAGCACCACAGGGCTTGACCGACCCCTTCTTCCGTCACTCGTAGGAGAAGGAAATCTTCTGGCCTTCTTCGTAGACGAGAACAGGGATCGGAAGTGCAATCTTCAGGAACCTGAACGGAAAGGGTCTTTCATATCGAAGTGACCCTTAAGAAGCACCATGAGTCGTATATGGTGAAATCTATAACGGCATGTAGGTAAGATACAATGGGCTACTAGGTCTAAGTGTTGTCGGAGACTTCAGTCATAGGAACCTACAAACGAAGTGGAATGTTTAGTGGGTATACCTGGAGTCAGGAAACTCCCACGCTATCCTATGGGGGATTGGACCCATATGGTGTACATAAAGGATTTCAACCACCTCGATGAAAAAGAAAAAAACTATTTTGCTCATCATCATTAAGATCTGTATCAAAATTTGGCTTGAGTACCTGCAGGTGAACCATCTAGATAGCTCAACTCATAAGCCACTTTTGATAGCCCCTTCAATTATGCAAAAAAATCATTGGCAGCATCAGACAGGACCATATTGCGCCTCTAGACCAATTCACCTACTTCAAAAACATGTTCATGCCCTCTCAGATTGTGATACTGGGCGTTTTCATTATAAGAAGCTGTTAATCTTTCTTTAACTTTTTTATAAAGTGGTGGTAATATCTCAATTTCTTCAGAATATTTTCTTCTGGCTTCCTCATTATTATCTCACTCAGAATCGGAGTTATTTTCATGATAATCTCCAGATGCTGGAGTAATCCCTTTATAATTCAAGAAATTTGGACTGACACCAGTCACTTCATAGAAGGCAGAATTCGAGGCATGCTGTATTTCTGAAATTCCTTTATCCCAGTGTTTGTGAGAGTCTTTTATGAAAATTTTAATGGCAGTTCCAATTGTGCGATCAACTCTTTCAGTCTGACTGACATGAGGATGATAACGACAATTGAAATATATTTTTGGGATTTCGAAATTTTTGACGAACTCATCAAATATCTTATCAGTATGAGCAGGAGCATTATCCAATGCTGAAACTTGAGGAACACCATGAGTCAAAAATACCTCATTCAAAAATGATACTATAGCAGGAGCTGTAGCATTTTCAACAGGTTTGGAAATAACGAATTTTGAAAAATAGTCTGGCGCCACAATAAGAAATTCGTTACCCTTGGTACTTCTAGGGAAAGGACCCATCACATCAGTACTTACAAATCAAAAGGAAAACTCACTTTCTTTTTAGCTCTCACTAAACCAAAACGTCTACCATTTGAAGATTTTTGACTATCACATTCTTTACAATTCCGAATATGATTCAAGATATATTTCCTCATCTTGGGCCAATAAGAAGTTTCAGCAACCTCTTTCAAAGTTTTGAAATATCCTAAATGAGCAGAAGTTGGTGAATCATGACAATCATGAATTATCTTCGATTTTTGATCAGATGGAACTGATAATTTTCATTCTGAAATGTTAGTTTTCAGAGCTATTTTACCTGGAGTGTGTTTAAATAGATAGCCATCAATAATTATCCACTGTGGATATCTTTCAGGATTTCAACTAACATTGTTTCTCATTTTCAGATATTATCGTTCGAGATTATCATGAGTTATACCCAAAAGATTTATGTCTGTGCTCAGAGGAGCTCAACTCAGTGCATCAGGAGTCACATGAAGGGTTACTCGTCTATAGAGTACTTTGAAGTCGAAACAGGATAATCTTATTCTGATTCTACCAGATGTTCCAGCCATCTTAGTGAGATATTTCAAGCTTGAGTGATCAGTAATTGCTTCGAAATGTACTCCATCGACATAAGGTCTGAATTTTTCAAGAGAGAAAACTGGAGCTAGACATTTCCGCTCTGTAGCTGAGTAATTTCTCCCGGCTCTAGAAAGACTTCTTCCAGCATATGCTATGACTCTTTTTTCATTATTTGGATACAAAATTCTAATTAAAAATTTGGAGCACATAAAATCGGAGCAGAAATCAATTTTCGTTTGATTTCAATGGATGCTTTTTCAGCCTGATTATTCCATGAAACAGTTTGCTTTTCGATCCTCCTTTACAATTGGTCATTCAAAGGACTTAACAAAGTACTGAAGTGAGGAATGAAACGCCTGTACCAGAAACACATTCCGACAAACTGTTTCATTTCTTTAGTGGTTTTAGGACTGAGATATTCTACCAATCTCATTTGGTGACGTTCTCAAACCGTGAAAATCCACAAAAAAGCCCAAATAATGTAAAGATTCCCTAAAAAATTGACATTTCTTGGAATTGAAAATTGGATAAGATTCAACTAAACGTTTATGAACTTTTCTCAATAAAACAATATGCTCATCAAAATCTGAACCAGTCCATATCAAATCATCCAAATAAACAGATACCTATGGTTGTAGCTCTGGTCCCAAAATCCTATCCATCAATCGCTGCGTAATTGCTGCTTAGTTTGAGAAAACAAAAGGCAAGCACGTGAAGTGAAACAAGCCACGACCAGGTACACTAAATGCAGTTTTCTCTCTGCTTTCCTCATCAAGAGGTATTTACCAAAATGCACTTCTCAAATCGATAGATGAGATAAATTTTGCATCACTGAGGAAATTCAAAATATTTTTCTGTAATTTCATTCGAGGATCTTCCATCAAAACAGAATTTCAATTCACCTGAACACTTCTTTACGAGGAGAACGGGAGAGTTCCAAGGACTCTCAGATTTTTCAACTACTTTCAAGGCCAACATCCTATCTAGTTCTTCATTCAGATGTTCCATCATATATGGAAATAATCTTTACTGACCTTTCTTGAGAGGTGCATTTTCTCCTGTATTTATATGAGCTGTTATTTTTTCAGTTAAATCTAGACGATTCTCACTTGAAATTGATGAAAATAATTTCATAATGCTTTAGACTTGTTTGAACTGTTCATTTGATAAATTTCTTCAAAGATCAATATCTGAATCATTCTGTTCGGGAGTTTCAGATGAAACATTTACGTTGAAAATGAATTCACTTCGTATTTTCCAAGAACTATTGAGAAAATTGATGGAAAGGCGAACATTTTGCAAAAGTCACTACTCAAAATCAATCCACATTCCAAACTTGGAATAACTGTAACAGTTACCAATTCACAATTATTTCTCAGGTGTAATAGTATCAGACATCGCCATTTTTTTATCGCTTGGAGCGCACGAATGGGAATCCCAATAATGTTCAAAGAACATCGTGAGTTCCTTGGGAGGATAGGTACAGGAGGTAGGTATTGGAATTCTTCTTCAACTTCTGGAGAATATATGTTGTTGGGAATACTTCCACAGGCAATGAATTCCAGAACCTTGCCGTTCTATCACAAGAGAGATCAGTCAAAGAACTTTGTTTCATCACACCATTCTGAAACATATGCAACTTGCATCTTGAATATAACATGTTACTTCTACGAATCAGTGTTTCATCACATGTTCTATCAATGTGATAAAGTGTAGGCATCCCAGGCGTCATCACAAAGCGATCAATTAACAAACTTTGTTCCATCACACGTTCTATCAACGAGATGAAATTGAGACATCCCAGAAATCATCACAAAAGGAATCAATGAAAGAACTTTGTTTCATCACACGTTTTATCAACGTGTTGGAATTTTCACATCCCAGAAGTCATTACAGAAGGGATCAATTGAAGAACTTTGTGTCATCACACGTTCTATCAACGTGATTGATTTGAGGCATCCCAGGCGTGATCACCAAGGAGATCGATTGAAGAACTTCGTTTCATCATACGTTTTATATATGTGACAAAATTGAGGCATCCTGAGAGTCATCAGAGAAAAAATCAAATGAAGAACTCCGTTTCATCATACGTTCTATCAACGTGATAACATTGAGGCATCCTCGGCTCCATCACAATCTAGATCAATCAAAGAACTTCGTGGTATCACAACGTTCTGGAACTGCACTGATGCATATTGCATCAAGAATACAACTCGTGCTTTCAGGTAAGTATTAACATTGAATTGTGATCTGTTATTGTGATAGTTTGAGGTAGGTGGAATTCAGAGTTGTGGTTCAACAAACACAAACCACGAACAACGTCATAGCAGGTTCTCAGTTCTTTCTGCTGTGATTTCCTTACCTCACTTCTTCTGGTCCCTCGTTTACCAAACCAAACTAATGTATTTGTTTATCAAATTTCAACAGAACAAGAATAATCTGCGATCATTCACCAAAATCACCATAAACCTCTTTTATTCATCGGGACTGAGATTTGAGATGAATTCGAAGCCCTCTGCTGATGTAAGTGAATATGATGAAGTCATCAGTACCAGTACCAAGTGAGTAGTTATTCCAGCTGGGGTTCGAAAGACCATTTGAAATGCCAGCAAAAGTGCAATAAACATATCTCACTTCATCCTCTTCCTGGAATTGAAGGAACCTATAGAAGATTTTGAGGTTAGGTTATTCATATTGCAAATATAATTGGAAAGGAGACTTATCAATTTCGATAGAAAAAGCATACAAAAGTATTGGTATCAGGTTCAACATCAAGCAAGACCTCAAGTTGAAATTGATCAACATTCTGATGAGAACAGTTTTGGATTCTCTTCTGGTGGTATTTTCACTAATTTTTCAATTCCAATTGAAAATCCATGAATATATCCTGAATATCTTGATGTTGCATTTTAAATTGATACTGGTGAAACCAGTATACATTCATTGATGATCAGGGATGGAGCCAATGCCGAGCACAGACTAATCAAAAACGTACCTGGCTTGCTCCATGGAAAGAACTATGTAGATACATATTCATCACTGTAATCTCACAGAAGCATATCTTGTTCAAGTCTGATGTTGCATCACTGATATAAGTCTGTGATTTCATCTGAGGCAAATATTCATCTTTGCTATATCTCTGATGGAAACATCTCTGTGATGAAACATAGCACATTTGAAATGTAGCAGTGATGAAGTTGCTGCATGTTCTGGTCATCTGGGTAGTTAAATTTTTTTTCTGACTCTTATTCAACTCAATCTCATATATTCCCAGCAATTCCATAGAGTGAGTACCTAGACTAGTTGAATTTGCTCCACTATCAACTAGTGCAACAATTTCTTCATCATAAAGTTTCAGTGGAATATATGGTTTATTATCAAGAGGTCTCAAAACAAACAGTGGTGAAACCCCATTAGATCAATTTCAATCATCAACTGTCTTTTTTCTAGAATCTTCACAATTATTTGTAAAAAAGAAGTTACATTCAGAGATATGAGTTTTCATTTTCTTTTGACAATTTTGAGAATTCTGGCCAACAGACAATGAGATTGAGCTATTGTCAACCTGCTCAACCTCAGTAACTAGTTATTAGAATCACATTTGGGGCAATTAGGACTCATTACATTAGGTCTTCCACAACCGGAACATACTAATTTCCAAGACTTTTCACACTCTCGAGAGATATGACTAATGTTTCTACATCGAAAAGAAGTTATTTGTCATGATTCATTATAAGAGTTCACTCCTGAGACAGGAGGTCTATCAGAAGAAAAATTTCACCCATTCAAATTTCGAGAGAAGCTCTTAGTATTTTTCTCACTCCTTTTTTTCTACAATTTCTCTCCTGACTCCCAATATTCGAATCAACATAGGCCAGGTCGCTCTCCCAACCGTTCAGGAATTCTGATGGAGTATATCTCTGCTGAAGTTCATTACATTCATCAACTTTTTTCCAGAAACTTATCAAATCGGTTATAGTGCCTATATTCTGCGAAGGAAGAAGTTTTTAGTTCTGGCAAAAAAAATTTTTTAATCATCTCCGATATTTACTGGTTTTCAAGAGGATGGCTCAATCTTCAAGATGAATTCAACATTATTGCCACAAAAATGTCCACAGGTTCATCTCGACCTTGTGTTCGAGATTTAATTTCCTACAAAAGTTTATCATCATAAGATGCTGGCAAGAAGGCATTTTTTAATAGAAATACCAGTTCATTCCGAATGAAAATTGACTCTCTAACTAATCTTCACCAAATCAAAGCACGACCTAAAAATAAATCTATAGCTGACTGCAAAAGTTTTAATTCTGAAACACCTCTAGCTTGAGATAACTCTAGTACTCTCTCCGAAAAAGATTTCAAACTACTAGTCCCATCAAATTGTATTCCCCATTTATAGACTGAAATAGACTTACTACTTCTCTGGAGTAAAACTTGTCGAAGCTCTATTAGTATCAGGTTCAACATTATAAGATAATCTTGCTTCTGATTCAATGCAAGTGGGAACTGCATAATCTTTATATTTAGACAAAGTTAATTTCAAATCTTCAGGTTGATCAGTAATCTGGAAACGTCCTACTCTACCAGTTGAAGAAGTCAACCTAGACTCAATAATTTTATACATTTGGTCAGATGTTGGACCCAAGAAACTGATAATCAAGGATTCTTAATCTGAAAGAGTTGTATCTATGAAAGTTCCCTCTGAATCTACATCAAATTCAAGATCCACTTATTTTACTGATACAGTTTCAGTACTAATTAATCTGTTCAAGATTATTCTATTAGAAGTGAGTTTTTCCAGCAGGTTTCATATTCCTAATACGTAGCTCATAATCAATTTCTCCTCCAGACAAGATCAAGGCTTCAATCTTTCCTTCAATTTCAAAAATATGAATTTTTCAAAAAATGTATGAAAAAACTCACTTGAAAATATTTTCCGTACCAAGCAACAAAATACACACGAAAAACACAACAATAAATAATTCTTGAAGATAGATTCAGAACAACTGACAACTCAGATTTTCACCAGAAAATACTTGTTGTCCAACCTTACAGCACTTTTTTGACAGAGTCAAATGGATTTCACAGGTCCATCATATACGTTTTAATTATCCATACGGATGATCTCTATCTGTTTCCATAGCGGAACATGAAGCCGATTTTTGAAGACGAATGACTATCCATAAGGAAAAGTTTTGAAACGATCAGACACATACTGCTTTGATTGAAAGGCTAGTAAACGTCATTGTCCACCGAAACGCATGTTTTTGAAGACTAATATAATAGCGCATGGCGCATGCGTATCATGCCACCAAATCCTTATGGATATTCATTTGTTTCATATTTTTAGCTTCATCCTGGCACCCGTTATGATCCGTATTGTTTATTAATACGTATATGAGGCCCATACGTTGTGAGCACCATTTGTATAACCCTTAAACGTGAGAAATTCAAAAATTTCTGGTTACACTGTGTGAACGGTCAGCTCGACTTAAAGTCGGGGCAAATGGGTCGAGGTTCATTTATTCACCATATCATGTTACTCTGTCAAAAATATAACAATTGGCATGAGAAAAATAGTTCCACCAGATAGGATTTCATTTGGACGCCATCTACAGGAAATTAAGTTCAACAAACCTCTTTCTTGAGTCAATCCCTGTAGAAAGAAATTGTCTGTGCTGTAGGATAGGAAAACAAATCGAACAAATAAAATTTAGGTTCATTTTCTGACTCAAAAGAATTTTCGAAGGAGTATTGAATCTGCATCACAAACAGGATCGATTTTCAATTTCTCTTTCTAATTTCTAGTCGGAAATTCGAATGTCCATGTCATGGAAGTCAAAAAAGCATAGAAACCAAATAGCCAGAATCGATTCAAACGTTGCAATAACCGATTCCAGGTTCAAATGCATAATCAATACAGATCAATTAGAATGCTGACGGCCTACTACTTAGATATTATGTTAAGGATGTTGAGGAGTTTATCAACCTCGATATGTTACTGTCGCGAGCCTGCTCGTTAAAGGGCTGAACGCTGAACTACTGGTTAATGCTACATGAGACAAAGAGAAAAAAAATAATTAAAATTACAATTTTGAATCCTAACAACAAACATGATATTTTGATATATCGGATATTTGAATATTTGAATATTCGAGTATTCGATCATCATATGTAGTCTTGTGTGTGCGCATTGGACCGACCCTGTCAACGGAGTATTTTTCACCGAACCGTTCGAAACGTGTTGATTCTTTTATGAAAGTAGCTTGTTTGAATCATGAAGGTAGTCTAATTGACTCAACAGTATGATATATCAATTCCATCAACAGAATATATGGTTTTTTCAAAAACAAATTATGTCCATCAAGAATGATGTTGATGTTGGTTCAACAATGAACATTTTGTTGATTGAATGAAATAACGATCATTTTGATGGGAATATATCTTTGGAACATTAGTTTTCCTATTCTGATGTAGCGATGAACTCCTTCCGAACCGATCATTCGCTTGAATTGAGCAACAAAATATGTAATATCAATGAAATATCTTGTTAATCCTACATCAAGTTAAATTTTCGCCTCTAGATGGCGACAATTTCGCCCCGTCTATGCCTGCCTCGAATTTTGTCGTGTTTGGGATATCAGCTGAATAAATCGAACATAAGATGATAAAAATCCGGAATAGTTTCGCATCAGCTGAAGAGAAGTAAAGACTGAAGATCTATGCTAGAAGTGGCCTGATTTCCTAGTTTTAGTTTATTCTATTGATGTAAATTACAGAAAATTCCTGAATCGATACTGAATTTGGTTCAACAAAACAATTTGTCGAATGGAAATACTGTTTCGTATGAATAAACCGAATATTTCTTCGAATCAACCAAATATTTCATTGAATCAACCAAATATTTGATTGCATCAATATCTTGTTATTTTGAATCAAACAAAATGATTGTTTGGGCCAATTCGACATCTCTTCATGAACAATTCATGGATGTGCTTGATTGAATGAGATCCAGAGTTCATGTATGACATATTCACTATTTTTCTTCCGCTTGGAGCGCACGGAAGGGAATTCTGTCGTGCATATATGGCACTTTTATTAGCTTCATTCAATGAAATTTCGCTTCATTCAACAATTTCTGTTTTTCCGTGCAGGACCAGTCAGCACATTTTTCTGCTTTGAACGTTGCAATATGTCGAGTAAGATGGCGTCCGACAACAACACACATGTAGTAGACGTGCTACCAAAAAAGTGTCATATAATGCCAACAAATGGACTAAAATGTGTAAATTGTGGAATGGTTATGCATCCTGGCTGCCTAAAATACTATAGTGATATCGAAAAAATCGATGACAAATCTATTGAGTGTTGTAATTTGAGGGATGTGAGAGGTGACAAGGAAGTTATGGGCCAAGACAGATCTACTGTTGCTATAATGACTGTGAGTAATGTAGAGATAGCTTATTTGAAGGAACTACTGCAACAAAAAGATCTTCTGATTCGAAATCAACAGGATTTGATTGTTTCTTTGAAATCACAAATCAGTCTGATATACCATTATAGCCCCATAGCCCCATCTACCGGAGCCATTCAGATAGACAAGGAAGTCGATCAAGTAGAATCTAACAATTCCACTCAAGAACAAAGTGAAATATCGAGTGGAATAATAAAAAATATATAAAAACCAATGGCGATAAAAACTAATACAGATAAGGGCAACCATCTGGCAGGACCATCTGGGCTAAGTCAAAAAAGGGAGAATTCCAGAGATAGAGAAATGTACACAAATGAAAAACACGAACATGAATCATCACCAAACAGTATTGACAGAAAAACGGTTTCAGCGGTTTAATTGCAAGCTGAAACGGGGAACAAAATGACGGAAATTATAAATTTGACGAAGAACGGTGGCGAGCATCACGGTACAAAAAACAGTGAAATTTGGCAAGGAGTTGAAAATAAAAAACGAAGCAGGAATACTATTATCTATGGAAGTAATACGGATTCGAATATTGTGAAGGGTGTCCCCAGATATGCGGAGCTGCATGTGAGTAGGGTTGATCCAGCAACCACAATACAAGACATGAATGACCTCTTGAAAGAAGATTTTCCGGAAGTCAAGATAAAAGTGTTTACTCCAAAACAACCAGGAATATACTCATCATATAAAGTCAGTATTTTTAAGGCAAACTTTAGAAAAGCGATGAATGCCAATGTATGGCCATATGGATCGTGCATAAGTTGTTTTTTATACAAAAACCGGAGCAGGCATCAGATACAGGAGTAATTTCAGGAACTTTTCAACCAAATCTCTTTCTGCCCAATGTAGGGACACTCAATTCTGATAAGGTAAACTATATATCGACTGATATTTCAAATTTTATTAATCTAGAGCTTTTGTGTATGACAGAGATAGGAGTCAAAGAAAACTGTGTGAATACTTTTCATTTCGATGGATTTCGTATGAATATTTCATATTGTCGTCCATAAAAAAAATGTAGAGGGGTAGCTATATGGGCTAGGGATCATATTGAGGCAACTCCAATTGATTTATCTATTTTCTGTGATGAAAAAATTTTTAAAATTTGTGCTCTGAAGTATGCAAAAGATATTAATAAGCGATATATTGTTATCAATTGTTATAGATCTTCTTCAGGGAATAGTGACATATTTATGGATAGAATATATGAGGTGTTAGATTATTTGAATAAACCCCATCATAATATCATTCTCTGTGGAGACTTCAATTCTGACGTTTACAAAAACAACAAATTCCATGAGCTTAGCAAAATTCTATCTATTTTCAATCTTACCCCAATAGTAGAATGGCCAACACGAGTGACAGATGAAACATGTATTATCATTGATCAAATATTTGTGAATACAAATGAGAAGGGAATATGCTGTGTGGTTGACAACTTCTACTCTGATCATAGAACAATCTTTCATGAATTTTCATTACATGAACAAAATCATAGAGAACGTCATATAACGAAACGAAACTACACGCAACAAGCGATAAATAATTTTGAAACAGCTCTGATGACAGAGAATTGGGCTGATATAAACTACTCAACACTAATTTCGTCGCACACCAAAATGTAGCCCCTGTTATAATGTGAATAACTTTTTTCAGTTTGAAACAATTTGAATTTGGTTCACACTGTTCGATAGCCCAGTCCTTCAGCTATAATCTCGTACTTCATTGAAACATAAGGGTATTCACATAAAATCTCTACATGGTGTTTTCCGACACTGTGCAAAATTTCGGAATATTCAAAAGGCTCTCAAATGGTGAAAAAAATTTTTTTCTCAACTTCGACAACAGAGGCATGAAGATGATCTTATTACCTCGAGATGTTTCGCGAATCAACTTCCCTCTCTCTTTTATTTACAGAGTGATCTCAAAAAATCAACTTTTTGGTTTTGCAGCCATAACTTTTTTCCACGTCAACCGATTTTAGGAATCTTAGGCTCATTTTGAAGATAAAACTTCAGATAAAGAGATCTGAATATCAGAATTGACTCAAGATGGCTATCAGAGATCTAGAGTTTTCTTGAAAGTGACCCAAATCTGGAACGCCCTCCGAATCTCGGTTGGGAGGAGAATTGAATGAAAATCAACTTGTTCTCGGAAAAACAATTCATTCTGGATGCGTCCATATTTTGCTCGCTCTCAGTAGTCAAGAATTGTGCGTGAGAAAACACAATTGAAACATGTTCTTGCAAAAACATCAGACCATTTCTCCTCTGTAATGTATGGCCCGTAACCAACGTTACAAGAATCACAATGGACTGACAAACCCGACCAGCTAAGGCTCATCATAAATGATGTACCAACAACCCTATGCGGTCTCGCATTGTCATCAACGAAAACAAAGTTGTCACCCACATTCGCGTTAGATGCGGCATCGAAACTATCGAAATCTGTTTATGATCTGAAAACGACGTCTAACCTGACTTGTTAGTCACTTACTGTGATTCTTGTAACGTTGGTTACGGGCCATGCATTACAGAGGAGAAATGATCTGATGTTTCTGCAAGAACATGTTTCAATTGTGTTTTCTCATGCACTTTCTTGACTACTGAGAGCGAGGAAAATATGGACGCATCCAGAATGAATTGTTTTTCCGAGAACAAGTTGATTTTCATTCAATTCTCCTCCCAATCGAGATTCGGAGGGCGTTCCAGATTTGGGTCACTTTCAAGAAAACTCTAGATCTCTGATAGCCATCTTGAGTCAATCCTGATATTCAGATCTCTTCATCTGGAGTTTCATCTTCAAAATGAGCCTAAGATTTCTAAAATCGGTTGACGTGGAAAAAAGTTATGGCTGCAAAACCAAAAAGTTGATTTTTTGAGATCACTCTGTAAATAAGAGAGATAGGAAGTTAATTCGCGAAACATCTCGAGGTAATAAGATCATCTTCATGCCTCTGTTGTCGAAGTTGAGAAAAATTTTTTTTTCACCATTTGAGAGCCTTTTGAATATTCCGAAATTTTGCACAGTGTCGGAAAACACCATGTAGAGATTTTATGTGAATACCCTTATGTTTCAATGAAGTACGAGATTATAGCTGAAGGACTGGGCTATCGAACAGTGTGAACCAAATTCAAATTGTTCTAAACTGAAAAAAGTTATTCACATTATAACAGGGGCGACATTTTGGTGTGCGACGAAATTAGTGTTGAGTAGTTTATATGATATAAACAGTATACATGACGCCTTCGATTATTTTCATTCAGTATTCATGTACCATTTTAACATTAATTCTTCAAAAAAGAAAAAAAATATAAAAAATAATGTAGAAAGAATTGGATGACTGAAGAAGTTCGTTCATCTAGTGAAAATCTCAAAGATCTCTACTACTACTAAAAATTATGAATGAAAATCAACATGGTTTCCGAGAATCAAGGTCTACGATAACGGCTTAAGTTTTCTTTTATAATACGGTGGTGGAATATATTGAAGGTGGTGAATGTCCTGCCACGGTTTTTTGTGACCTAAGCAGGGCATTCGATTGCGTGAATCACGGAAGATTATTGTCAAAATTATAAACATTTGGTATTAGAGGAGTAGCAAATACGTGGATATCATCCTTCATACAAAATCGTACGCAGTATGTTAGCATCACCCAAAACATCAAGAGCAGGTCTCAGATCTTCGATTCACAGTTGAGAACTATCGAGAGAGGTGTCCCCCAAGGTTCAATATTGGGCCCTATACT
This sequence comes from Phaedon cochleariae, assembly GCA_918026855.4. Lineage (NCBI taxonomy): Eukaryota > Metazoa > Arthropoda > Insecta > Coleoptera > Chrysomelidae > Phaedon > Phaedon cochleariae. The sequence goes on along the minus strand of OU896722.1, from coordinate 9,526,617 downwards.
ATTCACACTTTATGTGACTGACATTGATCAAAGTATTCTCTCAGGCGAATATATTGCCTATGCAGATGATTTCTTCTTGACAATATCAGCTCCTACAACATTAGAAAAAGAAAAGACAGGCACTGAAGTTATGGAAAATATTACTAGCTATTTCAATGAAAATGACCTTTACTTAAATGTAGATAAAACACTGTTATATAGATTCCACGATAGGCGAAAAACATGTAATACAATAGCGATCAATGTGAATGGTAGGCCTTTATCTAGCTCTAATGGGACAATGAATTTCCTTGGTCTTCATATTGAGGAGCACCTTGTTTGGAAAGCACAATGTGGACATATTATCTCCAAGCTTCACTCAATGAACTATTCATTCAGGAACTTGCGAAATATTTTAAGTTAAATACAGTTAATAAATCTTTACTATGCATACGTTGACTGTCCAATCAGATACGGCATATTATTGTGGGGTATGTCGACAAGGATTTCTGAAGTGTTCATAGCACAAAAAACTTTGCATAGCACGAGTGTCGTACACTCACTCATGCAAACAATTGTTTCCAAACTTTGGAATATTGACAATGCCATGTGTTTACATAGATGAAGCATGTTTGTATGTTTTTCGTAACAAAAAGGAATTTACTCTCAATGATGATGTGCATAATTATCATACTAGGCACAAGGAAGATATACATTTTCAATCAGTCTGGTTAAAGTTGAGCAATCGATCTCCAAATTACATGTGCCCTAGATTGTTCAATAATCTACCACCTCATATGGAAATTATTTACAGTTTATATGTATTCAAAAAATCATTGAAACAGTTTCTTATAGAAAAGTGTTACTACTCAGTCAGTGAATATCTCAATGAATGCTGGTAACCATACAATTTTTAGTGTTAATCGAAGTGTTTCTAACGATTTTAATTCTAGTATGTACTGTAAGAACTTTTCGATATAGTTCTATCAATGTTTTCATAGAAACAAAGAATTTCTCATAGGGAAGTGTGATTACTTAGTACCTGCATATATCTCAGTGAATGTGAATGTGAATGTGTAACTGTTGAATTTTAATATCAATTGTAGTGTTTGTAACCGTTGTAATTTCAGTTTTGTGACAACTTTCAATGCAATTGTATTATTGTCAAATTAGAAAGAATAAAGAATTTGAATTTGAATCGAATAACACATCAACTTATCTTGTTTGTCTATTTGAAACAGCAAAAATTGGAATTGTTTGCCAATGAAAGTGTTTCCGAAAACACCCACCCCTCTCCCTCTCCTCACAAGGTACGCACGATGTTTTAAGAACATCATAGGAATTTCTCTCCGTGCACTCCAAGAGATGAAAAAAGAATGGTACATTTCACTCAGACTTCTTTAGAAATCATCATATCCAGAAATGATTGAGTCGAACCAAGGACTTTGAATATGAGTATACAAAAAATGTCCAGGGGTGTGCTTCAGAGACCATATGCCGGAGACGAATGATATTCATGTACTCTATCCGGTTCTAGAACATTTTTCACATATTCTAGAATATCCTTTATATCACAATCACCCCATCACTGATTGTGATTTGAAGATTCCCTAATGAATGAAGTGAACAATTTCACACTTATAATTTCCGACCAAAATGAAGCCTTCATTTTGTTTCGTTACCATAGCAACTGGAAATATTTCCGGGAATTTTTCCCTCCTCCTTGGGAGAAGTTGCATGAAATTACACTGAAAAGTGTCTGACCTTAAGTTAAAATGACATTGACATTTTACTCATGATAATGTCGAATCAATTCTATGAGATGATAATTTCTTTGCAAAAAATTATATCTACCAAATTTATTTGAATGAGTTTATGAATAAATATATGTTTGAGCTGTTATCGACTCATTCTTTGTTTTTTCATTGAACTAGAGTCGGTTAATTATATGTTATTCTATTAACTGGGTAACTTCAAGTTTTTTGTGATGGAATATATATTCACCAAATTCACTCAAACGAATTAGTAGAAAAACTGAAAAATACATGTAATACAATAGCGATCAATGTGAATGGTAGGCCTTTATCTAGCTCTAATGGGACAATGAATTTCCTTGGTCTTCATATTGAGGAGCACCTTGTTTGGAAAGCACAATGTGGACATATTATCTCCAAGCTTCACTCAATGAACTATCCATTCAGGAACTTGCGAAATATTTTAAGTTAAATACAGTTAATAAATCTTTACTATGCATACGTTGACTGTCCAATCAGATACGGCATATTATTGTGGGGTATGTCGACAAGGATTTCTGAAGTGTTCATAGCACAAAAAACTTTGCATAGCACGAGTGTCGTACACTCACTCATGCAAACAATTGTTTCCAAACTTTGGAATATTGACAATGCCATGTGTTTACATAGATGAAGCATGTTTGTATGTTTTTCGTAACAAAAAGGAATTTACTCTCAATGATGATGTGCATAATTATCATACTAGGCACAAGGAAGATATACATTTTCAATCAGTCTGGTTAAAGTTGAGCAATCGATCTCCAAATTACATGTGCCCTAGATTGTTCAATAATCTACCACCTCATATGGAAATTATTTACAGTTTATATGTATTCAAAAAATCATTGAAACAGTTTCTTATAGAAAAGTGTTACTACTCAGTCAGTGAATATCTCAATGAATGCTGGTAACCATACAATTTTTAGTGTTAATCGAAGTGTTTCTAACGATTTTAATTCTAGTATGTACTGTAAGAACTTTTCGATATAATTCTATCAATGTATTCTAGAATATCCTTTATATCAGAATCACCCCATCACTGATTGTGAGTTGAAGATTCCCTAATGAATGAAGTGAACAATTTCACACTCATGATTTTCGACCAAACAGAAGCCTGTATTTTGTATCGTTACCATAGCAACTGAAAATATTTCCGGGAATTTTCTCCTCCTCCTTGGGAGAAGTTGCATGAAATTACACTGGAAAGTGTCTGACCTTAAGTTAAAATGACATTGACATTTCACTAATGATTATGTCGAATCAATTCTATGAGATGATAATTTCTTTGCAAAAAATCATATCTACCAAATTTATTTGAATGAGTTTATGAATAAATATATGTTTGAGCTGTTATCGACTAATTCTTTGTTTTTCAATTGAACTAGAGTCGGTTAATTATATGTTATTCTACTTACTGGGTAACTTCAAGTTTTTTGTGATGGAATATATATTCACCAAATTCACTCAAACGAATTAGTAGAAAAACTGAAAAATTAAGTTACTATCGACTAATTTATAATTATTATCTTGTGTAACCCAAGTGAGTCGATTGTGTTCCATTCATTATAACAATGGTATGGATGTTACTCTCGTAAGAAGAATATACGGCTCGATATGACTTGAAACAAATTATGTTGCCATCAACTTCAGTGTAATGAAGTTTGATTGATTGATTAATAGCAGAATGATCAGTCAGGGTGCGAAGTCCAAAACTCTGCAGCTTTTGGGCCTATTGTATCCCTGATCATGCAGTTGACTTAGGTGGACAGGTTCGCTACCTTGATGAGGTTCAGCAGCCCCTACACCAAATCATTCTCTGGAGAGGCCTTTTGAGAGTATACTGCTCCAACGCGCTGGTGCTTCGCACTCCAATAATACATGGGTGGCAGTTTCCACCTCCTCATTGCAAAGTCTGCATATGGGTTCGTCTGTATAGATGCCCATTTGATGCATATGTTTCCTCAAGGGGCAGTGACCGGTTATTTGTCCCGTCTCTTGTCTGATCTGACTTCTAGTTTAGGCTCAGAATATCGTTAATCACTGTTTTGGACAGTGTTCCAACCATCAGTTCACTGTGTCTTTGCCCTGGGACATTGTTTTAGTATGCCTGTTGTCTTTCTCACATCCACCTTACCAGCCAGCCGCGTATTGAGATTTTGGGGATACCGAACACAGGTTCTGGTCTCATGAACAACGCCGCAGACCCTTGCCTATCAAGAGCGTGTAACGTTTAAATTGTACATACTGATTATTTTTATGTTCTTGGGTGATATGTGTTAATTTTTATCATCTTTCCAATCATATAATTGGGTGTATAGGGTCGAATAATCTAGTAATCATATCAGGCACTCATTTTCAATTAATTTCCACCGAAGACATCATCTCATTCAATTACCAGGCAACACAGCAGACATCAATGGTATATTGTGGGTTGCCTACTCATTTTCAAATCAAGGAATCAACCAAGGTAGGAAATATATATATGATAAAAATTTTATTAAAACCAAAAATAATGATAACAATTATGTTAGACTGACCGACTTGTAGTGGAGGGATGATATGAGCATTAAGGGAAATTTGAATTGAGTGTTTTCTTCTTGTTTATAGGTATAGATATAGATGCATTCAAATTCCATATATTTTCTGGATTGGGAGGACCCAGCGTGTAATTTTAGGGTGGGATTTCTTCCAGAGCCTTTATATGAATAAAGTCAGGATTCCTTAAGGTATGAAAATTGGTAGGGGTGTAGATTTTTCTTCCTGGAAAAGAAGCCAGTGTTGATGAAATATTGTAAGTACATGTATAGGTACTCACCAACTTAAGTGCCCAAGCTGCTCTGGAATTCAAAACTAGAATATTATAATTTTCTTGCCAGGTCTGATTAAGGTCTTCAGGGCTGCTTGGAGGAAATCCTAGATCAGAAAATTATTCTTGGTTCCATTCCCTGTTTGTTTTGGTACTATATTGTATCTGTCTTCTGTCAATGTTGTCAATAACTTCATCAACACGCCCATTGCTAAGCTGATTTCTAAAATGCATAGTTGCCGAATTCCCTTCACCAATTCCTAGGAATGACGTCTAAATCTTGTACTTCTCAGTGCAAATATTCCAAAGAATAAAACTGAAATGAGACATCATGATTGGTCGATTCACTCACTTCGACAATGCAATGGTTCTAGAAGATACACCTTTTTGTTTAACAACTCGGGTTTCCTCTTCAACAAAGGAACAGACATTCCAGAACAGTCGCGGATTATCCTGGATCATGACGTAGTTTCCCTTTCCGGGAAGTACTATAAAAGTGGTTTTCAGTGCCGGTTGGAGCACTTTCGATCTGGTTCTTGAGTCAGCAGTAAGCTCGAGTTTTTTGGTTAGTGGTTGGTGAGGAGTTTACAGGATATTCTTGGATTTTGAGATTGGGTCCCATGCGAGGACATCGATAGCTCCAACTTCACCGCACTCAATCGAGTCAACCTGGAATTTTGGAATTTGACCGGAAAGCCTGAAGCTGTCTAGGATATCGCACATCGACACGTGATCTGCTCTGGAACGTGCTCTGCTACTGCTATTTCTGAGGTGTTAGAAACCCTTCTTAGAAGGTGAGTCCTGATCCAAAGTTATCTCCAACGTCCCACCATCCAGGTTTTCCATTGTGTACTGGATCTTTTTTTTTTGGTCATATGGTTTCACGGTAGGGTTGAATCCCTTCAAGTCCATTTGTTCTCGCATCTCTTGGTTGGACTGGATTCTGGGTCATACATACTCCCACTTTAACGATGCGGCTCGTATGGATGTTGCCATCATTAGGTAACACTCATTACCTACTTACCTAGGCTCCGAAGGCTCCACCACCATCGACCACTCATGGCTCTCAAGTGATGGTCGACCATTGCCGTTTTTCCCAAGATTGCCATCAGGCACACCGTCTGGGAGAGATCTCCTGGGTCTATCCCTCCAGGAATGTTTGGCGTAGGTCACGTGGTTTAACAGTCATCTATGCTACTTCTATTATATTATATTTCGGGTATATTTTTTTTTTCCTGGTGACGGGTCAGTTTCCTTATGCAGGTTGGTAATGTGAAATACTGTGTATTGCTAATTTTTTATATATCATTGTACGACTTGAAACCGCTGAAACATAGTACTATGCGGACGCCAATTCGAGTGAGTTTCGACATCACAATACATGATTTTATCATGCAATACAGGAAATTGATGATCAGTTTTTTTGAGAGAATAGATGTTTTCATTTTTTTGTTTAAAAAGCTTTTTATTCATAATTTGCTGTAGTCTTTTCCATACCTTACTTGTTATTCTCCATGAGTTTTAGTTTTCTTCTCAAACCTCAACCTGTTGGATTTCACTGAAATATTATCCCCCCTTAATTTTGCATACAAGGAAATTTAACAACACTATATATCATCATTTTTGCATATCTCACGACAATAAATAAGTACCTCATGAGTAATCGTTGATACTTTGATAGTTGATAACACTTTATATCTGATCAATACACTTTCCATGACTTTTATATAAATATCTCATTGATATCTTTGGTACAATGAAATTAAACAACATAGTATATTATCAATATGTTTCTCATGACTATTACATAAATTCCCATCAATAATCTTGATGCATTAAAGTCTATCAACACTGTATGTTTTTAGATAATCGTGACTATATTCATTAATTTTGGTGAAATTCAATAGGGCTCTGTATATACTTGTATATAATATATTGGATTTTTTTGTTACGTCCTGAGTTTTATTTGTGAAATGCTGAACATTCACCATAATATTGACTGATATCAATTAAGTCTTATATATCTTCCCAATTTTCCATACATTTTTCTAATGTTGTATAAGGTTCTCAACTTTTCATTATAGCTTCTGAAGTGGAGATGATTTATTTTTTAAGTTGAGTGGCGCCTGACATTATCAATTTTTTGAATTTCAAAATCAACAAAAAAAATAACGAACTCATAGTGCTCACTGATGAAGGAGTTGCCGTTCGCAAGTGAATCTTTCTTTTTTTTTATGATATAATTCCAAAAGAAAAGTGGAGGTTACAAGCGTCAGCTGCTTCATTGCCTTCAATTCCCTTATTCCCTGGCACCCATTGGAGGAAGACCTTGATGGTTTGAATTATCACCAGCCGCTTCATTAATGTTTTGCTCAACTCAAGTCGGTATTTTGTGTTTCATCCATCGTGATCCTATTGAAAATGTTGTTTAATGATGGATACAGTGTGAATTTTTCAACCGAATTCACTTCTAGCCTCTATTTAAAAAAATTATCTTCAAACACGAATACTCAGATAATAATTGTCCCTCGTCTTTGACTCATAACAATTTTCAAATTATTCCTGTTCTCTAGGAAATATCTGGTGATAACTGAAGCTCTTGTCGTATTATCAGTGGAAATTCCACACCAATAATCATCAATCAATCGATCCGGTTTCTTTTCCGAATCACTATAGCAATTACGTATGTATTTCAGTGATTTTTTTTTCTCTTGGGTATCAACAACAGTGAACTGAATCTGAATTTTTTCGACGTTTGAATCACAGAATAGTATTGCTACCATGTTGATTAGTGACAAATGAAGTAAGAATCGACAGTTTATAGCCTAAGCAGTAAAAATCCATCGATGCCCAGACTGCAACAACATTATATACTATGTCATCCTAGCTGGCTCAGATCAAGGCGTATGGATTCAAAATCGTTGGTGCTGATTCGCTTCAACAGGAATATATTCACTCAGAAAAATAGTCGGTAGTAAAAAGCAAACGTTCAGTAATATAATATAATGAATTGTATTATACTTCACTATAGGTATCATACTATTTTGTAGTGATGATATTTGATGAAGTATAGAATTGTACCATTGTGTAGTCGTATTATTAGATGAATGTCTTGACTGGCGCCCATTTCACAAAACGTTTAGTATTAACTCCCGACTTTTTTCCTAGTGGTACTGACCCAAGGCACTCTCATACTGTATCGACCTTCATCAGAGATTCACGAAGGTTAGAGAAAGGGAATTAGGAGAATGAAAAATAAAAATATGTGTGCAGTAGGAAACAGAAAGAAAAACCCATGAGGGTTCAGTTGATAGGCGACCCCCACTTTTCTTCCTACAACTACTTCTATTACTATGTTTGAATAACTATCCATGCGCAATAATTGATCGAAACCATTATAATCCTCTATCACTTGTAGTGACTCGAAGTTAATATCAACTAGTTTCTTGACGCAAATATGATAGGTATTAATCAATAATTTGTATTGGTTCTGAAACTGCACCTTCCTATACATCCCTAGATACTCATCTCAACCTCCACCTACGCCCTCTTTTCCGACAAGGGACCATGCTTGTCAAATTTCCGAAATGGTCTTTGTTTCGATTTTCCACAAGTTAGAGAACGATAAGTAAACCCCTTATTTTTCTTTCATTCAATATTGATCTTCCTCAGCAACTTTCATCTGACTGTTTATTATACGCCGATGACTGTGAAATGATCCGAGAAATTTAACATCGCGGGGACCATGATATATTACGAAATGACTTGAATTTGCTGCATGTTTAGACAGTTGAGAATAAACTATACCTGAATGTACTGTAAGCCAAATAATTTCAATCAGTTCAACTATCTCATAGACAACAAGAGCATGGAAAAACTCACCAATCAAAGATTAAGGCGTTACGTTTCAAAATACATTGAGATTTGACGAACATATAAACGATGTATAAAGAAGTGCATTCCGAATGTTAGGTTTTCTAAAACGCGAAATTCTTGAATTCGAAGAAATAAAAACCATTTCTATGCTATATTCCTCACTCGTTCGCAGCAAATCAGAATCTGCGTCAATAATCTGGGACCCTGGAAAGCTACACCTGATGAAATGTCTTGTCTACACTACAAAAAACATCGAAGATGTCCCGATCTTTCGTCCTACAAGCCACTTCGTGAATAATCCAATATTACCAAATTGGAAAACAGGAGGCTTCCACAGAAGATGACATTTGTTTACAAATTATGAACAAAGATAACTGAAAGAGTATAATTATTGTCCAAAATGAGAATATAATATATTTCAAAACCCAATCTTCGACCTGAACACATTCTATTTCATACTAATAAGTGTCTCAATCTAATTTATAATATGTGTGCACTATATAACAAGTTCTCTGATAATCTAGGATGCATTGATATATTCACTATGAACTTTGTTTCTTTCAAAACTTTGATACGCAATGCCATGATGGGACCCTGAATATCTCAAATCCTGAACATTCGATTGTATTCATTTCAGCTTCTTTCAACTCGAGTACGTTATTAGTTATTATGATTGATCACAAATTCAATATTGTAGTCCATTTCTCTACTTGTATCGAATATAAATTGGTGCTCCTATTGCACGTTAGTGTAAGTTTTAGAATGCAACTGGTGTTGTTCTTAACTCCCAATTCAAGGATTCGTTGAATTAGGTTTCTAGGTACCTGTTAATAATCTCCTTGGAATGAATGCATAAAGAAATGAATTGAAGAGACAACGCAAGCAGCATTTCAAAAATTCGAATTCTCTTTCGTCCTGAGCAATTAGCCCAATCCGCTATGGAAAGGACACTGCCCTAAGGCGTAGCTCTTATACTGCTCCTTGACACACTGGTTGTATTGAGTCTTTCTTTTCCTGAGCCACTCATGGCTTACCTCTGGGAGCCGAGAGGATTCTCCAGAAGGTGTAAAAACTTCACAAACGATAGGATCTCCACAAAATTCTCAAACACACGTCATGTTTCGCTATAACACAATGAACAAAGGTCTCAATTTGAAACTATTTTGTTTTGTTCTGTAAGTGCTTCAGACCATACATGTTGGAGAATCTACACAGCCAGCACTGAGAGGCCCTGAAGATATCTTGAAGATATTCTTCTAGGAAATTGTGATGCCTTTTGTAACTTCTTCAAGAGATCGCCGAGAGCGCTATATCTCCTCCAAATGTCCGCAACCTAGGCTGAGCTCAGCGAGGTCTCAAAAATATCCTACGCAAAAATTCTCATACAATGCCCTCAGGCGAGCACTATGAGATATACGCATCAATCGCCACTGGCAAGAACTGAGAGTGCTCGCAATTATTAGCTGTTTGAGGATTTCGCATACATAGTTTTATGGCGAGAACATTTGGAGATTCGCATTGATTACTGATGGCAAACTCTTCGAGGGATCGTCACTAATCTGGTAGGGTGTTCAATATTTGGGGAGTTATTGGTTATCAGCAGTCGCCTATCGGCGAAGTCTGACTAGCGCCAACAATATTCTTTGGTGTAAACTTGAATTTACTCGATATTTATTTCAGCGCCAAAGAAATAGTTACCAATTTTTTAGATCAACGTACTGAGTATTAATTATACGGGTGGGCCACCAGTAACGCATCGGTCTCTAGAAGGCTAACCACTTATCTTCTTGGAATTCTTTCTCTCTAGGAAGTTGCATGTCAACATAGGCTACCATTTAAAATTATTTTGAAACATACAAGGTGTCCCCAAAAACCATAAAACATTGAAGTTCAACTTTTTTCTATCGAACACCCTATATACTATTTCATTCTGAAATTCTCCCTGATGAGCTGATTTCAACGACCCATCATACTTGGGGTCTAGCAGTTATAATTACTGAAATATAGGATGTGAAAAATCGAGATTTTCCAAGTTCAAGAATTTTTTGTGTCGAAACTATTCATAATTGGTCAAAACGGCTCACATGTCCCTATCTCAACTTTTGATCAACTATCTACTGATATTTAATTGGGACATATACCGGGTGATCAAGATTCTCAATTCTGCACCATCCTGTATTTGTTTCAATTAAATGTCAGTAGATAGTTGATCAAAAGTTGAGATATGAACATGTGAGCCGTTTGTAGTGAGCGGACCCTGTATACAGTGATTTTGATTGATTTTGAACTTTCATCACGATTGCGGGAGGTGTCAAAGGGGAGAACTGTCAAGAGATCTTTCGAGATGACGGCAGAGATTGTCGCTATTATTCATATCGCTGAATTGGGTACGTTTCGCCAATTCAGATAAATTCATCGTCTGTGATGGTATTCGAATGTTCCTGAGGATAGAATTCCGCAAGTGAATGGAGTATTGCTGTTTGATGTGGCGATTATAACTATTTACAACCAGAGCTGTTAGTGAGTCGTAAGTGGATACTCCAAGTACACTATCATACATTACTGAAATCATCAGTTATACTTCGTGTTCACGGGGTGTTGACTCAGTATTTACAAGACATTATTTTGGGACTTTGGGGTAGTTTAGTTATCTATAGATGTTAGATAAACTGTGTTCATTAGATTATACATATAAAATTACATTCGTCAGTAGTGATTTCACCATTTGAAAACCACACCCCTTTAATTCGTCCTGCTTTCTGCAATTCTTGATAAACAAGACTTAATTCAGAACCAGAACATCACATTTGGCGCCCAACCTGAGGGCAGTGAAATCTATAGTTTGTAGCTATTTCCAAATATTGAGGAATTCATTGTCCGTGGTCAAGTGGTGAATTCATTATAGAGTGTTCATATAGATATAGATTGAAAAAAAAATGCCTAGACCTAAGAAATCAGCTAGTCAACCAGATTTTAAGGAACCACTAGAAGTTCCCAATGAAACATTAGCTAGTTTAACTGGACTCATGAAAGAAATCAATTTGAATTTATTAGAAAATAAACCATTGATGGGAAAAATTGATGGTAAATTAGATAAGAATGCATATGAGGTGATACAGGGCGATCGAAAGTCGGTAGAAACTTTAGATAGGAGTAATGTCGTGGAAGATATATCAGTATATATATATACTTGGCATGGAAAGATTTAGGCGGTAATAACATTCATTTTACACCTGGGGGGCCGATGCATCCACTACAGTTCATCAGAAAACTGGAGAATGTTTTTGAAGATGCAGGGGTAGCTAAAGATAAACAAGTTAATTTAGCTGTGAATGCTATGAGAGGATCAGCACAAAATTGGGCTCAATTGAAAACAGAATCCTTTGATTCCTTCGATACTCTCAGAAGTATGTTTTCGAATCGTTATTGGAGGGTTATTCAGGAAAGAGAGCTTTATCAGAAAATAAAATTTGGAGTTTATGAGCAGGGTTCCAAATCTGAATATTTTCTTAAAACGGTGAGCGAGGCAAAATTTCTTTCTCTGTCTCTCTCAGAATCTGAACTGGTTAAGATGGTTATTCAGCATTTTCCACCAGAAATTCGACGTGGAATCATAATTTCTGGTCTTTCGAAGGTGGATGACGTGGAACAGCATCTTCGGGAAATTGACAGCACCGAGGGGGTTTGCTGCAGCATGACAAATAGAGGGAATAACACTGCAAATAATATTACTTCAAATAACAGTAATTCGAATACTTCAAATAGGAATTGGAGAGCTGAAGGAAGAAATACCAATAGCATGTCGTCGAGTACAGACCGAGTTATCCGTAGAGGGGACACAAACCATCAGGGAAATAATGCATCTTCTCGTAGTCATACTACGACTAATCATAGGTATCAGGGCGAGGCAGAGGGTGATTCACCCATCTCAGCTATTTTTGAGTTAAAAGGTGACTCATCTTTGCCGAATATTTTTGACAGTCACGAGACTATATTGGAAGAAGAAAAGCAGGAACTGAGGCGATCACCTGTAGTTCCGGTTATCGACGTAGTAGTAGGGGCAGTTTCAGTTAAGGCACTGGTAGACTCTGGTAGTCAATTGACTTGTGTGTCTCAAATGTTCTTCGATGAAATAATCGCCAACAATCCGGATATTCCGAGATTGCCAGCGAACTGTGCTACGTTGTTGGGAGCGCTTGGAGATAAAAGCCAAAAAGTTCGTGAGCAAGCTTATCTACAGTTCACAATTGGTTCGTTCAATTTTGACCAAGTATGTGTGATTGTTCCGAAATTAGTCAGAGAGATTATTTTAGGTTGTGATTGGATGCTGGAGTATTCAGTAAATATCGACTTCCAGAGTAAACAAATCGGGGGCATTTTTCATGGTAGACATCAATTTGTAGATTTCACAGGTGAAATGGATATTTTATCTCATATTGCTGTGAGTGAATTGTCGATAGAAGAGGATCCAAATCATTCGAAGTTAGATCTGAAGGATTCGTATACAGACGAGCAAATTTGGCAGGTCATTGATCAGGCTGAAGCTTTCGATGATAACTTCAAAAATAATTTATTTGAGTTGGTTAAGCATTATCGTCACGTTTTCTCGAATAAACCTGGTAGAACAGATGTCTACAGCCATCAAATAATTCTACATGATTATACACCTTTTTTCCTCAAATCGTATCCTATAGCTAGAATACATAGAGAGGAGGTTAAAAGACAAATAAGAGAAATGATCGAATGGAAGGTAATTGAACAAGCAAGCACAGAGTACGTGAGTCCTCTTGTTGTGGTAGGTAAAAAAGATGGTTCAATTCGTATATGTATCGATGCCAGATACCTCAACAGCCGGATGGTGAAAGACCATGTGACCCCCCCTAACCCAGGTGAACTTCTTCATGAGTTCACTAAGAACCAAGTTTTGAGTGTCATGGATTTGACTGCCAGCTATTGGCAAATACCCATTCAGAAATCTCATCAGAAATATACAGGTTTCTCCTTTGAAGGAAAGACATATGTATTCACAGTTCTACCTTTTGGTTTTGCTACGTCTGTTGGCAGCTTCATCGTAGGTTTGTCAAAGATTTTGGGACCAGAGGTGGAAAGTTTCGTGATACCTTATGTAGATGATTTGGTCATCCATTCGGAAAATGCTGAGATTCATTTGGAGCAGTTAGCAACAATTTTTTCAAAGTTCAGTGCCGCGAACATTACTGTTAAATTGAAGAAATCTCGATTTGCATGTAGGAATATTTATTTTTTGGGTCATTTGATAACCCCAGAGGGCATTAAAATGGATCCATCCCGGATAGAAGCTATCAAGCGGTTCCCAACGCCTAAGAATATTAAGCAACTCCGTTCATTTCTAGGTCTTGTGAACTATGACAGGCGATTCTGTCATCGATTTTCTGAACTCACTGTTCCTCTCCTGCGTCTCCTGAAAAAGGGACAAATATGGCGATGGGGGGTAGAGGAAAATGCTACGTTCTGTAAAATAATAGACGCCTTTTTGGATGTCACTCTTTTACATCATCCAGATCCCGAAAAAAAATACTATATACAAACGGACTCGTCCGGATATGTCCTAGGAGCAGTTTTATTTCAAAGAGATGAGCAAGGCAACAAAAACGTAATTGCGTATGCAAGTCGGACTTTACAACAAGCGGAGGTACGGTATAGCGTTACAGAGAGAGAAGCCTTAGCAATATTATACGCTTTGCGTCAATGGCTAATATTCATCTTAGGTCGACCTCTTACAGTTATCAGTGATCATAAGGCATTAGCATTCATAAAGAATTGTAGGTTATTGAATGCTAGGCTCACCTGGTGGATTCTATATCTACAAGAGTACGATTTTGATGTTGAGTACTGTAAGGGTTCCGAGAATTTAGTAGCCGATTGTTTGTCTCGTTTTCCGAAGAAATATATCACATCAGCAGCTTCCGTACCTAGTGGTAATGAGGTTAATGTATGTGTTATAATAACAGAATTGAATCATGCGATAAAATCTGATTTGAATAAGATTGCAGATTCTCAAGAAAATGACGAATTCTGTAATAAAATGAAGAGAGAATTGAAGAGTTCTGAAGGAACAGTCCGGTGCAAGAAATGGTACGTAATCCATGATGGAAAAGTATTCCGTCGTGGATGTGCCCTGAATCCGGGATTCAAACTTTGCTTGCCGAAAATCAGTATTTTGAACATTGTGAAGCAGGAACATACCGAAAATGGGCACTTCGGGGCTAAGAAGTGTTGGTTATATCTACGTAAATATTACTATTTTCCAAAAATGAGGGAAATAGTAAGAAAAGTAGTGGCGGGTTGCGATCTTTGCCAGAAGGCGAAAATTTCAAAACGAACGCTCGGTGAAGTGCAAGCTGTCATAACTGACAGGTGTGATCAGTTGGCTTGTTTGAATCTAATGGGCCCACTACCACAATCGCGTGGGGGTGTTACACAACTTCTCGTTATTGTTGATGCATTTAGTAAGTATGTGGCGTTGTTTCCATTGAGGAGAGCTATAACACAATCGATTTTACATGTGATAGGAAATAAGTATATTCCGGTAGTGGGAAAACCAGAAGCCATACTGACAGATAATGGTACTCAGTTCCATAGTCAAATTTGGTTCGATAGTCTAGAGGAAATGAATATCCGCGTGTTGCACACTTCAGTCTATTTTCCCCAAGGAAATATGACTGAGCGAGTTAACCGTGAGATAGGTAGATTAATCCGAACTTTCTGCTTTGCAAGGCACACAAAATGGTGCATGTATTTGAAAGATATTGAAAAATACCTGAATGGGGCAATTCACGAAAGCACAGGTTTCTCTCCTAACGAAATTCACTATGGGCGTCCACGATTAAACCCGTTCTACTCTATTGTTGATTACCCGATGGGTGGGCATGACAGAGACAGAGAGGGAATAATTTTATCAGCCCAGAAAAATTTGATATTGAATGCAAATAAACGCCGTGACAAAGGTAATCAGGAGAGGAATCCTGTCATTTTTGAAGTTGGTCAGGAAGTTTTAGTAAGATCACATAAATTGTCTTCGGCTGAAAATAAAGAGATCAAGAAGTTTTTTTTACTTTATGAAGGTCCGCATTCGATTAAAACACAAAGGGGTCCCAATTCCTACGAAGTTGAAGACTCGTTGGGAAATTCATTGGGAGTGCACAATGCAGTGAATCTCAAAAAGTATGAGCATCCAGTTGAATATCTGTAGATTATTGATGTTGTAAATGTCTTTAGTATTTAGGTCTCTGGTATTGTTTTGAAGATTATGTCAATTATGTATTAAGTGATCCATTGATTGTTCATCAATTGTTTAACTTAATAGGGGGGTATATGTAGTGAGCGGACCCTGTATACAGTGATTTTGATTGATTTTGAACTTTCATCACGATTGCGGGAGGTGTCAAAGGGGAGAACTGTCAAGAGATCTTTCGGAATGACGGCAGAGATTGTCGCTATCATTCATATCGCTGAATTGGGTACGTTTTAGTCGGGGCTAAATTCCAAAAAAAGCCCTCCGTTACAATCCTAGAAGCATTTCATGTAACAATTGGATAAATGCTGTAAACCCCCTATTTTGACCCCGCTGAATCCGAAAATACCGTTTATCAAGTCGAAATTCCAACCGGAAGTGAGATATTCAAGATGGCGTCCAGAATACCCCTAAAATCAAATTATTTTCTACTTTCGGTGAGCTATACGATTGAGGTGTCGATGTCTATGTTCTCGGGGCTGTAGAATACGATGAGACACTCAAAAAATGATTTGGAGCTTTGGAAGTTCATCGAATGATCAAGTTTTGACGAAATGGGCCAAAATTCCAAAGAACTTGTGAAAACGTGTATAATGTACATGCTTGCATACGTTTTCGAGGGTGCTCGATACGTTTATGAGCCAAAAAAGCATTTGAACATTGTCCAAGCCTTCATTTCTTATATGTTGAAAAAAAAAAGTTCACTATTAGTAGTCTTCCTCATCTTTTCTGCTCCATTCGGCTCCCTGCAGCCACACTGCTTCGTGCCGCAGTGGCCGCAGAGCCCCATGCAGCCACAAGCTCCAAATTCGGGACATGACTTGGGAATAGGTAGCAAAGTCATTAAGATTGGGACTTACCGTCCATCACCAATTTTCCAGCCGCAATTAATCGGGTCTGGTGAATCAAGATACTGATCATGGGCGTTAAACCACACACTAGTACCTAAAAAGAAAACAGACTAAAATTAAAATCCCTCGATTTTTTCTATTTTCTTTTTCTTCTTGTTAATTTTATCTGGAAGTGGCACCGAAGAATGTGTTGATGGATGGCATCAGTGGAAGATGGCAAAAATCATTCGCACTGTCCCAAAAATTGCAACACGGGCTGCGTCTGCCGTTGTAATGTCCGGTCCAACTTGAAATAAAAATGATATTAGTATAAAAACGGCTGACAGTTCTAATTCACCATGTGTCTCAGGAAAGGGACGCAACAAACCTTGTATAAAGCTTGCACCACAAACTGTTCAACCAAACGGAGATCCTCGAGGGCTATATCAGGAGACTTTCCAAGCTGACTGAGGAGTTTACAGTAGTTTTCTTCAATGTACTGCTTCCACCGTCCTGTTTTTGTGGCAGACCCTCATCAAGATTTAGTATCACATTCGGTGATTGCGTGGAAATCCATCAGGTTTTTGATCTGTTGTGATGTGAGCTTTCTACATAGTTCATGAATTGGAATATACTTTCTATCTCGGGAAGTACCACACATCACCCAGCATTCCTTGCATTTCATTCTTTCAAAGTGATAGATGAATGATGAAATCACACTAGTGTCTTTAACAGAAACAACAACAGCCTCTCTTTCGGTTTTTACGCATGGAGTATATTCCAATTCACGAACTATGTAAGAAACTTGCACCACAACAGATAAAAAACCTGATGACTTTCTACGCAATCACTGGATGTGATACTACATTTAAGTTAGCGTCAGTCACAAAAATAGAACGGTGGAAGCAAGTACATAGAAGAAAACTACTGTAAACTCCTCAGTCAGCTTGTAAAAACTCCCGATCTAGCCCCCGATGATCTCCGTTTGGTTGAACAGTTTGTGGTGCAAGCTTTATATACAAGGTTTGTTGCGTCCCTTTTCTGAGACACATGGTGAATGAGAACTATTAGCCGTTTCCATACTACTCCTATTTTTATTTTGAGTTGGACCGGACATTACAACGGCAGACGCAGCCCATGTTGCAATTTTTTGGACAGTGCCAATGCTTTTCGCCATCTACCACTGATGCCCTCCGTCAACACATTCTCCGGTGCTACTTCCAGGTAAAAGAAAATTGAACAAATCGAAGGATGTTGATGTTATGTTCAGATACTAGTGTGGATTAAGGCCCATGATCAGTATCCTGATTGATAAGACCCGAATAATTACGGCTGGAAAATTGTTGATGGACGATATGTCCCAATCCTGATGACTTTGCCACCTATTCCCAATCCATTTTCCGAATTTGGAACTCGTGGCTGCAAGGGGCTCTCTCAAAATATAAGAAATGAAGGCTTGGACCATGTTCAAATGCTTTTTTGGCTCATAAACTTATTGAGCACCCTCGAAAGCGTATGCAAAAGCATATACATTATGCAACACGTTTTCACAAGTTCTTTGGAATTTTGGTCTATTTCGTCAAAATTTCATCATTCGATGAACTTTCAATGCTCCAAATCATTTTTTGAGTGTCTCATAGTATTTTACACCCCCCAAAACATAGACATCGACACCTCAATCGTATAACTGAACGAAAGTAGAAAATAATTAGATTTTATGGGCATTTCGGACGCCATCTTGAATATCTCACTTCCGGTTTGAATTTCGACTTGATAAACGGTATTTTCGGATTCAGCGGGGTCGAAATAGGGAGTTTACGTCATTTATCCAGTTGTTACATGAAATGCTTCTAGAATTTGACTTTTCGCAAAACAAGCCCCGACTATTTCGCCAATTCAGATAAATTCATCGTCTGTGATGGTATTCGAATGTTCCTGAGGATAGAATTCCGCAAGTGAATGGAGTATTGCTGTTTGATGTGGCGATTATAACTATTTACAACCAGAGCTGTTAGTGAGTCGTAAGTGGATACTCCAAGTACACTATCATACATTACTGAAATCATCAGTTATACTTCGTGTTTACGGGGTGTTGACTCAGTATTTACTAGACATTATTTTGGGACTTTGGGGTAGTTTGGTTATCTATAGATGTTAGATAAACTGTGTTCATTAGATTATACATATAAAATTACATTCGTCAGTAGTGATTTCACCATTTGAAACCCACACCCCTTTAATTCGTCCTGCTTTCTGCAATTCTTGATAAACAAGACTTAATTCAGAACCAGTACATCACACGTTTTGACCAATTATGGATGGTTCAGACACAAAAAATTCTTGAACTTGGAAAATCTCGATTTCTCACACCCTATATCACAGTAATTATAACTGCTAGACCCCAAGTATGATGGATTGTTGAAATCAGCTCACCAGGGAGAATCTCAAAATAAAATAATATATAGAGTGTTCGATTGAAAAGAGTTCAACTTCAGTGTTTTGTGATTTTTGGGGACATCCTGTATGTTTCAAAATGATTTAAAATGGTAGCCTATGTTGACATGCAACTTCCTAGAGAGGAAGAATTCCAAGAAGATAAGTGGTTAGCCTTCTAGAGACCGAGGCGTTACTGGTGGCCCACCCTGTATATCATTCTATCTTCAGCAAGACATTGATCGAGTTAACTTTCTCACTTGAAAACATCTCCGAGCAGTTGGCTAGGTATTCATATAAAAAAAAGTTGTCCGATATTGACTAACGAATTTGAAGTAGATATTTGATTCTCGATTCCACCTGAATTGAAACGATTTTGTCAATTTCGTCAGAGCATATAATTATCATAAGTCTACTATTAAATTTGAAATAATCTTCCATGTTGGAGGGGAGATGATGATATGACCTGTTGAACAAATTCTCTTAGAGAGTCAGAAAATGGAGTATCTAGTATACAGATATCATCATCATAGATTAATGACTCCCATTCCATGTTAACACTGGGGGTCCCAAGTTATCGTATAGGTACCTGCAAAAACACGCTTATGCGACAAGATTATCAAAAAATAGTAAGAATGCTTCAAATGACATCAAAGTACTTTTTTAAGGACTTGAAAAAAATAGATTGGACAGCCCTCTGGTAGCTACCCCTCAATTTTCATTGAATGAACTCCCTGTATATTCTCATTGAAAATTGCCTATCATCCGATTCTGGAAGATAACGATAGTACATCGGTACTTTCTATTCTGTTCATTGATAACAACAAGAACAATAACATTCTTTGACCTCATTCATGCACGTAACATCGATTGAAAATTGCCTCCTCCCATGTTTGTGAAGATTTCAGACAATGAAAGTTGATTGATTATTACACTAGGTAAGTATTGTCTGCACTTGAAAATGAAATGTTTGTCATCGATTTCTTGACACCAAAATTCAATTCATACTTCTTATCTGTGAACTTCCTGGACACATTGGTGAAAGCAATTTTTCATTTGAGTAATGTCACAAAATAGTCATGTTTTTGTGGTTATCGATGAACAAAACACCAAGTTTGTGCTATATCGTTGTATTCCAAATGAATTGACACGCAATATGCTATTCGAAAATAAAAACTGATTATTATCTACCATCAGGGGGCTACCAAATATATCACATTCTTCATAGGCCATTTGAAAGTTTATTCAATGCCATTCAATTCAGTTCTTTAATTTTTTCGATATCTTGACAAATAGGAGGGATATTGCCTATTTACGATACCTTCGGATACCTTGTATTTGAATTATGAAGGCTATTGAAACAAAAACAACTTAATATTTTTGTAAAAATATTCATTACTTATTCAGGTCATGTTAGGAGCTCTCAATGGAAAATGCTCGATCTTGTTACGTCCAGGATATCCTTGGGTGCTCGCAGAAAGAAATGCCTAATCATTTCCTATCATAGATATCCTCAAGGATTCGCAATAATAGGAAATATTTCGAATCTGAGGCGAGATCTCCGCGATTTCTTTCGGACGACTCGAGAGAGTATTTCCCATGGTGACAGCCAATAGTGATCTCTGGCACCTCGCAGAAGGATTTCGCATTTTGATCCTGAAGATAACTACTCAGAGATACCGCGGAGGTTACCTGAGTAGTGTTCGTTCTGTAAATATTGTGATTATGAATAAATGGATCGAATCGGCTCCAGAACTGCGACGCAAACTGAATTTGGTCATGAACCTATATGAAAATTAAATCAAATTGATAAATCCTAGAATAATCTAATTTTCGAACACAATTTTTTTGTGTGAATGAAATAAGTGTCCAAATATATTTTTGAGCTCATGAATATTTTGTTAATTGTTCCGAGTCAGAGACAGCTACAAATATTGTTTTCTTGGTTGGACTGAATGTAACATGTAACACTTACTTATTCGCAATGCAAAATCATTAACTGAAAATGAAGCAGTTGTGTGATGAATATTTGAACATGCTATCATTTATTAACTCACGACACGGATGTCTAGGTAATGTAATTAAATTGTGAATATGAGTACATATAAATACGCCTCATAAGCTTGAATGTTATCAGTTTCCCAGAACCAAGTCCAGATTCAAGTTGTGGTTGCATCAAACGATAATATCTTTTGGCAGTATAGGTAAGCTTCGATTTTGGTGAGAGTCTATACGGTGAGGACCAAAAGTCGGTTGCTCTCTTCGTCGCTTCCTCATTTTACTTATTGCAAAAAAAAATAAGTTGTAGGGTTCCTCCACAGGCCTTTCTGGTTCAAGATATAATCATTCGAAGTATCTGAAAAGGGCACAGTGACTAATAAATCTTTTTCTGAGTAGAGCACCTTGTAAATCATTGCATTTCATGATTTTACGTTTATTTCTGAGCGACATCGATGTAATGTTTTATATTGCGAAAAAAATTGTTTCGGAATCATTAATACTCGAACAATATTATTTTGGACTATATTTCGCTGGAATAGCTGGCTGAGAAACCAACAACCTTGTTGAATTTAACGCCATCAGAACTCAAGACAGAATTTTTTATAGAAAGCCAAAACTCAGTTAGTATGCCTGATAAGACAATGTCGGGTACCACAATTTTAACCAAACCACTTTATATATGCTCGGTATTTCCATAAGCATACTTTTCCATGGAAGAATTATATGCGATTCATCACGATAGCTGCAGTGAAAACATTCAGATTCTTATTCCAAGCAAATATCTACTTTAGACCTCAACAGCTCTTCATGATCTACAGAACACCGATACGGCCAGTTTTGGAAAACCTTTCTCACATATAGGGATCAGCATCCGAACATACGCTGATGCACTCAGATTTCACCCAGAAAAGTACTTTAACCTCATTAGAACACCGTAGAAGGGTCGACGACCTCTCACTTCTCCATAGATACTTGCACAGGAAGTGTTCCTCGAAAATCTCTGCTATCATTCCATCACTAGCAGTGCTAGTCAAACGAACTCGACGGGCACAGTCAGCACATCCGTTCGTTGTTAACCTTGGAAAATTTTCAAAAACACTTTTCAACAAATCGGCCGCTCAAAGATAAGCAAAGCTCTGGAATTTTCGGCCAATGGAAGTATTCCCAAGAGATTATAACCTCCAGAAAATCAAAAAAATATCAAGATTACCCTCCTCTTCCTATCCTTCCCAGGTACGAACGATTTTCTTTGGAGATTATAGAAATTTTCTTCCGTGCGCTTCAAAAGATAATTTTTGTAAAAATGTGAAAATTTCACAAACGATAAGATTTTCACAAAATTCTAAATCACCTGACATGTTTCGGTAACACAGTAGCTTCATCAGGTGAAATACTGGTACAATGAATTTAACTAATCTTCCCAACCTGAACGGTTGAAATTGGACCCCGCACTTTCCTCATGGAAAATGGCTTCCGGTTGAATCCTCTGAATTTTTGATATGATTCTAAATCACCTGACATGTTTCGGTAACACAGTAGCTTCATCAGGTGAAATACTAGTACAATGAATTTAACTAATCTTCCCAACCTGAACGGTTGAAATTGGACCCCGCACTTTCCTCATGGAAAATGGCTTTCGGTTAAATTTCCTGAATTTTTGATATGATGTAGATTTTGACTTCCTTAGCAAAAGTGTCCATAGGCACAAAGAAATTGGCTTACTAGTTTTCGAGATACAGGGTGTCAAAGATGGAAAGTGAAGCTTTCTGCTCAGAATTATTAACAACTCCGAGAATTGAAAAAAAACGCCCATTTGTTTATGGAATAACATGCCTGAATGATGGAACATTGTCATCTGGATCTCATATTCATTATAATTTTACGTTTTGGACTCTACGACAGGGTGAACAAAGAAAAATCCAATTCGATTAATTTCAAACCAACCAGGGTAAGTTTTTTCATGAGAATTTGAGATCCAATTGAGCCTAAACGAACATCTTCAATCTCGATCAAAGTTTGAGTAATGACTTTTTTTTATACACAGGGTGGTTCGAAAATAGGGGTACGTCGATCCCTAGTTTTTTGAATCGAAAAGGGGAGAGCATGTCATATATATAAATATATCAAACATCCTCAAATGTTGGGAACGTCGCATACTCATTTCATATATATATATATATATACGGTGAGTGGAGAGATACAGTCCAAGTTTCTTGCAAAAATTGCGATATTCTTCAATGAATATCCTGTACTTCGGAAAAGAATCGGTCAATATAATGTACGATTTGAGGAGTCAAAGATATTGTCATCAATATTATCATAGGTCTCTGGACTCGTTTGTCGGCTATATACTTTTGAATGTACGGATTTTATTGATACCCGATATCCATTGGAGTCCGATATGGGCTATTTTCCAATAATTTATGTTGAAAAATATTCGGGCTAGACTAGTGCGGTACCTATTTCAAAAATGCAATACCTTTTAAACAGGAACAATGAAATATTTTTCTTTGAAAACCCTGTTTCCGAAGAAACTAGAGAAAATTGAAATGTATCAGAAGCAATAACCCTCTCAAGGTTGGAACTGATTCTACAGTATCTGAAAGCTATTTCAATTCAGAGGGAGAAATATTTTATATGATTTCTGTAAAATGTGTATAGTTAATACAAAAAAGACATAATAATGTCCCAATCATCCTGACGTAAACTTAGGCATGGGATATTTCGCATACAATCAGCAAATGAAAGGTGAAGGTATTATACTTTCCAAAATTCTACAAGAAAGTCCGCGATAGTGAATATTTCCTATTTTTTTTTACGTTTATCCAATGAACCCATCTTGAAATATATTCGAAATATTTCACACAAAAAATATAAATATATATAAAAAAAAACTTTCTGAAGACGAGCTTCCATGGAATTGCACTGAAAAGGAAAAAATAATATTTCTTCAGGGGTCCACGTTATATTCTGTGACTGGTAGATTCAAAAACGTGTCGCTCAAGAATTCATATTTGTATTCAAACTGAAAACATTGCAGAGCAAGCTCTTGAATATCAGAATAGCGTGACACCACTAGGGATTTTTTTTTCAGTTTTAGTGCAATGTAAAGAAATCTTGTCTTTAGAAAGTTTTCATTCATTCAATTCTTTTTATTATCCATGAAATCAACAATCTTGAATAATTTAATTTTGCCAAAAAATGCGAAGTGTCTGTCCCCACAAAATCTTTCAAAATCAATTTTGAATAGAATCGAATCATAAATATCACACAAATCCTTCGCTATTTTGGCCGCCATCTTGTTTTTTATATAAATATGTCAAATTCAAGTTGATTGGACAAGTGGAAGTGGGTCAAACGATCGCAAGATTCGTCCATGACAAACAGACGATCTGGAATCGAATAAATAAAAGCAAGCTTGTATAAAAAATACACTTTTCACTTTTACTAGTCGAGAAAATGAAACATTGTGTGTAATGTTCCTGCTTTTACCATAGTTGAAATTAATTGATTATATTGAGTACTTCTGTGCAGAGAATATATATTTATCACTTCGGAAAAGATTTATTTTGGAATATTGTTCACTGAAGAACAACAATGCACGAGAGACTTTTCAAATCGTTTTTCATGTGTAAAATTATTCAAATACATTTCAAACTTGGTTCAAAGAAGGAATGACCAGAAAACGTTCATATTTCTTTTGGCAGACTTGTGGAATTTTGGGAGGTACAATACCTTCACCATTCATTTATTCATCGAGTAATAAATATCCCAATTTTGTAGATACTGTACATTTCGCAGAAATAAAATATTCCTCCATCTGAATTGAAAAAGCATTCAAATACTGTAGAATTAGTTCCAACCTCTGAAACATTTCAATTTACTCTAGTTTCTTCGGAAACAGGGCTTTCAAATGGGAAACATGCCATTCACTCTGTATATAAGGTATTTCATTTCTGAAATTGGTACCGAACTAATCTAGCCCTGATATTTTTCGACAAAAATGGGAAATAGCCCATTTCGGATATGGATATCGGGTATCAATTGAATCCGCACATTCAGAAGTATATATCCGACAAACGAGTCTGGAGACCTATGGTAATATTGATGACAATATCTCGGACTCCCCAAATCGTACATTATATAGGAAATTCAAGGAAATTAGCCGATTCGTTTTTGAAGTACAGGGTATTGATTGAAAGAAATTGCTTTTTTTCAAGAAACTTGGACTGTATCTTTCCACTCACCCTATATATATGAAATGAGTATGCGACGTTCTAAACATTGAAGGATGTTTGATATATATGACATGCTCTCCCCTTTCCGATTCAAAAACTTAGGGATTAATGTATCCCTATTTTTGAACCACCCTGTATATGGAAAAAATCAGAAAACTCTGATCGAGATTGAAGAAGTTCGTCTAGGCTCAATTAGATCTACAATTCTCATGAAAGAACTTACCCTGGTTGGCTTAAAATTAATCGATTTGGATTTTTCTTTGTTCACCCTGTTGTAGAGCCCAAAACGTGAAATTGAAATGGAAACGAGATCCAGATGACAATGTACCATCATTCAGGCAGGTTATTCCATGAATAAATGGGCGTTTTGTCAATTCTCGAAGTTGTTAAAAATTCTTAGCAGAAAGCTTGACTTTGCATCTTTGACACCCTGTTTCTCGAAAACTGGTCAGCCGATTTCTTTGTGCCCATGGACACTTTCGCTCAGGAGGTCAAAATCTACATCATTCCAAAAATTCAGGAAATTGAACCGAAAGCCATTTTCCATAAGAAAAGTGCGAGGTCCTTACCCAAACCTGTGGAAAGGTTGAATATAAATGCAGGCATAATATCTACATTAAAATACGGTGTACCGTATTAACTTGGAACGGTTGATTGCAAGAACATATCATCATCTACTAAGGAAACGAATTCGAAAGTAGTGAAATATTGAGGTCTAGTTGATCGTTAAGTAGCATGTTAGAGTTTTTGAGTTTGTTGGTTCCTAATGATTCGAAATGATCGAGTTTCATTCCTTCATTCTCTACATGTAGAAGTTCGAAATTTCCATGAGAACTATTAGTAGAAGATCCGAACCTAAGTCGACCTTCACCGAGCTGATAATAGAACGAAATATATTTTATCATGAATTTAGTATATTTTTTTTTTATTTTATTTTATTTTTTATTTTTATTTTTATAGGTTACAGGCTACTCAACAGGTCGAATGACCCAATTACAGAGAAGCACAAAATATACTAATCATCGGTTAACAATCGAAGGTTATGAAAAGTTAAAGTTTATATAAGTGAGATTGATTATACTACAGTGGAATATAAAGAACAGAAAAATAGGAAGAGGTGAATTTCAGTTGGCTATTTGAAGAGGAGTCGTTACAATTGAGGTTACAATACCTGATTATGTGAAAAGAAGTCAAGAGTGAATAATTTGCCTCAGTTTGGTTTTAAACCTGAATATTTTCGTGGTGAAAATATCTACAAGAGAATTGTTTCCTATCGCATTATAAGAATTTATGCACCTATGTAAGGGTGAATTCAGTAGAGAGTTAGTAGAGCTAGGTCCAGTTGTGAAGAGATGTCTGTTTCTCACGGCATATGGAGTACAGTTAAAAGTGAGAGAATTGGTGCAAAATTCAGAATCAATTAGATTGTTGACCACTTTGTAAATGAAAAGAATGTCGAAAAATTTTCTCCTCAGTTGAAGGTTTTCAATTTTGTAGTGTTTAACATTAGCATTGTATGAGGAGAAAATTTTTCCATGGTTAAAACGAAAATTCAGGTGTCGGACAAATTTCCTCTGAACATTTTCAATTCTATTGGAGTGATTATTATAAAAGGGATTCCAGATGACAGATGCATACTCCAGGGAGGATCTCACAAGGGAGTTGTACAACGATTTAACAGCATCTGGGTCTCGGAAGGATTTTGTCGCCCTCATAATAAACCCAAGATTTCTTAGACTTTTCTGCACCGTCAATTCGACGTGTGTGTCGAAGGTTAATTTTGTATCTAGGTGAACACCTAAGTCTTTGATGACATCGCAATCTCCCAGAACCTCACCGCACAGTACGAGATTGGAGGTGGGAGGATGATTATTACGGGTAAACAGGATCTTGTGACATTTACCAACGTTCAATTGAAGTTTGTTAACAGCACAATACTCTGTGAACCTATCAAGGTCCAATTGAAAGCATTGGTAGTCCTCCTGAGTGGTTATCGATTGATACACTTTCAGATCGTCAGCAAAAAGTTTGAATTTGGTCCATTTGAAACACTGATCAACATCGTTCAAAAAAATTGAGAACAGTAGGGGTCCCAGGTGAGATCCCTGGGGTACCCCAGATGTGACCTTCATGGTCCTCGATTCATAACCATTGATAACTACGTACTGTGTTCGATCTGAAAGGTATGATTTCAAAAGTTGGAGTAAATTGCCGTGCACACCGAAGTTCTGAAGCTTTCTAACCAAAGTAGGATGATGAACTTTGTCAAAAGCCTTCGAGAAGTCCGTGTAAACAGCACAGGTAGGTTTACCCTTGTCCATCTCGTTTAAGACATCCTGAATGAAAGGGAAGAGGTTAGTGATCGCCGATCGTTTAGTGTAGAAACCGTGTTGGTTAGGGGTAATTAACATTTTGGATTGAAAGAATAAATTCTTTGTTAAGATTGCTTCGAATATTTTAGCAAAATGACTCAAGAGGGAAATCGGCCTATAATTGATTATGTCATTCTTATTTCCGGATTTATAAATGGGTATAATTTGAGCAATTTTCCACTTTGTGGGAAATAAACCGTTTCTTAAGCTAATATTGAATATTTTTTGCAAAGGATTTGCCACAGAGTTACAACAAGATCTAATGAATGAGGGTGGAATTCCATCAGGCCCCGGGTCTTTTTTCACATCCAAATTTTGTATAGTTAAAATAACTTCTTCACAGGTGATGGCGGAGAGGGAAATGTTTAAGTTATTCACCTTCGCGGTTACATCTGTTGTTGACAAATCAGAAACAAAGACACTGTGAAAATGTTGTGAGAAAAGGTTGCATATTGTAGTGGGGTCTGACACGGATACATCGCCTTGAAGGAAACTGTTAGGTAGATTTTTTGATTTTTTTTTATTGTTAATAAAAGACCAGAATTGTTTTGGATTCGATTTGATATTATTTTCGCTTTTCTGAACATAGGCTTTGTAATCTCTGTCTATATTCTTTTTGACTAACCTGCGCATTTCACTAAATTCATCGAAGTCAACTTGATTTTTGTATTTTTTCCATTTACGGTGGAGAATTTCTTTACGCTTGATCAGATTTTTGGTGTGGTTAGAGAACCAGATAGGAAATTTCTGCTTGTTGACGACTTTTTGTGGGACAAATCTATGGATCAAATTTTCGACAATTCCATAGAACCGTTCAACACACTCGTCAATATGACAGTTCAGAAAAATCTCATCCCAGTCGTGTCTCGCAAGTTCTGTATTGATACTGTTGAAATCAGCCTCGTGAAATCTGTACGAGCGATAAGAATTACAAGGCATTAGTTTTGGAGAAACCAGATTATACGAAATATGCAGAGCAGGGTGGTGATGATCTTCCGGTACAAATGGGAAGGAGCATCTGTCAACGGAAACCCTCAATGAAATTGAGAATACTAAGTCTAGAATTCTATTGTTTACATTTGATATATTAGAAAATTGTTTAAGGTCCAACTCGGCTAGATTATCAACAAAATATTCACTTTTGGCATCACTGGCACCTGAAGGGCAGTAGGCATTCAGAGATTGATCCAATTTCCAGTGTAAGTTAGGGAAATTGAAGTCACCAATAATTATAAAATGGTCATTTTTTTTTCTGTTGAGAATGTTTTCTAAATTTTGAAAAAAAAGTATTAAATTATTCAAAACTGTATGTGGGGGAACATATACGCAGCAAATATGTAGGTACTTGCCTTCATTTAGTGCCAGTGAGACCCACAAGTCCTCAATTATGCCGTTTGTGCACCACTCTGAAACTAGAGTCGATTTGAATTTATCAGAAACACTGATTAAAACTCCACCTCCTTCTTTTCTACCACTAGTCAGGGCATTGCGATCACTCCGGTATACACTATAGTTTGTTGGGAATAACTCAGAGCTAAATATTTCTTCTTTCAGCCATGTTTCAGTAAGACAGATCACGTCATAATCACAGGAACTGGAAGACTTGAAAAATTGTTCAGTCTTAGTCCTCAGGCCTCTTGTGTTTTGGTAATAGATACTAACGCTATTAAGATTGAATGTACTTAGTAGGGGTTACTTATCTTGATATGAAGAGAAGATATATGAGATCAGGAGGACAGCTTATCAATAACGTTTTCGTTTTTAACGTAGATGGCCCTACTGTCATCGGATTTTTTAACAAAAATTTTGCTGTCTTTTACCCAGCAAAACTTATAGTCTTTGAGGCGACAGAATTCTCTGGATTTTCTGAATAATGCCTTATAATAAGGTGACAAATGCTCATTAACATAAACTGGAAATTCGTTATTTGGTAGCTGAATCTTTTTATTCTTTCCTTTCCGGATAGCATCCATACATTCAGCTTTCTTCACTCCTGTGGTAAATTTTACAACAATATTCTTGGGCATCTTGGGGTTGGAATTGTTTGAAAATTGAAAACATATTAAAAATGGGTTGCCTAAAAAAATCCTGGGCAGACTATTTTTAATTATTTTTCGAAAAATTATTTTTAATTAAATGTTGCAACATCAGGATAATAAAAAAATTGTGTCCTGACTGAAAGTATGAAACGTATAGAATGTGCAGCCGTTGGGGTGTCTACTATTTACCTGGGCGAACTACTGGGTTGTCAGGTAAACACAGGTATATCGATGCCAGTTACTTTCACTGGATTGGATAATTTAAAAAAATGTATATCATCATAAGCGCTGTTTAATTGCGAACACGTTGATATAGGGTTGTCTGCGAAAATTCTGGTCCGATTAGGGGTTTTTAATTTCAACGCGCGTGGAAGTGTGTGACAGAGAGATCCGAGGTAAGTATACTGTGTGATAATAAAGGACCCAACATCGCAGTCGCTTGTGATGGGACCCTGAATAGTAGAAAGTGTGCGAAGTCAAATCCTGAAAACTATGGTTGGCATTTTGATAATTTCTTAAAACCAACAGGTTTTATCGGAGATCAAACTCCTTTGAAAATCCAGGACATTGTCGAAATGGAAGCAAATGAGGAAGAATCTAATGAATCAGACGAATTCGAGAGTCAAAATGATACTTCTGATGAATCAGATATTGAATAGAAAATATTTATTAGAATTTATTTTTCATTAATATTATTTTTGTATTTATACTGTTCTTTAATAAAATTTCAAATCGTAATACAAGATGTCTAGTCTATCTTTTTTGTTATTTCTTAATTTAAATTTTTGGCGGTCCACTTTGTTTCTATTTCCAGAAAGAGCAAAAAAATTTCAAAGTAAGTATTTGATATTTTTATTGTCTATTATAGATTATAGATATATCATTATGGTTATAACGCAATATACTGATATTATATTGTTTTTATATATTAGTATTATATTAAATATATTTAATTATTATGTAATTAATTAATTATTTTTTTTTGCTACTGAAATATCAGTTGCTCCAAAATAACACGCACTGTTTACTATATGAAGGGTAGTAGAGGTACCTCTACCCTCCATAGTTTACACACCGAGCATGCGCACTTTCTACTATTCAGGGTCCCATCACAAGCGACTGCGATGTTGGGTCCTTTATTATCACACAGTATACTTACCTCGGATCTCTCTGTCACACACTTCCACGCGCGTTGAAATTAAAAACCCCTAATCGGACCGGAATTTTCGCAGACAACCCTATATCAACGTGTTCGCAATTAAACAGCGCTTATGATGATATACATTTTTTTAAATTATCCAATCCAGTGAAAGTAACTGGCATCGATATTGTTGTGAAGTTACACTTCACACCCTCTACGAGGTTAGCATGAATATGTATTCAAATATCATAATATTCTATAATTTTCCAAGTTGCTTAATTGAGAAACTTAATCAATATTTATCAAATACACTCGTTACGAAAGATAACATGATGTCATATGATGTTAGGTATAACATTACATTTCTGCTGAATTCTCTGTTCCAATTAAAAGATAGCGATATTGCTGATCAACACAAAATCCTATTTAGAACATCGTATTGTCAGGTGAATTTATTATTGATTAGTAAAATTGTATTCTTTATTTTGATTGGTCAAAATTAATGTCATGAGAGCGTCGTTTCTGTGACGAAAGCGTCGCGTATAAAACTAAGAAAGCCAGCAAAATGCGGGGATTTTGCCACGAGACTTGTACCTATAACACTCAACATCTGTAATTTTCAACATCTGTACATAATCTGTATTCATCGCCATCAACATCGACTGCTCTATAGTGAATAAAACCAGCTAACAGGACTCTGAGTATCATTCAGCTCACCCTATCCAACCCGCAACACAACAGTGGTGTCAGGTGTGGGGTGCTAAATTCCAGCGAATAGCCAAAAACAAGTGACTATTGTTTCATTGGTGTTGGAATACCTACGAAAAGTTGCGTTGGATCAGAAAGGGTTTAGTAAAGTAGCGAGATACTCAGCAACGTGGAAGCTACGGATGGTTTTGTTCCGGCCTTGATTATTTTCGGCGAATTCAAGAGGAAGCTACTGCAGCTGCGTTTCTTTTCCTGAATGTTCTACACTCCAGGGTAGCTGAAGAAAGTCAACCTCTTTCCGGATCACTTGAGTTGCCTCAGAGAAGTGCTGTTTGCGACGTGCGAAATCCACTAGAAATTTCAGGAAGCCTAAATTTGTTAACAAAATTGTAAGTTTTTTATTTTATTTTTGTATTTCTTCGAATTTTTCTCATCATTTTCATATATCAGTGATTTATCTCAATTTTGATTCGTGTAAACGGGTTCAAATTCTTATGGTTGGTGAAACAGAGGTCGAACCTCAAACTCTTGTACAAAATCCAAACAACATCCCAGAAATGGCATTCACTGCAGATTTTGCTTTCAAAATGATACCGGAATTCGATGGTAATAGGGAAAATTTACATAAATTCCTCTCATGCTGTGATGTTGTATGGGGAACTGCGACTACTAGGGCTCAACAAGATATGTTCTTAAATATTACTAAAGCTAAATTGTCAGGCACAGCGTATAACATTATTAAATACAAAACTATAAATGATTGGCCCGCTTTTAAAAACATTTTGCAAAATCAGTACCTTGAACGACGGACAATCGCTCAAATTCAAACAGAACTTTTAAACTCTAGACAATATCCTAATGAAGATGTTCGAAGTTTTGCAAATAGGATTGAACGATTAACTCTAGACCTAACAGACGCATGTATTGCTAGTGAAGGACAACAAGCTCAAAACGTAATTGAAAATTTAAATAAAAAATCTGCATTGAAGGCATTTGTCGAAGGACTTAGAGGTCCAATTCAATTAGTCATAAAAGCCAGTCGATTCGAAAATTTTACGGAAGCTGTAGAAGCTGCCTGTGAAGAAGAGCGTAATTATAAAAGTGGACGTAATTTTCAAAATTCTCAATATCCTAAAAATAAAGAGTTTAGAAGAGTCAAATGTTTCAAATGTGGTAGAAATAATCACACGACCGATCAATGTTTTTCAAATTCAAATTTCAGAGGAACTCCTTCCTATCCAAATCATCAATCCCGAAATCCTAGCATAAAATCTGAAGCAAACGTCAACAACATCCAATCAGAATGTAGATATTGCAAAAAACCAGGGCATACAATAGATGAATGTCGTAAGCGAAAATATAATAATGAACGAAATCAAAATAATCATTTCCGTCAGCCTAACTATCGCTCGAATACAAATTCAGATTCAAGAAATCGCTATGAAAACTCAAATCGTACAGAAAACAATTCCGTAAACAATAGACATCAGGGAAACGACCTAGGGCCGAGTACGTCCAACAATGGCAGTGCGACTCGGGCCCGGGATCTCAGAACTGCCATGTAGTGCATTCCTTACAAGGACAATTAGATATCATGAACTCAAACAATAATTTAGAATCGCGCAATAATATTAACTCAGTACCAAACATGTACACTGAAATGAAGACAGAACCTCCAATTCAATCTAATTCATACAAAAATCACGAAGTAAATAACAAAAACGATTTCCAAGTATTCACAATCTCAAATGAACATGTCAATTCTTCATGTGTAAATCTACCTCTACTACTTTCAATGACAAAATCCGCTAATTTACTATTAGATACAGGGTCAGATATAAGTTTAATCAAACTCGGTGAAGTTGAAGATGATGCATTAATCTACACTGAGAAAACAATCAAAATCAAAGGTATCACAAATGAGTGTGTGAGTTCCATAGGTATCAGTTTTGGTGAGATAAAACTATCAGATAACATAACTATAACTCAAATTTTTCATATTGTCCCTGATGATTTTTCAATAACTACTCAAGGTATTCTAGGAAAAGATTTTTTATCAAATTTTAAGGCAAATATCAATTACGAAACTTCACTCCTAACGATACCTATCGAAAATCTGACATTTTCTTTCAAGTTAACCAGTCCTTATGACATTGTAGTGCCTCCAAGATCCGAAATATTTACCAAAATACACACAAAACTAACCAAACATATGCTTTGTTTGAATAAAGAAATTAAGCCAGGATTATATACCAGTAATTGTATAGTAGAACCGAAAAATGGTATCTGTACAATTAGTCTCATAAATTCTAATGAAGAATCAGTCAATTTCAATTATCTAGATTTAGATTTTGATGATCTTGAAAATTATCAAGTTCTAAATTTTACAAGTTCTAATAAACGTGAACGAATTGCCATGCTTGAAGCTCAACTTGATACAACTCATATGAATTCTGAAGAGAAAGAGTCAATTTTACAAATTTGCCAAAATTTCAATGATCTATTTCATTTAGAAGGCGATAAACTGACATGTACCGATGCTATCACTTATTCAATTCCACTTAGTTCTAAAAAACCTGTTTATGTTAAACCTTACAGACTTCCAGAGCATCAAAAAGGTGAAATTCAAAATCAAATTGAGAAACTTCTGGACGATGACATTATTGAACCAAGCCACTCTCCTTACAACTCTCCTATACTTATAGTTCCCAAAAAACCAGATAAAGACGGAAACAAACGTTGGCGTTTAGTAGTCGACTATAGGAAATTAAATGACATAACCGAATCAGATGCTTATCCACTCCCAAATATCACTGAAATCATTGATAGTCTAGGAAAATCTAAATATTTCTCAGTTATCGACTTAGCTAGCGGATTTCATCAGATTCCACTTAGCGATGAAAGTAAACCAATGACAGCTTTCTCTTTTTATGGACACTATCAGTATAAACGTCTTCCCTTTGGGTTAAAAAATTCTCCCTCTTTGTTTTCCCGATTAATGTCAAATGTGTTGACAGGTTTACAGGGTGTTAAATGTTTTGTTTACCTGGATGATATTGTTATATTCGGAAACTCATTGAATGACCATAATAAGAAATTAATCGATATATTTAACAGATTACGCGAAAATCAATTGAAATTACAGCCAAGTAAATGCGTTTTTCTACGTAAAGAAATAAATTATCTGGGTCACATTATCACGGAAGATGGAGTCAAACCCGACCCAGGAAAAGTTTCGTCTGTAAAAAATTTCCCAGTTCCAAAAAATGAGAAAGATGTAAAATCATTCCTTGGCCTAGCATCTTATTATCGCCGATTCATACCCAATTTTGCAAAATTAGCATATCCGTTAAATAATTTATTGAAAAAAAAAGTCGAATTTCGTTGGTCACCACTTTGTGATGATGCATTTGCCACGCTCAAGGAAAAACTAATTAGTCCGCCAATTCTGCAATTCCCAAATTTTGAACTTGAATTTATTTTAACCACAGATGCTAGTCAATACGCTATTGGTTCTGTGCTTTCACAAGGTGAAGTAGGCTCTGATCTACCAGTAGCATATGCAAGTAGAACACTAAATAAGGCAGAACAAAATTATTCTACCATTGAACGTGAACTTCTAAGCATAACGTGGTCAGTTCAACATTTTAGGCCTTATCTATTTGGGAAAAAATTCAAAATTGTGACGGATCATAAGCCGCTAACATATCTATTCTCCCATTCAAATCCATCCTCCAGACTCACCAGATTCAGACTACGTTTAGAAGAATACGAATATCAGATAATATTTAAACGCGGAATCCAAAACACAAATGCTGATTGCCTCTCTCGAATACGTACTATGACTATAGAACAGGACTCTACCTATGAAAAATACTTAAAAGAAATCGAAACGAAAATCATAAATAACCAAAATATTACTGATACTGACGTAAGCATTGACGAATGTCCAATAGAAGACGATATCGTTTATTTCACTGACAAAACATTCACCTCTTTACCAGACTATCGCGACAGCGAACTCGAACTAACCTCTCAAGGACGAAACTTACATGAAATCGCATACCTCAATTCAGATGGACGATATTTCCTCTATCTCATCATAAAAGAATCTAAACTCAATAAAGCAGATTATAAAGACGTTTTCATTTCGTTACAGAACTTGAAACAGTTTTGTTTATCCCACAAAATCGACAACCTTGCTATATCAAGTAAATTAATTGCTAATGAACACTTGAAATTTGAGACCATACGAATAATGCTACGATATGTCTTCAAAAATTCTGAAATCAATATCAAAATATGTCATGACAACGTGAAAAAAGACTTAACTCAGGACGAAATAACCAAAATCCTAACAGAATATCACATTAATCCCTTAGGAGGACATGAAGGACTTCAACGAACATACGAGAGAGTCAAACAGTACTATAAATGGCACAAAATGTACAAGGATATCAAAAAATTCATCCGAACATGTGAAAAATGTCAAAAGAATAAAAATTCGCGAAAAACCAAATTACCCATGACAATAACGACGACTTCTACTAGACCATTCGAAAAGATATTTTTAGACATAGTTGGGCCACTCAACGAGACAGAAAATCTCAACAAATACTTGTTAACATTTCAAGATGACTTATCCAAATTTTCCATTGCTATTCCTATTCCAAACCAGACAGCAAACACGGTAGCATATAATTTCACGACAAAAATCATTTGCCAATACGGTACACCCAAATTTTTAGTTACCGATCAAGGAACAAATTTTCTTAGCGAAGTTTTCAAGGAGACTTGTCGTTTATTGAAGATTAAACAAATTCAATGTACCAGTTTTCATCCTCAAAGTAACGGTAGTTTAGAAAGATCACATCGAACCCTTGTCGAATATTTGCGAAACTACATCAACAAGGATATGAACAATTGGGACGAATTCATGCCTTTTGCAACATTCGTTTTCAACACCACTCCCAGCACATCGACAAATTTCACTCCTTTTGAGTTACTTTATGGACACAAAGCCGAAATTCCATCAGCTTTAACAAAATCCCCTGAATTACTTTACAGCTACGATGATTATTATAATGAATTGAAATCACGTATGCAACATTCACACGAAATAGCTAGAGAAACTATAAACAAGAAGAAACAAATTTCAAAAGATTATTATGACGAAAACATAAAGTCTCTAGATATCAAAGTAGGGGACAAGGTTTTATTAAAGAATGAATCAATTATTTCAGGAAAAACGAAAAAGTTACAACCGTTATATACAGGGCCGTACCAAGTTATATCTATAGACTCCGACGTAAATTGTACCATTATGATTAGACGTAAAGCTACCAAAGTTCACATGAATAGATTGAAGCGATTTAATGACTAACCCCGAAAATAATCCCGAATGAATTATTCCTTTTGTTACAGAAATTCCATTAGCATGTGTTCCCTCAAGTTCATGTATTATTGGAGCCTCATTCATGTTATATTTCATACCTCCCGAGCCAATAATATACCAAGTACGTATTATAATATCACTCCTATCGAAAGCAGTCCTGGCCTCTATTACGAAAAAATTGGACAACTAAGCCTATTCAATGATAAATGGAAATTATTAACATATTTAGAACTCGAAAATTATTACGATGAATTCAAATCACTCAATTTTTACAGTAAAGAAATTCAAAATATTTGTAGTATGGCTAAAAGGTATAAAGTCGAAGCCACCGAGTGTAATTCTTTTAATATTGCTATCGAATACTCAAGGAATAATATTCAAACTAAAGACAAATTGATAATGGAAATGTTAGGTGTAGAAAATAATCATTCAAGTAAAATTTACAAAAGAGGGCTAATTAATGTAGTAGGAACAGTTTCTAAAACATTATTTGGGACTTTAGATTCGGAAGATGCCGAATATTATGATAATCAGATTGAGAAGTTGAAAGTAAACGAAAATCACTTAGCAAAACTTTTAAAACAACAAATGTCTATAGTAAAAGGTACTGTTTATGCAACAAATTCAACTGTATTTCAATTTCAGAAAAATATAAAAACGTTAGAATGTAGGTTAAATGATTTCCAAGAAATACTGAATAACTTTAGTAATAATCAGAGCAGAATAGATTTTGAATTAGAAGTTACTTCAAAGATAAATGAGTTGGTGAACATTTATAACTTAATTCAGATGACATTCAAAATGCAACAAGAAAATCTTTTAGATGTAGTGATGTATTCTATAAGAGGTTTACTCCATCCATTGGTAATAAGTCCTATTAAATTAATTCAAGAACTCTCTAATCTTCAAAACTATATGGATGGATTGAATTTCCCTGTTAGTCCGTTAGTTGAGAATACTCATGTTTTATTCAATTTAGTTGAAACAAATGTATTTTATTACAATGATAAAATAGCATTCTTATTGTTGATACCATTAGTGAAAGCTCGTGTTTATGACATCATGAAAGTCTCAAGTCTTCCCACAAGAATAACCGAAAATAAATATGCATTCATCATGCCTCAAAAACCATTCTTAATAATTGATTCTATAAAACAGCACTATTTTATGATGGATAAAATCGAACTATCAGCTTGCAAATCTCCAATTCGTAGTACCTTTGTTTGCGAACAAACAAAACCAATTTTATTAGTACATCTTCATGGGGGCTGTGAATCAAATATGTTCATACCATCCACTGATATTCCAAAATCATGCGAAAGAAGGATAGTTCAGTTAGATTACCCAATTTTTATTCAACTAGCAAATTCAAACTCTTGGTTATATGCCGTACCCATCGAAGAATATGTAGATGTTAATTGTAAGAAAAGTAAACAACGCATATCTTTAAAATTACACTATACGGGAATAATTCAGCTGCAAGCAAATTGTTCAGCGTACACAAAAACTATGATACTAAATCCGCATCAGCAATTTTCTAGCGAATTGTCAGTTAGTTATGTACCTCCTTTAAATATCAAGAGAGAAATAAATTTCAATATTAGTCTGTTACAATCCAGTAACTTTTCCAAATTAAATACCCCCACTATAGTCGAATCAAATGACTTAAATGTTCTTGCAAAAATTAGTCAAGATATAAATTCATTAGAGTTCCAAGATAACGATACAAATGAAATGTTCCATTTGAAATTCATAACCTTACACAATATTCTCACCTATTTGCTGATTATCATTTTTATACTCGGTGTTTTGTTGTATGTTTTCATTCCGAAAGCAAAACGATACTTTAGAAATACTACATTGAAGAAAGACGCGGCAAATCGTAAACATGTTGAAAATCTGGATAATATGCAAGTTGAAGTCGAAGACAGCCAGGGGCGTGCGGAAAATTGCACTAATCCTAGGTACAATTTTCAAAAATAGGGGGGAGATGTTGTGAAGTTACACTTCACACCCTCTACGAGGTTAGCATGAATATGTATTCAAATATCATAATATTCTATAATTTTCCAAGTTGCTTAATTGAGAAACTTAATCAATATTTATCAAATACACTCGTTACGAAAGATAACATGATGTCATATGATGTTAGGTATAACATTACATTTCTGCTGAATTCTCTGTTCCAATTAAAAGATAGCGATATTGCTGATCAACACAAAATCCTATTTAGAACATCGTATTGTCAGGTGAATTTATTATTGATTAGTAAAATTGTATTCTTTATTTTGATTGGTCAAAATTAATGTCATGAGAGCGTCGTTTCTGTGACGAAAGCGTCGCGTATAAAACTAAGAAAGCCAGCAAAATGCGGGGATTTTGCCACGAGACTTGTACCTATAACACTCAACATCTGTAATTTTCAACATCTGTACATAATCTGTATTCATCGCCATCAACATCGACTGCTCTATAGTGAATAAAACCAGCTAACAGGACTCTGAGTATCATTCAGCTCACCCTATCCAACCCGCAACACAACAATATACCTGTGTTTACCTGACAACCCAGTAGTTCGCCCAGGTAAATAGTAGACACCCCAACGGCTGCACATTCTATACGTTTCATACTTTCAGTCAGGACACAATTTTTTTATCATCCTGATGTTGCAACATTTAATTAAAAATAATTTTTCGAAAAATAATTAAAAATAGTCTGCCCAGGATTTTTTTAGGCAACCCATTTTTAATATGTTTTCTAATATACTAAATTCATGATAAAATATATTTCGTTCTATTATCAGCTCGGTGAAGGTCGACTTAGGTTCGGATCTTAGACTATATGGTTTCCTGCTCATATCTGGTTTGCGTATGTTCAATTTTTTTCTGTTCCGAAGGAATCATCTAATGTTCATTAATGTGCTAATCAAACCAACGACCTGTTTGACCGATGAATACCTCACGACAAGTTCCACAGTTGAGTTTATTTACCCCTGATTTTTCGAATTGAGCAGTTATGTCTTCATCAGTTTTAAAAAACCTTTCCAACGTGTTATTTGTTTTATGTGCTACTTTTGAGTCCTGTTTTTGTAGAAATGGCGCTAATTTTTCAGTTGATGATCCAGAGTGAGTTAAAGTCCTATAATTTCGATTATTAGTTTTTTTTATTATTATTATTATTATTATTTTTTTTTATTCACACTACCCAACAGATATACATCCAATTACAGAGAAGGGATAATGAGTACATAAAAGTCAACAATATTACAAGACAAATGTTTGAAATGGAATATTGATGACGATACAAAGTTGAGAGTTATCAAAAATTTGAAAATCTTATCCAAAATTTAACTTTTATTTTGATGCCACACTACAGGAGAATATGTCTATTTGATGCGATACATGCTCGTCATGTATCTTGCATATGGTATGCAGTGGTGAAAATTTCATCGTATTCAAGCGCGGAATCGGTAGATGGAATGAAATATGTTGTCTACTTGTTAGCCTAGGAATGTGAAAATCAAGCATGTGAAGAATATTTGCACAATCAGTGTGCCCATGGAGTATTTTCCACAGAAACACCTGTTGTGCAATCTTTCTGCGATTTACTAATAGGTTAATATCAAACCTCCGAGTGAGTTCAACCTCAGGATATCCATTGTGAGGATAGGCCCCATCTTCTTTAGAAGCAAGAAACTTCAGAAATCGCCTTTGAACTCTCTCCAATGTTTCTATATGAGTGATATGATGCGGAGACCAAACAACAGAGGTATATTCTAATTTTGACCTAACATATGATAGAAAAAGTTGTTTATATGTACTGATATATCAGAAGTTAGCGGAATTTCGAATAACAAATCCTAATGCCTTGAATGACTTCTTCGTGATTCGTTGGATATGATCTGCAAAAGATAATTTCTGGTCAAATGTAACACCAAGGTCACGTATAGTAGAGGTTCTGGGTGAAGCAGTGTTGTTGATATTGTAATCGAAAGGCGTAACAGTGCGTTTTAGAGAAAATGAAACGATGCAACATTCAGAAACATTCAGTAGCAGGCGATTTGGTGTACACCAGTCATTAATTTTTGTCAGGTCTTCCTGAAGAGAAAGACAATCATTATGTTCTGTGATTCTGGTGAATAATTTCAGATCATCTGCATATATCAGGCAATCCGCATTGATGTCATGTATTATATCATCGACGAATATGATGGAGAGTAATGGCCCTAATACGGATCCCTGAGGGACTCCCGAAGTGGGTGAAAACTCCACAGACTTATGTCCACTGCAGTCAACAAATTGGGATCGGTTAATTAAATAGGATGATAAAAAATCGAGTACATCAAGCGACAGCTGGAATTTATGTAATTTACTAAGGAGAAGAAAGTGATCAAGTTTGTCGAAAGCCTTAGAAAAGTCTGTGTAGATAACATCCACTTGTGCATCCTCATCAAATGCATTACATATACTTTGTGTTAAGCAGAATAAATTTGTTGAAGTTGATCTTCTTCTCACGAAACCATGTTGAGATTCTGTGATTTGGTTCTCAACATGATAGAAAATTGGCTGGTAAATCACTATTTCGAACACTTTCGAGAAATTGTTCATTATTGTGATAGGTCTGTGATTTAGGACATCGTGTTTATCTCCCTTTTTATGCACTGGTACAAGTTTTGCTTGTTTTAATGACATTGGAAAAGTCTTGGAAGAGAGTGACAGATTGAAAAGCTTTGTTAAAGGTTCCGCAAGAACTGTAGCACAATCGTGTAGCAAAAATGCAGGAATTTCATCAGGGCCCATTGTTTTTCTTGGTTTCAGCTCCTTTAGAGCGAATGCCACTTCTTTTTCAGAGAGATTTTCGATTCTGAGTCAATCATCACCTAGATCTTGCTGCGGGAAGGAATTATTTGCATTAACAGGAGAATATGAGCCTTGAAAGAAGTCTGCAAATGCATTTGCAATGCTTTTCGGATCATCACAGTTCCCATTCTCATAGTTCATTGCATTAGGTAATTCATTTATTTATTCATTTATTTATTTAATAAGCACGGTCACTCAACAAACAGAACTTTAGAAGCTCGTCCTATAACAGAGTGACACAATATAACAAAATACATTACATATGAGCCTGATGGAATCATACAGAAAACCCAAAATTAACTTATACCTAATAAGAAAAAGAAGAAGAAAAACAGTGAGTTACTACTATGGGTTTATCAAATTCCAGTGCCTAATCAATAATAGTTAGAACATAGGAGAGATTTGAGATGCTTCTTGAACAGATTTATAGAATAATGAAAGATGTCTAAGTGGGTATTACAAACAAAATTATAGGAATTCATTGACCTTATTAATGGAGAGTTATTGTAATAGTTGCTATCGAAAGTGCGTATGTAAAAGATTAGTCTATTTCTTGTGATGTAGGGGTTGCAATTAACTGAGTACTCAGAAGTTATGTAGTTAGCATCGATGAGATTATTGAATATTTTGTAAACAAAAAATATGTCGGAGAATTCTCTCCGGATAAATAAACGTTCAAATTTATAGAATCTGAGGTTATCATCATAACATTCGAAATGTCGATGGCGAAAATATCTGTAATTTAAGTTTTTTACAATTTTTTTCTGAACATATTCGATACGTAAGATATATTTATCATAAACAGGGTTCCATATAACGGAATTATATTCCAATATAGGCCTCACTAGGGTGTTATACATTGACACGACAGAGAGATGATTTCGAAATTCATTGGTATTTCTCAAGATAAAGCCTACAGTCTTCAATGCCTTCCTAACAATAGCCTCAACATGGTTCCCAAATGAGAGTTTTTTATCCAGGATGACCCCTAGGTCCCTCACTTCATCTTCAGATTTCAGTGTCTGATTATGTAGGTACAAATTGGTCGTTAGGGGAGTTAAACACCTTGAGAAGAGAATTTGAGAACATTTTTGTATGTTAAGAAATAGCCTGTTGGTTGTACAATATTTTGAAAAACGATTTAGATCGTTCTGAAGGTTCATGTAGTCCATGTTGTCCTTGATTTCTCTGTATATTTTTTCAGATCATCGCCATATAGCAATATTTTAGACGCAGTAAAACATTCTTTTATGTCACTTAAAAAAATACTGAATAGTAAGGGACCTAGGTGTGACCCCTGTGGTACACCTGAAGTGTTTTATTGGATTGAAAATTGTTCAGAACGACATATTGGTATCTGTCAGAGATATATGAGTTCAAGAGCCTCAACAGATTGCCGTGTACGCCAAAATTTTCAAGTTTCATCACCAAAGTTGGGTGGTGCACTTTATCAAATGCCTTCGAAAAGTCGGTGTACACCGCGCATGTTGAGGCTCCATGTTCCATTGAGTTGTAAATATCTTGCACAAACGGAAAGAGATTAGTAGTGATACTCCTCTTTTTATGAAAACCATGTTGGTAAATCGTAATGAGATGTTTAACTTGGAAGAAAAGTTCTGTCGTTAGAACTGATTCAAAAACCTTACCCAGCAGACACAACAGAGAGATCGGTCTATAATTTGATACCTCTGATTTTTGTCCGCTCTTAAAAACTGGCACAATTTGGGCAACTTTCCATCTCTTAGGAAAAATACCATCCTTCAGCGATTTATTGAATAAAATACA
Source organism: Phaedon cochleariae (assembly GCA_918026855.4). Lineage (NCBI taxonomy): Eukaryota > Metazoa > Arthropoda > Insecta > Coleoptera > Chrysomelidae > Phaedon > Phaedon cochleariae. The sequence goes on along the minus strand of OU896722.1, from coordinate 9,483,089 downwards.
TAGCGGTTCCACTAGTGACCATCGACAGGATTTAATAAAAATTGAGGGTATCCCATCCGGGCCTGGTCCCTTTTTTATGTCAAGGTTCTCCAGAACATCCATAACCTGTGTAGATGAAATAAAATCGATGTCGAGAAAATTCATTGATGGTTTTTTATCTACTAAGCAGTTGGTGTGGTTACTTTCAGAAACATCATTAAAATATTGCGAAAATCCATTGCATATGGCTTCTGTTCCGCACAGCGTAGAATTGTTATGAACCATTTCCATCGGAATTGACTTTGAGTTTTTTTTTACAGAAATATAAGACCAGAAAGCTTTTGGATCGCTTTTCAGTCTATTTTCAGTATTTCTAATGTAAGTTTTATAATCATCACCAATGCACTTTTTTAGATTTTTTCGCAATGCAGAGAACTGTGCATAATCCTCGACATCTTTGAATTTTGTCCATTTGTTTTTATACTTTATTTTTTCTTTCATTACTGCTAATGTATGTCTGGAGAACCAAACCGGGTAAGATCTTTGGTTTACGTTCTTAATAGGAACATATTGTTCAATGGCGTGATTCAAAATATTGTATAAGTTTTCGATGCAAATATCTATATCAGTATGACTCAGCCTATCCTTCCATGAAATGTTATTTAGATATTCATTGATTGAGGTGTAGTCTGCAGCGGCGAACTTTCTCCTAGTGTATGGTCTACTGGATAAAAATTTTTTTGGCATTATTTTAAAACTAATTTCCAAAGCTTTGTGGTGGGAATCTTCCTTCACAAAAGGTGTAGGATAAGCACATACATATCAAAATCATTCTTATTCAATAAAACTAAGTCTAAGAGTTTACCATGAACGTTCAATTCATTGTTGTATTGTTTCAGGTTTAACAGAGACATATAGTTTACAAAATACTCACTAATTCTATCAGTGGCGTTGGATGGTGTGTATCCGTTAGTTCTAATGAATAACAAGTCCTTTTATTTTTAACGTACTGCCAGAATTTTTTCGGGTCATTGCTCATATATTTCTCTTAATCTCTCGACAATAATGTGTGTGATTTATTTCGATATTATATTTCAAGCGCCTCCTCAATGATGAGAATTCTTCGAGTGCAAGTGGATCATTAGTATTTTTATACTTTTTCCATGCGTTATACTTCAGACTGATACATTTTATGATATTACTGGTGTACCAAGGGGGGTATGACCTTTGGCTCACCCTCCCTTGCGGAACAACCATATTAATAATGGAATGAATTTTCTCGTTGAATTTTTCAAATGCATAATCGACATCAGTAATGGCATTGAGAAAAGACCAATCCTCGTTTGTGATATTTTGATAAAGGGCGACCAGGTCGGCTTTCTTATAATTGTAGTAAAAATTATTCACGTTGACTTTGTTGAGTTTTTCTCTGCATACATCAAAGAAAATGAGCAGAGAGGGATGATGTGTGTCTTCCTTCAAAAGAACATCAGGGACAGACTGTACTGTGCATTTGAAATTAGCAAAGACTAGGTCAAGGATACGGTCGTTTGCATTTTTTACTAGGTTGTATTGATCGAGGTTGATGAAGCTATAAAAATTCAAAATAATTGAGATGAGCGCATTTTTTCGACCACTAATCAGATAATCAGAGTATGCACTTATGTTGAAATCTCTAATGATCATAACATTGCCGCTGTGAATTAAATCAAGAGTACTCAATATCTCAAAGAGATGATCATAAATATCTTGTGATGTACTAGGTGGGATATATAAGACGATGACATGATATGTTTGAAAACCTATTGACAGTTTTACTCCCAGAACATCTATTATATGCAGACTCGACAGTCGAATCTATGGCCAACGCGACTCCAACACCTCTAGAACAGTCGGTATTGGCAAAATCGCGATCACAACGAAAAACTGTGAAACGATTCAAGTCGAATGATTCCGCGCTACCTACGCTCGGTACAAGCCAAGTTTCGGTAATTGCTATGCAGCTGTAATTGCTCGCTATACTAGAGTTTAAAAGATCTGTAGTTTTGGTTCTCAGTCCGCGCATATTTTGATAATATAGAGAAAAATTGAAGATAAGAGGTGTGGCAGGAATAGAATATATATTCGATAAGGATAGTGAACTTTCCGTTGATTGCTATTCACAGGGTGGACCAAAAAGATCATTCCTCAATTTTTCCACTGCTTCTTCATGGGCAGAACAATTATTATAAACCCAAACTGCATAATTCACATTCACCTAAGAGCCAGCATCCTGGTTCTTATTGAGATTTATGCAATTGATGCATTGATGAGGAGTATCTTTCTGAAAATCTTTCAGGTCGTGTGCGCCAGAACATATTGGACAACAAATTTCATTTCTACAAGATTTTGAGTTATGAAAGAATGAGTTACATTTGAAACAACGAGGAACATGTGTAGCATCAAATACCGAACAACTATCAAATCCAATGAGAATGTGACCTTGATTGATCAGTTTTTTATAAGATGACATATTTACCTGCAATGTGGCTTGAAAAATTGCTTTGTTCTTATTGGTTGCTCCAGTACGAACAACTTTACAATCAGAATTTGTTCCGAAAATTGTATCATTTTGCTTCAGTATGTACTGTAGTAAACTTTCTCCATCAAGGTTCTCCGCATAACCAACAACTCTGATTTGAGGATGCAGAGTTTTCAGGATATGCACATTATAGTTATCAGACAGTTTTTCATGCATAACTTTTTCCAGCTTGGATGCTTCGGCAGATTGGCTGCATTGGAATAACATTCCACCATCTTTTATATGCCTTACTTCCTCGAATTGAATGTCATGATCAACTGGATTGACAGAAGTAAGAAGGTCATGTTTAGTACGGGAAGTTTCCTGCGGATTTTTGGGCTTCACAATTATTTTCTGCTCTGGTCCATGAATCACCTCTTCAGCAAATGTTGTTGTAGTTGAGGCATTATTTTCTCCAGAACTAGTGGGAAAGTCGGAAATTTTTTCCAAAGCAGAATTGAGAAATTCAGTCTTTAGAGTTTCAAATTTAACTGAGAAATCTTCGAACAAAGCAGCACACCGTTTGTCGAAGATATCTTGCAATTTCTTGTCATCGAACTTATTTTCAATGGTTCTGCAAATAAAGCAATACCATCTCAATCCCTGAACGGCGAGCAGATGCGTAGATAACTCACTGGGTACATCCACACAACCAGCGTGGAAGCATTTTTCACACGGCCCACTGCAAAACACTGATTGCTTTCTTTGCACAGAAGTCTCACAAAAACCACACCGTGACATCGTTTTTCTTAGCACTTATTCACTAGAATAGATATTATGCATTGTTTCTTAGTCAATTGAAACACAAAATTATATCTATAATGAAAAACTGATTATTTCAGAAATCAGTATGCCATGGATCAAAAATTGAAAATTTTCGAGCCACTAGAGCACGATCAAATTGATAATAAACAGGAAAAGATAAACATCTTGAATAGCCTCATTATGGAGTTCTTCAAGAATACGTTATATCAGTTGTTGACTGCAATCTGTTTAATGATATTGGGTTCTTTATTGAAATTTAATTCCGAAAGAAATACATTCACTTGCCTTTGTATCATACTATCATATGCTGCAATTGTATGTTGATGAGGGTGTGTTGTTTATGAATAGTGATATCAGTATGGAGAGTATTATGGAAAATTGGAATAGTATATTACATAACTAGTGTGGAAAGTGACATATTTCGTGCGAGTGGACGTTTAGCACGAGCCGCAGAGCGGCGAGTGCGGAAAAGAAACGAGCACAGAAAATGCACTTTCCAACGAGTTTTGTACACTATTTTTCCCACGACCACAAATATTCATATTAAATGTCATGAGTGTTTACAAGAACAGAGTAGGAATCATGTTTTGAATCATCTCCGATCACATGAAGGTGATATCATTATCATTATCATTCAATTTCACTTCGATATTTGAATGACATAATAAGTTCAACGTTAACTCAACATAACAACATAAATTCAACAGTTTCTCAACATTAACTTGAAATTAACCTAACATTAACTCAACATCAACTCGATATCAACTTAAAATTACCCTAACATTGACTCAACATCAACTTAAGATTGAATCAATGATCATTCAACATCAACTCAACATCAAATCAACATCAACTCAACATCAAATCAACATCAACTCAAAATTAACTTGACATTAAGTACCTCAAAATCAAATTCACATCAACTCAATATCAAATTGACATTAACTTCACATCAATCACTAAATTGCCAATACAATGACATTGATTCAACTTTCAAATGAAATTAACTCGATTTCAACTTCTCATCAACTCAGTATTACGTCAACATTAACGACAATAACTCATGTTAAATCGACACTAACTTTCCATCACTTTGACCATAACTTTACTTACCATAATTCAGCATAATGATCAATCATTGGAACATCATAATCTATTGACCCTGTTACTGTGCGATTATCGAATATTTCCACCCATGTGAGTTTTACTTTCGAACTTTCTAACTGTTATATGTTGTCATAGTGAAACAAGTCATTTTCTCAATGACAAATCAATGTGTTTTGTGCTGTTTAAATAGGTGGTGGTAGGAAAAATTATGTTCATCATTAGTTTCCCTTTCTGTCAGACCTGAGAAATTGATTGGCAAGGGCTCAGTGGAATGCTCATAATCAATCCTTCTTTGCAGTGCTCTCCCTCTGAAGCCAACTTTTTCTAATTTTTCCAATAATCTAGTGTGGTTAACTGTATCGAAGGCTTTTCCTAGGTCGACAAAGACACCCAGAGTTGGTTTACTATCATCTAAATTCTCGCAAATAATGTTTGCAACTTGAGCTATATCATCTCAAGTGGATTTGCCTGACTGAAAACCAAATTGTCTATCAGATAGTATATTTTTTTTCTTTAAGAAGCCATCAATTCTGTTTTCAATTATTTTTTTCAGGACTTTGGCGATACTAGATATGAAGGTGATTGGCCTATAATTAACTTTATTTTCTTCTTGTCCATTTTTATAAAGTGGTTTAATTACACCAATTTTCTATTATTGCGGAAACTGGCTACTTCCAAAAATTTTATTAGTAAGATAACTCAGAGGTTTAGCTGAGTTATCACAGTTTTTCTTCAGTAGTTCAGACGTTATATTGTCGTACCCTGGTGCTTTGCCTGATTTGAGGGATTTCATTATTGATTTCATGATTTCACTTCAAAGGTATTAGTTGGAGAGAGAGACTGTTTCATTTATTTATCTTCGATGTAGTTATCTGGAGGAGATATTTTTGCCGCGAGATTTTTTCCTACATTCAAGTAGTGTCTATTGAAAGAATTGGAAATTTCAGTTTTGTCAGCTATTATGACATCATCTGATGTTTCAATTTTCATTATAGCATTATGGTTTTCATTTTCGTTACAAATTTTTTGTACAGCATCCCACAGGCCTTTTGAAGATCCCTTGTTCCTTTGTATCTCTTTATTGAAATATTGCATTTTCGCATTTTTCATTAGTAGATTCAGCTTGTTTTTATATTTCTCATAGGTTTTTTGAATATCTTCATTATTTGGATAGAGTTTTGCTTGTTTACGTAGTTGGTTCTTTCTGTTCACCGATACAATGATCGCCTTTGTTATCCAAGATTTTTTTTTGTCAGAGTGCTTTAATTTAACAATTTTTGTGTGCTTTCTTACAGTGGACTTGATTTTATTCATTATTATTTCAGTGATTCCTTTAACTTCGTGGGCTGTTGTAAGAATATCCCAGTTTTCCTCATTAAGTTCTTCTTTCAATTTTTTGTAATCCTAATATGTCTTATGTTTCCTGTATACATTCTGAAGTTTCAAGTTATCTTTGTTTTTAATGATTTCAATATTTATCATTGTGGAATAGTGGTCTGTGATTTCTGTTTCGTATATAAGAGGTATAAAGTTTTCTGAATCAATTTTTGTTTTGATGAATATGTGATCGATGCAAGAAGTGCTGATTCTACTCACTCTTGTACTTTCATTAATATATGAACTATAACCGTTCGTACTCATTATATTCAAATAGTATTGCGAAAAATCGGCATCTGAAAGGATGTTAATATTTATGTCTCCAATGATCATAGTTGTTTAGATATTTCGTTCGTGTTGCTGATTCTCTATATAGTTTGATAAGTCTATATTAAATTGGTAGGGGCAAGTAGATGGTGATCTGTAAATAGCAATGACTTTTATTTTTGTTCCTGAATTATTTAAATTAAACACAGTCTTCAGAACTATAATATCTCCTATATTGTCTACGGTAGTCTGGCAATCATATTCAGCTCGTAAGTAAACAACTACACCATCGTTCTGATTCAGATCTTCCTGATTATAAAATAGTTCATATCCTTGTTTCTCGTATAATTTCAAGTTCGGAATTTTCCGCGTTTCTGTATGTGCAATCATATCGACTTTTTCCTTGAATTGTTCTAAAAACACTTTTATTTCATCTATATTTCTCGCGATACTTCGGATATTCATGAGAAAAATTATGAATGATTTATTACTGAAATCCCTCGTAACAAAATCAAACTCCTGTATCTTGCTCACCTTGTGTGTTGTTATCGTGTTATACTTCAGGTCCCAAATGTAAGCATCCATATTTTTCCAGTGCAGTACAAAATTATCTCCCCAAAATTACCTATACAGAAATACATAAAATTAGGAGTAAATTAAAATAATAGGGATAAGTATATATAATATGAATCTAATACAATTCGCAATGTGTTTATTTGGTCTTCTTCGCATTCGTATATTTTTCTTGATCTTCGGGGCCTCTTTTGGACGATGAACGTATAAGTATGGGCCTTCCTCTCAATGCTGTTGTTTCGACGGTCAAACTGATGTGTTTCGGATTTGGTTGTATGTTTTCATTCTGAATATATGTTTTTTTTCTGATACTACAATTCAATTCGCGAATTGAAGGAAACTCATTCAAGTATGGAAAAGAACTTGCGACCTAAACGATCTGAAGTTGACCCAAACTCTGAAAATATAGGTGAGAAATGGAGTAACTGGTATAAGACATTTTCAGAACTTTTTGATTCCACAAAAGCAGTAGCAGCTGAATATCAATTGGCTGATCAAGAAAAACTGAAATTATTGACGAACTCCATTTTCCATAAAGTTCATGAATTGATAAATGATTGTAGAGGGTATGTGGAAGCAGTTGAAATACTCGAATCTACGTACGTCGAACAGACTAATGATATTTACTAGACATATCCTTGCATCAAGATGACAAGAAGCAGACGAAACCATCGATCAGTATCTTCAGAAACTCAAACTCTCAGAAAAAAAATGCAATCTCAGAGCAGTCATTGCTGAGCAAAACCAGAACGATTTTATTCGAGATGCATTCATCAATAGTCTTATGTCACTCCATTTTCCATGAAGTTCCAAGTTCATGAATTGATAAATGATTGTAGAGGGTATGTGGAAGCAGTTGAAATACTCGAATCTACGTACGTCGAACAGACTAATGATATTTACTAGACATATCCTTGCATCAAGATGACAAGAAGCAGACGAAACCATCGATCAGTATCTTAAGAAACTCAAACTCTCAGGAAAAAAATGCAATCTCAGAGCAGTCATTGCTGAGCAAAACCAGAACGATTTTATTCGAGATGCATTCATCAATAGTCTTATGTCACCTCATATACGCCAGAGGTAGCTCAGAAATAATAGTTCGAGTCTAGAAGATGCAATAATTCACTCACGAGCTGTGGATGCTGCTCAAAATCAGTCTGAATCATATACCAGCATATACAATCCCAGTATAATGAATTCTAATTCTGCTGATAGAAGTTTCAAATCTCCACTGCTGTCTAATGACACATTCTCTTCAATCATGAATTCTTCGACTTCAGTCACCCAGAAATGCTATTTTTGTGGAAACGGTAGACATCCTAGGATCAACTGTCCAGCCAAAGGGCAAATATGCAATTTCTGTAATAAAATTCGGCATTTTGCCAATGTTTGTATGAAATTCAAGGACGAAAGAAATTAGTGGACTATAGCATTCACTTCTCTTCTGATTGCTCCTGCTTCAACATCTCTATACTGTTTGTCGCAAGCAGTAGTCCAAACGAAGGTCGATGGAATTATTGCTCAGGCCCCAATAGATACAGAAAGTTCGGATAGTTATATTGATCAAGATTTTGCTATGACACGTGGACTTAGGATTCATGCAACACAGTCTCAAGTATCAATAGCAAAATCCTCGCTCTCATCAAACACCACTGGGTACTGTATGACCAATATTGAAATACTCGATAATCAGTATCGAAATACGAAGCTCTCTCTTCTGCCAAACTTATGTACTGATGTCATCATAGGTCATGATATCATGAAGCAGCACTCTCAGGTTGATGTAGTATTTAGTGGTCCAACGCGGTCTTTGTCAACCTGCTGTCTAACTGAAGCAAAAGTCGAACCTCCAAGCTTGTTCAGACATTTAACCGATATTTGTCGACCGAAAGCGATCAAATCAAGACGTCATTTTGAAGAAGACGACAAGTTTATTCTGAAAGAAGTATCAACATTGCTGGATGAAGGTATAATTAAAAAAAAACGTTTTCTCGTGGCGAGCACAGGTACTAGTTACCGAAAATGAGAATCACAAACGGAGAATTGTTGTGGATTACTCTTAGGCCATTAATAAGTATTATTTTCTTGATGCCTATACAGAAAAAAGACTTTAATATAATGAATAGGATAAGCATTCATTCAATTATATACTCTATTCCGTATTCCACAAGTATAATAAACATCCATTCAATGATAAGAATATATTTGATTACCAATTGGATACTATCATTGATTCAAATATAAGAACCCATTGGATTCCAATGGAATTTTTAAGTATAGTGAGTACTTGAATATCAATAATATACTATATTCATTTCAATAACAAGTTTATCACCAATCCGATCGTACACTATCATTGATTCAATTATAAGGACCCATTGGATTTCAATGGAATTTTCAAGTATAGTAAGTACTTGGATATCAATAATATACTATATTTATTTCAATGACGAGTTTATCATCAATCCGATCTTTCACTATCACTAATTATTGTAGGTAATCAGGTAAAGTTATCTGTAGGAACTTCCAGTCACGATATTATCACAATTCATTTTATTATTTGGCGAAACTGAGTTGATTAACTCAGGATTTTGCCAAATAAAATGCACATAGGAGATAACCAAAGACAACGGTGCCGCCGGATGCCGCGGCTCATGATGCCGATATCCAGCATTCAGCGGCCATTATCGTGCATTGTTTTTTAAAAGAATATGTGGTGAGTGTCGTCCGTTGTTTTTTGATATTGAGGAACATCAAACATCACAGTATTCACAGACCGGACCACAAAACCAAAGGACACATCACCGCATAATCAATTAAATAGTTAAATACATCAAAACCACTAAATACCTAATATCTTCTTCACTGGTCACGGTCACGGTTCAAACTACTTGGCACTCTTGGCAGTTCGCGTATAGGTAAATGGCGCGTACCTATTGTGGAATCGATGATATTAAGTTTGAACCAACGATAATAGTCATTGACTCAAAATTTCGCTTGGTTTCTTTCAATGGACCAATTGTTGACGCGTGTACTGTTGTATTATCGAATGCAACATAACTATTATTGATTCGAATATATATGTACTTTTCATTGAAAAAAATCATTTTGGAATCAAGTGGCATTTTGAAGATTGCATCAATTATACAAGATTTATTCCATCGGAAGATAGGGTAATTTTCACGTAAACATTTCTGCTTTTGGAATAATCATATTACTTCAATGGTTTTCAATACTCTCTCAATAATTGCAGAAATTATAGATTACATTCGATCACAGTATTGCTACCTTTCAAATCCAATGAGAAGCCTTTGTTCGAATCAATAGTACCACTTTTATCATCTCAATTATTTTTTCTTGGTTGAAGATTTATTCCCATTGTGGCAAAGTGAATGTTTCCAAGAATAAGGCTATTATTGCAAATTGCACAGTGTTTTGTTTGTGATATCCGCTTCCGAATATTGAAATAATGAAACAAAAAGTTGCGGAATATCAAGTTTTCAGCACCATTGACCTCAAAAGTGCCTACCACTTGATTCCATTTGGTGTCACAAATGGTGTTTCCTGTTCTCAACGTACCATGAACGGAATTATATCGAGGGAAGATCTGAAAAAAGTATCCGCCTATCTGGACGACGTAACTGCATGCGAAGAAAATGAAGAAATGCACAACAAGAACTTGACGGCTATTCTTCCATCAGTGAAAAAATACGGACTTACGCTTGACGAAAATAAGTGTCATTATTCGAGAAAAACAATCGCCTTATTGGGATATATAATCAAAAATGAAACGTTGAGACCTGACCAAGTAAGGCTGAAACCTCAACTCAGTTCACCACTTCCTTATAAAACAGCATCACTTCGGCAGGTAGCTATCATGTTCTCACACTATTCGAAATGAATTCCAAGATTCTCAAGCAGAATAAGAAGCCTAGTAGACAGTGAGACTTTTCGTTTCTCTACCAATGCGAGACATGATTTTGAAATAATAAAAAAAATATAGCGAATTATTTTCTCAGTACAAGTAGATATATATTAGGAATCCTGGACTAGGCATCACGGCATCAGACAGCCAATCAGAGCACTCCATTTAATTCCCCCCAATTAATCAATCACCCCATGAATGAAAGCATGATCTAATTCATTAACCATTAAGTACTTGAGAACACGTGCGCTGAGATAGATACTTCCATGGGAAATTTTATTTCATCACTATAGCAATTCCAAAAAAAAAACCATTCGTTCTTCATGAAACAACGCAATATCAAAACTCGGTAAAACTCATTCCAAAGGAAGCCAATAAAAACTTATAATCCCCAAGAAGTAATCAAATTTCAATACCTTTTCCTTAGGCATGATGTTTTTTTCAAACAATATAGGGACTCCCTTTCGAGCACCCCAAGGAATAAATCTTCAATTGCATAGCTACTTGAAAAAATGTGAGCACGAGTCGTCAATCTGATTCATATTTCACTCTTATCACTTTTCTATAGATACACGAGAAATTCAATTCATCACTAGCAATATAGGACTGACAGCATATTCTTTCGTTATCCATCAAACAACACTATACCAAAACTTGCTCGTCTATAGGCAAAGCTTATTCAGAGTTGAAAAATTCCAAATACTTTCTTCGCATGTTTTTCGAACATGATAGGGATTCCTTCTGTACGCTCCAAGAATAAAATCTTCAATTGCATAAGGAGTACTGATGCGAGTAAGTCTATCGATTGATATTGATGTTATCCATTCATGAAATTTCTTATGAGAAAGCAGAAATATTTATTTTCACAACAAAGCCACGAAGAATTGATTTCATGAGACAAGTCATCAGAGTGTTCATTGAAGTAATTATTTTCGACAGATGGTCCAAGAGGGTGAATAATTCCAATTTAGAATCTTAATTTGCAAATTATTTAGTATGCCAAACGATGGTGGTTCTCATTACGAGGATATAGCGTGACCTGAAAATAATCTGTAGTCATGGCTAGTTGGGTTTTGGAAGACAGACGGTTTCTTTCAATAGATCTAAATGTGTAATAATTTATTCACTTCATTATAGCGAATGGGGGAATTGAGCGAATCATTTGCCCACATGTATGAGGGGGTCGATTGATGATATAAATTGAACGCAATATGGATACCGGCTATTTAATAGGTTAAATTGATCCCAATGATTTTCTTACCATTGGGGGAATAATCCTGATTATCCCTGAACGAATGAATAGCAAACAATGATGTGTATTCTGATTCTATTTAATGTTTCGAAATTCACAGGTCAATACTTCGGATTCATTTTGACACTTGCACGAAATAACTTCGCAGTTGTACATTTCTTTTATGTGAAATAAAAGTATGTTGTAGGGATGTTTTCCCTTACTCCAAAAAATTAAGAAGAGAATTTGGAATATTCGACTGAGTGATATATCAGATTATTTCATTACTTTATTTCAATTGAAGGAATTGATCATTTTGGAAGAAAGAATATTTCTGTATTTGAAACTTGCTTATCTAGTGAAAAATGAAGAAAATTTGGGAAGCAATAATGTCTGATTAAAAAAAGAGAGAAAGAAGTTACTCACACTCCTATTAGTTTGTGTCCTGTATCACTTCCCTATACACTTGGCATAATCCACCGAAACACCACACACCACACCACCACCGATCGAGTTGACTAACTCACATTTCTATCAGTTAGCGTCCCATAAATCCGGTGTCACTCCCGATACACTTGGAATAATCCGCCGAAACACAACACACCACACACTACCGATCGAGTTGACTAACTCACATTTCTATCAGTTAGCGTCCTGTAAATCCGGTGTCACTCCCGATACACTTGGAATAATCCACCGAAACACCACACACCACACACTACCGATCGAGTTGACTAACTCACATTTCTATCAGTTAGCGTCCCATAAATCCGGTGTCACTCCCGATACACTTGGAATAATCCACCGAAACACCACACACCACACACTACCGATCGAGTTGACTAACTCACATTTCTATCAGTTAGCGTCCCATAAATCCGGTGTCACTCCCTATACACTTGGAATAATCCACCGAAACACCACACACCACACCACTACCGATCAAGTTGACTAACTCACACTTCTATCAGTTAGCGTCCTGTAAATCCGGTGTCACTCCCGATACACTTGGAATAATCCACCGAAACACCACACACCACACACTACCTATCGAGTTGACTAACTCACATTTCTATCAGTTAGCGTCTTGTAAATCCGGTGTCACTCCCGATACACTTGGAATAATCCACTGAAACACCACACACTCCCACTACTGATCGAGTTGACTAACTTACATTTCTATCAATTCGTACCTGTATCACTCCCGATAAACTTAAGAAAACCGAGAATAATTGTACACATATTTAACCACAGATGACCGAAAAAGATTACTGAAATACTTATGCGTGATATCTGGTCTAACGCACCGAGCCAAACGAGGGTGAATATTTAATTTTCTCTGTAAAACCATGAACAAAATAATGGTTTTCTCTTTCTGTTGGAGCATTTCTATAACAGAGGGCATGAGTTGTACAATTTTGCACGAAAAGGAGGCCCCTATTATCCCATATCGATTTTTCCAGTAGGGCAGGACCGTATTCATAATATTTACACCAAACAGAAAATCATATCTACTGTAGGTTGGAGAATGGAGGGTCATGAAGATTAAGAAAGTATGTGAATACATGTTTATTGGAATGTACTGTGCTCACTTTCAATATTAATGTCATAGTCGATTCAGAAAATTAAATCATCTCCAATTAAGAAGAAAACATGTGGTATGTTTGAGTCATCAGACTAATTCAATCATGTTCGATCAAGAAAAAGCAGGCGCACTATATGAGTCATCAGACTAAATCAATCATGTTCGATCAAGAAAACACATGTTTACAATGAGTCACCAATGTAATTAAATCATCTACAATTGAAGAAAACAGGTGTACCTTATGAGTCATAATTGAATTATCTCTAATTAAGGAGTATTTGGGAATATCGCCCGATTTATATTAATTAATGTAATGATTCGTTAATCATACTCCCACTTCTCAAATTCAAAGGTATATAACTTATCACAATGAGATCCTTTACTCAGTTTTCGAATTCCAGTTGTGAAACACATATTATTCTGAGATGGACTTGTCGAAATCAACTGTGAATTCGAGTGGGCAGAGCTACTATACATCAAGTGTTCCTACCGGTGACTCGGGAGTTAGATATAATCTGAAAGAGCATCATGAGAATAAACATAAATCAATATTGTTGGGAGAGAAGAGATTGCCTTTGAATAAATCGAGAAGCAAGTACGTTTCCATAGGATTATCCTATGAATTTGGCTTCAGGCCCTGCATCCAGATATCAGGACTCAAGAATGATGCAATCACTTTCAATGATCGTGAGTGGATGGATTTTCTTAAATATAAAGGAATCATTACAAATTATTTCTATCCTAGTGACCATCAGAACTCGTTAGATGGTGAATCCTTCCAGATATACTTTATGAAAATTTCGGACACGAGTGTTGTTAAGATTCAGAGAAATAACTATTATGTTTTCTTGGGTTATGAATCCCTTTGCAAGTTGTGGACTCTATTGCCGCTCATCAAATATCAAATGGAAATGATGGGGAGGCTGTAGTTTACGAATTACCTCACAGTTCTGCAGAGAGCTCTTCAAAATCAAGATGGAGATGTAGTGAACAATGCACTTAATCTTGTCAGGCCACAGGAGAACCCAAGTAGTGAAAATATCAGTTTAGTATGGGAATTCATCTACATATACCCTGACGTTTTTTCTGAAGACCTGAATAATGTACAATAGAAATTAGCATACGAATAATTGTACCCACTAGGAATTACGTAATAAAAAAAATGAAATCATCTGAATAATTGTTTTATTCCAAAAAATATAAATGTATTTCACAGAAGTTCCTTTTTATCAATCCATGAATTATGATAATTATCTAAGCCTAGCCACTTGACACGAATTTTGTTTCCACGTCGCTGTAAAACTTTATCAACCAAGTAGATGTTGGGATATTTCACTTTCTGAAGCTTTTCGCTGTAGAAACCTCCCCGAATTTCTTCTGATTCTGATCTTCTAGCAGGTAAGTAGTTGGGTTTGACAATTTAACTTGTCGAATTCTGAAGACTTCATTTGACCAAGAAGGCTGATACGATTTTGAAAATGCTTCTCTGAACTTGCTTATTCTCACAAAGTCACCTACTTTGAATTTATTCTTTCTAGGATCAATTGTTTTCAAATAACTATATACAGTTTTCAGTAATGTATTTCCACTCCCAGAATTCACATCTTTAGGTTTCATTCCAATTGTGCTGTGTTTTGTGTTATTATATACATCCCCTATTTCCTTCAGGATATTTAATCACTTATAAGTACCCTGCAAACAGAATTTCTTCCACATTGAATTCTTCAAAGTGCGATTCACCCGCTCAACCACACTAGCTTTCAGATTTGAAAATGTGCTATAGTGATTTATGTTGAGAGATTCCATCAACGATCTGAAATCTTTGTTGTAGAATTCTTTCCCCATATCTGTTTGAATATTTTTAGGTTTAATTTCAACATTATCAAGGATATCTCTCATTGCTTCTGCGACATCTTTTGCGTTTTTACGTTTCACCGGTCTTAACCATACCAATTTACTAAAAGCATTGATTTCAACCAATATGTAGCGGTATCCTTCATTAATTTGTGCGTAGGGTACCATTTCAACTAGATCAGCCTGATACAAGTCATTCAAACCTTTCACTATCACTCGACGTCTTCTAAATGTTTTCCTAGCAGGCTTATGTAATTCGTTTACGACTGATTCTTAGACACTACTCATTTTTAGTTAATGGGCACTGGAGCACTATTTGAGCATACAATGAACCCAATCGATCTCTTTTGATAGAGGCAAATGAGATCGTGTCACCTTTATTTATCTCTTTTTCTATCAATTCTTCCACCTGTATGTCATTATCCCCCAACATAATTGTTGTATCCTTTGGTAAAACATCAATTTTCTCAATCTTTCCAGATACCGGAAAGACATATGATCCACTATTGTTTTCTTGTAAGAAGACCCAGTTTTTTTTCACCATTCCTGGAACTTGTTGACCTGAACCCGATCCACGAATAGTAATTATACATTTACTATGGTAAGATATTGGTTGACAGATATAGAAAGGTGATTGTAACTGTATAGGCTGCGTTGATGCCAATAATGGTTCTTCTGGAGATGTGCTAGGATTTCGGTTTTTGTTAGAAAGATGTCTTCCAAACTTATCGATCGGCATCGTTACAGTGCTATAATCAGAATGACTCAAAATAATAACTATCAATCTATTTTATGATCTTGCCTTCCCTCAGCTCTTCAATAATAGAAATAATCTCATTATTGTGACCAGTATCACCAGCCGATTCAGAAGCAATTAGAAGCCTTAGTCTATCGACTAACTCATTGAAGTCGTTAAAATATTTATATTCCGCAGGTTTTTTGTTCAGTTGCATCATGGTCGACTTTCCTCCCTGTTTTGTTCGGCTTCTTGTCGTTATGATTGAAGGAGTGGAACCACTTTTTGGTCTCGTTGGTTTCCCTCGAACAACTGAAGGTATTGATGTGGGCTTAGGAGTCTTGTTTTTTACAGTTTTCTTCAAATTCATGGAATGTAGCGTAGTGATTCTTGGTTTGATAATGTCAATGAATTCTTGCGAATTTGATGTAGATAGCCCTTTCACAGGATTATAGCCTAAAAAATGTGTGTTGGTTCTTCGAACTATATCAATATACTGATTTATATCACTGTTTCTCATACCAGTAGTATATTTTTTGAACATGAGCTCATATAATCCAGGAGTACCCTTATATTTCAAAGTACCATTTATAATGAAATCAGGGCCATCAAAATCTATTGTAGAATCACCAATAGCATATTTCTTTGTGAACGGATCAAAATAAACACCAAAAGTATCATCAAAAGCATTTTCAGTATCCAGTATTTTATCGTCAATATATGCCCTAGGTAGTGGAGAATTGAATTGTTCTAAATATCTCTCATGTTGCGCCATTGAATCCAATCCAGGTGGTATTGTTTCTTCAAAGAAACTCTCCCCATATTCTGGTCTTACTAATGAGGGGTCATGTAGAAATGTTTCTTCATCTCCCAAATCCATAGTTGGTGCCGTATGGTAATACTCTTCTTTAAATTCACGTTTCGGCTCATTTTTTACAAACGTTCCTTGATCAGATTTGCCAATGGTTGCGAGTAATTCTTTGAGAGGTTGCGTAATAGGCTGATAGATTTTCTCTAACTCAGATTGAGATTTCACAATATCGCCTTTCAAGGTTCTATATTTTTTTTTTCAAAGCCTTCCGTGTTTTCAATAGCTCCGCCACCGTGCGGTTATTCATCATGAATAAACATGATTCGAAAATGATTCCATTTATATATGAATGAACTCATCGAACTCTTTGCGGTATCTACCCGAGCTCAATGGAGAATCTTTATCGATAACAAGAAATCCGAATTTTTCGCCTCAGCAGAGTGCGCAAAGTTCTTTAAATTGTTGAAAGGACATATCAATATCCACATGGTCATCATAAATGTGTTTCAAATTGGTCATGTCTTGTTGAAAGACAATAATCAAGTTCGAATTATCTCTAATAAATTGTTCGCAAACGGCAGAGTAAGTTTGACACAAATAGAAACAATCTGTGTTTCTATGTCGTCCAAAGCAAAAGTAACTTTTCATCAAATCTTGGTCACAGCTAGGAACATCGTCAAATATTATAATGGAATTATCTCGAATATTCTCTGGTGCAATTATATCATCTTTGTCACTATATTCCATGTAGCCTATTTTTTTCAACGGTGTCAATAATGTCCTCAGATATGAATATTTTGGCTGATGGAGTGATTTAGAATACAAATAAATATTTTCGAAACGGAGAACATTTGGATGTTCAATTAAGGATATCATTACCTTCGTTTTCCCCGATCCGCTTATCCTACTAGTAAACCCATTTTTGACTGGCCACCGAACACAATTCCGTGTTCTCTGAATTCACTCTCGTGAGCGATTTCATCATGATTTGTGATTGGTAGAGAGAATGTCTGCTTTTGAATCTTCATTATGCAGGCACACCCATGGAACTGACACTACCGAACATGTTTCAGTTCTATATATAAAGGAATTCATATAGCAAATCAGTTATTATTCAACCGACAGTGTTCTGAACATTATGAAATGAAACGAAGGAATAACTCAGTCAGTCGTTGTCGAAGCGTAAAACGGAAAGGTCGAGGACTCCTCAATACTCTAATTAATAAGCTTCCAATAGAACTTCATGTGCCAGGATATAATTATTGTGGACCTAGGACTAAACTTGAAAAAAGACTACTAAGAGGCGATGAAGGTGTTAACGAACTAGATGAGGCTTGCAAACAACATGATATAGCTTATTCGAATTTCAAAGACATACAACATAGAAATATTGCTGATAGCCGCCTGGCCGAAGTAGCTGCACAGCGTTTCAAGGCATCTGATGCTGGTGTGGGTGAGAAAATCGCAGCATTAGGGGTTACGGGAGCAATGAAATTGAAGAGCAAGATGGGTATGGGGCTGAAACGGAAAAAGAAGGTATCACGGAAGAAAAAAGGTGGTGCTTTGAATCTATTGGCCAAGCGACCTACGGAAAAAACTAAAAAACAAAGAATCATTCCAGCGCCTAAAATCGGAGGATTTCTACCATTTTAACTCCCACTTCTAGGAGCACTTGGAGCAATAGGTAGAGGTGCCGCGGGTATCGCCAAAGCGGTTAATGATGCGAAAGCTGATCGGGAACGACTAGCTGAAGAACAGCGACATAATCGAGAAATGGAGGAGGCAGCTACTGGAAAAGGGCTATATTTGAGACCATATAAGGGATATGGCATGCATTTGAAGCCATACGCAAAAAACTCCCGATACAGCTACCTCGCCGACCACTGACTAATATTTACTTGCGCAAATATGTGAAAATTCTCAAAATACCATACTTTGAGGGAATTTTCATGAGAGATACCCTTCCTGGAAAAATAAGAAAGAACGAGTCTGGAATCATGAATCTAGATTCGAATGTAGGTGAAGGAACACATTGGACTGCTTATATCAAGCGCGATAATGAAATAGTTTATTTCAATAGTTATGGAGATTTATCTCCACCTTTAGAACTGATTCAATATTTTTCAAGCGACGGTGGCAACAATGATATTATGTATAATTATGATTCAGTACAATCATTCAATTCATATCAATGTGGGCAACATTGTTTACTTTTTTTATATAACCAGAATTTGTAAAATGGAGCGTCATTTGAAATTGAACTTTCAGTGAAACAATATGTCTTTGACTTTTACTTTAAGTGGATGTTCATCGATTCCTACATACGATTTTAATCCTCCAATATATTTGAATGATGAAAACGAATATGAAATTGGGTAAGCTAATTTTGACAGTTTCAACTCAATACCAAATATTGATAATACGAATAATATCTTCGTTTGGGGTGAGAACGATAGATATAGATTTGAAATTCCTACTGGATCATAATATGAAATTGATGATCTAGCAAACGTCCCTAACAACACGAGTACATCCTAGGGACTTCCCAGGGACGTCCCTAATTTCAAATAGGGACATCCCAGGGATATCTTTTCTGGGACAAAGTACATACTAGGGACGTCCCAGGGACATCTGCTTCCAGACAAAAAGGACATCCAAGGGATGTCCCTCCTGGTACGTCCCTGGGATGTACCGAGTACAAGGAAGGGATATCCCTAGGACGTCCCAAGGATATCCCAGGGACATCCCTTCGACAAAAGAAAAAAAAATGTAGGTCTAGTTGGGATTGAACCCGGGACCTTCAGCTTATCAGGCACACACCTTACTCCATTGGCCAATATGCCTTCTGAAGATTCATGTATTGAACAGATTCATAAACAAGACAACTACAGAAACCTGGATAAATAAAACTGTTAGGATTCGGGTATAATTATTATCATTCTTGGGTGTTTGAAAATGAGGGGCATTATGCATTTACGATCTCTGTTTGCGAAAAATGGTCATTTCTTGATAAGTTTTGAGACTATATTCTTTATTTTCATCACAATTATTTTCCGGAAGAAATACATTTTCGAAAAAATTCGACTCAATATTTTGATGATATTGAATGACTCTCTGATGTGAAGAATGGATATCAGATATTCCAGGGACACGAATGGGATAACCTAGGGATGTACCGGGTGGAATGTCCACTGGACAACTACTAGCGGGACATACCCTGGATGACCCAATCATTTCCTTGTACCGCGGGACAAAAAAGGGACGCATCTAGGACATCCCTGTGTTGATAGGGGTTATTCAAAATGCTATGAATGATAAAGACAACCAAGCAGTTCTTCGAATCACACCTGATTTGAATACTTCCAAGGTGACTATAAAAACTAATCGTCGAATCAATTTTGGAGTGGACAACACAATTGGATCACTACTTGGATTCAGAAAACGAATGTTGAATGCGGATGAAAAAAGTGTTTCGGACCACCAAGTCAAGATTCTCAACGTCAATACTATCTGTGTAGATTGTAACTTGGCCATCGGAAGCTATTTAAATGGTGAACCAGTTCATTTAATTCATCAGTTCAATGCCAAAGTCCCCACCGGATACAAGATCATCGAATCACCTGTTACGATCCTGTATTATCCAGTTTCCGTGAAGACTATCAACAATATAACTGTGAAAATTATTGATCAATCAGGAAAAATTATTGATTTTCGTGAAGAAGAAATCACCGTTCGACTTCACCTTCGAAAGAAGGATCTTTGATCATGGTGTGGAGATTCATCCATCCAACCCCGTTTTACTCCCCTGAACAATACTATAAAAGACATGACAATGAAAAGAAAAGTACTAGTATGAAGAAGACCTCCGGAATATCAACATCAGAAAATCGTCAGTTTTTGATATCTCTTGGATTTGAAGTTTTGAAATAATGGAATTATTGAATATCACTGGTCAACCTTTCAGTGACACTACAATTGAAGACTATCAGTTTCATACATATCAGCCTTACATTGCTGGAAACTTCAATTATAACGACGAAATAAGAGTACCAATTGCTGACCTTGAAGCATTCACTTTGCCTTGTAACAGTTATTTATACATAGAAGGTACTCTCCTAGATGATGAAAATGCCGTTCCAACCAAACTGAAATTCATCAATAATGCAATAGCATTCCTTTTCCGAGAACTTCGATATGAACTAAACGGTATTGTGATTGATTCAGTGAGGAATTTGGGATTGACATCAACATTGAAAAATTATTTATCACTAAATGAAAACGAAAGCGTCTCTATGCAAAATGCTGGGTGGTTCCCAAAGATATCGAACCAAGAAAAAATTCTAGTTGGTGCTAACGGTAAATTCAACGTGTGTATCCCTTTGAAAATGTTTGCTGGGTTCTTTGAAGATGTCAGGAGAATAATAGTAAACATGCGGCAAGAATTAGTCTTAATCAGATCTAGTAATGATTTAGATGCGTAACTAGCATAGATGATTCAGAAAAACGAAAAGTAGAGCTTACAAAAGTATTTTGGAGAAATCCCCACATAACTCCAAGCATTCAAGAACAACTTCGAATCACGAAAATTACTAATAAAAGTATTGAACTGCCAATTAGGTTCAGGAGCTGGGAGTTGATTGAGTATCCATCTTTGAGTGAATCAAATAGACATACGTGGCCAGTCAAGGCCACTACCAAGGTCGAAACCCCTAGACATGTAATTATAGCATTTCAGACTAGTATAAAAGGCAAAATAACGAGTGATATGAGTAAGTTTGATCATATCGACCTCACCAATATCAGAGTGTTTCTTAATTCTGAAAGATATCCATACAATGATTCACATCTAGATTTCATAAACAACAAGTATGCTACACTTTATGAGATGTACTCAAACTTTCAAGAAAATTACTATCATCTGAAAAATAACGAGCCGATATTGACCCCAGAAGAGTTCAAAGATAAAGCACCAATTGTTCACATTGATTGTTCACGACAGAAAGAAGTCATCCAAACAGGATCAATAGTGATGCGGGTTGAATTTGAAACTGGTAGTAATACTCCAAAGGAAACCACTGCTTTTTGTCTCGTTCTACATGAAAAAGAATATTCCTATAACCCTCTAACGAAAATAGTGAAGCAGGTTTAATGCGCATGATCAGATTTTTGTCATATATTGAGAAGCACATTCTCTTTCATTCAGTTGATATAATGTTATCCAGTTATGAATTACGTCTGAGGAAACATATGGAAAACATAAAGATACTGAAAAGGCTGATAGAATTGTACTCTACCAAGAAATCAGTTTTCAAAAATTTCTCAAATATTACGATATGAGTTTAATCATAGATGTGCAAGGATTCAAGATAGAAAATAACAAATTCATTATCAAAGAGTTTGCAGCCTTCGATGGAGTGAAAATTTGCCATTATATTTTCAAACCATGATTTCCACTTAACTTTTTACCTCCGAATTTACAAAAGCAGGCTAATTGGCTGGTTCGTAATCTCTACTGTATAGAGTGGACCGAAGGATACACACCGTTGCATCAGTTTGGGAATATTTTGAAAAGTCTATGTGATGAAGTCGATCTAATACATATAAAAGGTAGGGATAAAGCTGAATTTATTCGACGGTTCACTTCTGTTCCAGTAGTTGAGTTCGATGAACAACCTCTTTTACAACAGTCCGAACCAAGATGTTTTCATCATACGAATTCAAATTGCATGTGTGCATTAACAAATGTTTTTAATTTGTATGAAAATTTTGTTATGCAATAAAGTATAATATCAAAAACAGTTTGTTTTATTTTTTCAAGATTCTACTGAATATGCGGTCGTCACACATTCTCGCAAAGATATCCACCAGATGTTTGGTTTCACAAACATGCGGGTAGCAGTTGCGGGTATGACGTGTTCAATAAATATGGCTTGAAAGTAAATAATAATTTTAGTATGTCAGAGGTTGTGGCCATGATAACACCACAATGTTTAGTTTTACAAATGATTCTTCAAGTCTTTCTCTATATCGCGCAACCTTATAATATGAGAGAAGTATTCATATGTTTCGATAGTAATGGTACACGAAATGAAAGTTGGCATTCTAAATGGGCAAGAATGGAGTCAACTACAATGAATAATGTTTCAACCCTCAAATCACGCATACCCACCAATAATACCATGTACAAGTTGCGATTGCGAAAGGGCAGTGGCTCCACCATTGATTCTGACTGGTGTGAACTATATCCAAACCCCCCACTACTTCATGATAGAAATATAAAGAAGGATGATGAGAAATTCGTAATAGTCGATTGGGTTTCGTATTACACGGCAGTGTGTGCATCATTGTTGCTGTTCAACCTCATTGTTACAACATGTCTAAAGATTGTCCTAACTGTTTATTGACCGAACTCGTGAATAAACACCGAAACCGAAATAAAAAATTGTACGTTTTTACCGAAGAAGAGCTCCAGAATTTTTCACTACATTATGTCATTAAAAATGTAGGTCCGATGGAACTTCTTTATGCATGGGACAAACTGCCATCAGAATATACAGAGAATTTCGAACTTCGTATCCAGCTACCATGCTTTGTCCACTTCAATCGCCCTGAATGGAGAGATCATGTAGACGGCCTTCCTCAAGCACAATCAAGCTGTCATGTTTGTAGATGGGGCCTCGAGCGATGTGGATAATATTAATATTTTGTATTGAATAAATGTAATAAAACAAATTCACTCGATAATGATTTTTATCTCATATGTCACAAATATAACATATTATGATCCATAATTACAATATACAAATGAAAATCACATCAAAACTATTGGTCAGAGTATTCCTCGTCAATTAAATCTTGAGCTATTTCCAAAAACTCATCTAAAGTTCCAGTGATAGCTCCTGGTATTATAAGCAAATGACCCCATGCCAACGTTTTCACATCAAAAGGAATTTTATAGCGCTTATCATCAGCAGATGACAAAGCGACTTTATTCCTTAATTCAGTATGGATGGTGTGGAGAGAAGAAGTGAACATATACATCTTACGTAATATTGTTCCACCATTTTCTACAATATTGACATAGTCTGAAAACTGAATCTGGTTTTTTACCACGTTTTTTGAGACACCTTTGGCTTTTTTCATCACATCACCTGCTTTAACACAGTAAGCTTTCGCACCAGTACCATAAAAAGATTCGATAGGTCTTGGGGCATATTCATCTTTCATGCGTCCTATAACAGATTTCGATTTGGGTATTTGGTGTATATTGTCTATGGGATAATTTGACGTATCGAAAAATTGGATATTTTTTTTTTTCATATCATTATAGAAATTTTCTGTGAATATTTCTAGAATCAATGAATCCGTATCGGTGTAGCATAATGTTGCTTTATCACCATATTTTGTTTTGATGTATCCATAGAAAAAATCGTAAATGATAGTTTTCGAAATATCCAATACCGAAAATCCAACATACATCGGTTTATCATAACAAACACTAGTTTTTTCCAACTGGATTGCAACCAAGTTCTTACTGAATTCTGTGCTGCATTTGAATTGTGGTTTGGCTATCAGAGCCCTTGCTCCCAGCGAGTTATTTTTATTTTCCCAGCGTGAACAAAGTTTCAAGTCAATTCTTTTGTCGACATCTTCCATGGTTTTTCCAAATATTGAATTCATTAATAATTTGAAAAGTTCTCGTTCAAATTCGTTAAGTGCGGAATTTCGAAGATGCGTGTTCAGGTCAATATAAGGCCTCAACCACGCCGATTGGGAGAATTCCAAGATTCTATGGATTTTCTTCAGTTTCAAACCATATTTCAAACACTGTTTCAAATTTCGGTAATGAATAATGTATTTGCATTTGTTTCGTTAATTGGGGATCAGTTTGGCACTCTTACTCTTTGGCGGGATCATTTGTTCTGGGCAAAATGGTAAATCATTGTGATCATGGTGTAGGTTGGCTGGATAATCCAAGTCCACTTCTAAAACGTATCCTTCTGATGCGTCGTCCTCAATCGCATGACAGTCGAAGTTTTCGATATCCTCAGACTCAATCCACTTAAAATCACTTGTTGGAAGATGACTTGCCATACTTGCTCCATATAAATTTGTTGCATCCAAATACATGATGTATGATGTTGGTTTCTGAGAATCGAAGTTTGGTAGGAATTTATTATTGGCCACAGCTTTTCTCTTGCTACATTGTGCCACCCCTCCTCGAATACCCTTCTTGAAAAAATGAATCATATCTATATCAGTCAAGAGCTGAAGTTCTATTTGTGTATAACGTAACATGGCATCCCAGCTCAGCGCAGGCGCTGTCAGATAGTGGGCGGGATCTAGTTTATATTGTTGCATGCATACTTTTCTGAAATTCTCAAACACGTCTGCTAGCAGCAGACAATCGGATTTTAAATATACATCGGCGTTATCTCCCAATGTTTTACATTCGAAGGTATTCCACACATCTATAGCTCTATTATAATCCATGTCTGAAAGTGATTCGCCGGTTGAATCATTATGGAACTTCTCTTTCGACGGTAGCTGGGTTTCCTCCAATTTTTCCAAGGAGTCCACATAGTTGTAAGAAAAAACCCCTTTTTGTCTCATTAGATCAAATTGTCTGCTATCTTGGAAGTATTTTCGAACCTCGTTACACTGTTGCACCTTCAAATTTTTGCTGAGTTTATCGAGAGATTTTGGTAAAAATCGAAAAGAGTCTACAAATCTCAACTGAATATATTCATCAAATGCTCTGGACACTTCAGATTTATCAACCAATATTGACTTTGAGAACGAAATATACTTTTCTTCAGTTTGGGCTATCACTGATATTTTTTCTCCTTTCGTTGCTAATTTCTCGATGAAAAGGTGAGAGTCATAATTTGTGAGGTTGTGAAAGAATACAGGAATAGTTTTCGAGGTCTTGTAGTTCAAATTACAAATACTATGGGCGGCTGCGCGGAACTTCCCTGTGTAGTGGCAGTGATCACGAACATTGATATCCGTTGGCTTGAACGGCTTCTCACATATATGGCACGTGGTGCTATTTTGGAAAGTTTGCTTCTCTATCTCAGTAAGTGGATGCATTTTACGAACGTCCTTCATGTGATTAGTGTATGAATCTTGAACGGTTTCATCCAATTTTCTCACAAAAACGCTGGCAGCATCAGCACCGCGATAAAATACCGACCTTGAATAACGGTCATCAAAATTACACTTTACATAAAACGCGAACGAATATGGTTCATGTCCACATACTTTAACTGAGAATGATTTCTCGTCACAGGGTTCATTGTGTTGAATTGGTTTGAGTAAACTTTCAAAGTCAGCATAAATCACAAACGGTGGTGGCAATTGTTTTTTTCAAAGTTAGTGAATTTGAGGATGTTCTCAGGCACTGACTCACCATATTCATTGATTTTCAAATTGGTGGTGGGTATCTTTGTGCTCATATGATTGCAATCATTTTCCTCATGACTTCTCAACTGCTCCACTGTAGCGAACGATTGTAGACATCCATCGCAAATATATATTTTACCATTGCATTTCGATTTTTGTGTTTTCACTAATTTGCCCAGGTCCTTGATGAGACAATAATGTGTATTGCCAACCTTATCGGCTATAAGCAATAAATTCACATGTGTTGCTTGACGACACGAAGTGAAATGTAGAGGTCCAATTATCTCATTTATCATCTTTCCATCCTTGAAAGACGATTCAAGACCGAACACATCAACTGAGATATTGTTGAGTCGCTCGAACTTTGGGATATCCTTCAATTTCATGGGAAAGTCGAGTCCTTGGAAATTCAACAAAGTATTGTAATGTGGATATGATGACGTTCTTATTGTAAGATCGTCTGCAGGAAAAATCGCAGCATTGATGGACCATGCGAAGCAGGCTCTGTCCTTATTTTGAATATTCAAAACCGCATGTTTGGATTCTATAGCTCTGGGCAGCTTGATGTATAAAGAGGCCGAAATTGATGAGAATTTATTAATATTCACATTCAAAAACATGGCATGTTTCAATATCCACCCAGAATCCCGTTCTTGAAACTCTGACGCCGTCGCAATCATTTTTTCCTTGAAGTCATCATAATCGTGCTCAATGTTTGATGATTTTGTCAGGGTTTCATTTTTGGTGTTGAAGGACTTAATATCAGATAGTACCTTCTTTGGTATGACATACAATCCAAAAAGTTTCAAATTTATCTTCAAGCTATGATGAGTCCCCAAATATTCGGTCAGAACTGCCAGAACTTTTGGTTTCACTTCCTGCAAAAATTCGCGAAGATCGGTGAGGGCTTTGTCACTGGAAAATCGATAGGTTGCTATCCTGTTCTTGAGAGCACAACAAAGTTTCACTATCCCATCCCCCAAATTATTTTCAACAGGTTGATCTACTCTTTCTCGCTTTTCAGCACCCTGAGTATTAGGTTCCTGCATAGGAAAATAGTTGAACAATGTGTTGTTCGGAGTAGATGCTTGCTGATTGTCCGCACTATTGGGCTTCATCTTCTTGGCCGGTGGTCCATTCACATCTCGATTATTCCTGCAATTTTTGCGTACATGCCGGAATAAAGAGCTCGTTGAAGAAAATTCATTGCCACAATAACCGCACTTCATTATCACTTAGTGAACTCGAACGTGTTGAAGAAACGTATAAACTAAGACTAGCTCAAGACTGAACTAAGGTACGCTGTCTCTTACCCGATTTTATATCGTTCAGTAGAGGGGTGCCCGCATGCGCATCCGCTGCCCGCATGTTTTTGCGGATGAGTCATCTATTAACCAGCGAATACGTCATAGCCGCATTTATCGAAACTAGATGTCTAGACGAGTCTGAAATGGAAATAAAACATCTGTTGCATATCTTTGTGAACACGTTATACCCGCATTCAGAGAGAACATCTGCCACCTGCATTCAGAGATGAATCATTCATCGAAAAACATCTGCTACCCACATGTTTGCAAAAACAAACATCTGGTACCCGCATCTGCTGCCCGCATTATTCTGATGACTCACGCTTTACCCGCATATAAGTGAATTAGACGGAGTGCACGTGTTCTCATACACTTAATGGTTAATGAATTAGATCATGCTTTCCTTCATGTGGCGATTGATCAATTAGGGGGAATTATATGGAGTGCTCTGATTGGCTGTCTGATGCCGTGATGCCTGGTCCAGGATTCCTTATATATATCTACTAGTACAATAATCGATACTGAACCACTAGTTGTAGAAACAGATGCTCCAGACTTTGCAATCGCAGCAACTATTAGTCAGGTAGGCAGGCCGGTAGTTTTTTTCTCGAGAACACTAACTCATTGTGAACGCAGACATTTAGCTTCAGAGGAGGGAGTATTTGCCATTGTCTGGGCGCTATGGAAGTGGAGACTATTTTTGATTGCCCCTCATTTCATGCTCATCACTGATCCAGAATCTGTATCATTCATCATAAATACCAATTATTTCAATAAAATCAAGAATGAGAAAATCATGAGGTGGCGATTGAAATTATCCTGCTTCAACTATGAAATTATTTACCGACCAGGTTGTGATGATACTGTAGCAGATACCTTCTCAAGAATATGGAGTCATCATTTTTTCCAACTGCACTAATCTTCATGCCATCCTAGAATCACTAGAATTTATCATCTTCTTCGAAGCCAAAATATGTCATATTTTCTAGACGGCGTGAAGAAAATGAGTTCTGCTCGTACAGTTTGTGCTGAGCTGATACCAAACTTCCTCAAGAATAATAGTGCGCATATCATCAGAGCAAAATCACCATTTGAACATCTCATTATCGACTTTGAAGGTCCCCTACCAAGTTTTTTTCGCAAAAAATATTTCTCTTGTATCGTAGATGAGTAATATCCTTTTCCATTCGGTATTCCTTTTTTAGGTAGGAGTTTCTCAACCGTCATGTCTGCTCTGAACCAAGTCCTCTTTATTTTTGTTATGCCTGCTTACATTCACTCCGATCGAGGATAGACTTCCATGTCACGTGAACTGATCACTCATCTACAGTCTCGAGGAATAGCATCAAGCCGAACTCTTCCATATAACCCGGAAGAAAACGGTTAGGTAGAGCGCTACCATGGAATTATTTGGAAAACAATCACACTCGCTCTAAAGACAAGAGGTTTGAGACTCACCCAGTTTCAACTCGTTTCCACTGATATCTAACATTTAATTCGATCACTTCTTTGAACTTCAACGAACTGTACTCCCCATGAACGAATGTTCAGCTATCAGCGGAGATCGACGTATGGAACCGCATTGCCTTCGTGGTTATCACCTTCTCAAACTGTATTCTTGAGAAACTATATACGGCATAGTGAATAGGATACGATGGTGGAAGAAGTGGAACTGATGAAGTCAAATCCTGATTATGCTTCAGTGCGTCATGGAAGCGGGAGAGAGTCCACTCAGCCAGCCTCAAGTCCAAAATGGATCTGAATTCCTTGAACAAACTGATTCAAGAATCGGATTTGAATAACTTGAACAAACTGATTGAAAAATTTCGACTAATTCACACGATGGAGTAGAGAACAGGAGATATCCTAGAGTACGTCATCCTTCGAAATATCTATCAGATTATCATCGGAAGGAATGTAGGGCGAATTGTTCTATAATAATATAACTTATTCCTGGATTATTTTAATACTCCCCATCTGAAACTGTTTGATATGTGTCATCACTCTGATGCCTACTGTTTATCAAGAATTTTGCGAATTGAAGCATTAAATAATCGAAGGTTTATACAACACAGATTCTTCAGGCTCTTCACATCTCGTCTTCTGTAAGTCAGCTGTCTGATTGCCCCTAACGAACCAACATACAACCGAATAAACAGAAATCTTTGTGGGGGTGTATACCACAAAAGTAAGAAGCAGGATCGAATTCAGGAAAAGATTTATTTTCAATATTCTCGATATTGTATGACAGTATCTATCAAAATCGTTGTTATGGTATATCAACGAATTAAAATATTACAATCTTGATATCTTGCATTCAATACAGGGCTGAGATGATACGAGTGTGTCACAATACTCCTTCCCTAGCAAAAAAAATCAAAAACAATAACAATCACTGTAATACATCACCTAATTGATTGCAAAAGAAACTCTCTTGATAGTTTGTTTTGTGTCTTCATCGCTAAATGAAGTATTATCTTCTTTCAATATAAATGCAGGTTTGGTTCTATCAATGCTGATAGTCACTGTCTTCTTATTTTTACAGAAAGTGGTTGATTCATCAGTTCGATGCTCAACTCCAAATGGGCCCTCATATGGAGGAGATGAGCTAGAACATTTTACTTTAACTCAAACGAAAACGTAGTCACAAGATTCAAAATCAACCGGTATAAATGTTTGCTCTTTGCTATGTCTATGTACAGTTGCAGGCTTTGATGAAGAAAAAGTTTCCCGAATTTGCGAGAGTTCAAAAGATGCAACAAGATTATCATTAACATTGGAATCAATAAAAAATTCTACGGAAAGAAGTGATGGCTGGCCGTAAACTAACTCGGCAGAAGAGCAACCAAAATCTTCTTTCACAGCATTACGTATTCCTAGTAAAATTATTGGAATTTCGTCAATCCAGTTATTAGTATTGCATCTAGCCTTCAGTGTTGTTTTTGAAGTTCTATGAAAACGTTCTACCATGCCGTTACTCTGTGGGTGATAGGTGGAAGTGTGAATTCTGTGCGCATCCAAAAATTCAACTAGTTCCTTGATAATTTTAGACTCAAATTGAAATCCTTGGTCTGTAGTGAGTGTATGAGGTACTCCAAATCTAGAAACAGTAAGAATCAGTAAAAAGAAGTCACCTTGGTTAACAGATACCTCAAAAATAATGATACGAAATAAAAAGAGTGCGATGGCCAAATATAAACGTACGAAGAATCTGAGCGATTGGAATCACTATAAAAATCTAAGAAATATGACAACAACGGCAATCAGACGAGGAAAAAAAGGATTTCCCACCTATGTTCAAAATCAGAATGATTCAAGAAATTCATGGAATACTCTACATTCGTTTGACATAGTTAATAAAAAAAATAGGACTTTTTTACCAGATCATCTGAAACGTCCAGAAGAAATCGATGAGCACTTTATCACATCCATAAAAAGTATTATTTCAGAGCCTGCTGTAGACACAAACGATTATTATAACAATGACACTTTCAATCTAGATTTGACTTTCAATATGGAACTAGTCACAGAAAGAAAAATCGAATCTATGATAAATAATATCAAGTCAAGTGCAATAGGCAATGATGGAATTTCTATTAAAATGATTAAGATATGTATTCCCTATTTAGCACCGATAATCACCCATCATGAACACATGTATTGCGAACGGTATTTATCCCGAGTCATGGAAAAAATCATTAATATTCCCCATAAACAAAATTAACAAACCTGAGAATATTTCAGATTTGAGACCTATCAATATATTACCAGTCATGTCTAAGATTTTTGAGAAATCAATTCACGAAAAAATATATGATTATGTCAACAAAAACAAAATTTCACCTATACACCAACATGGATTCAGGCCGGGCCATATCACAGCTACTGCCCTCATGGAAATAACTGACGAAATTATCGGTCGACTATAGCAAAGCATTCGATACAATGAACCATAAACTGCTCAGTGCAAAAATTAAATATTTCGGGTTTGATCAAATAACATGTTCACTGATAAAATTATTTTTGAGTGGGAGATCCCAATGTGTAGTCATAGAAGACAAAAAATCAACAGAGTTAAAAATTGCTCACGGAGCTCCTCAGGGTTCGGTTCTTGCTCCCCTCCTTTTCACCATATATACATCCGACTTCTCGAAATGCTTAGAAAAAATTCAGATTCAAACATATGCAAATGACACTATTTTATATCATAGTGATGATATAGAAAACTTAATTGAAAATCAAACAAGTCTCAATAACGACATTAAGAACTTAGTGAAGATGTCACAAATTCATTTACTCAGAATCAATCCCAGTAAGTCGTCAGCAATTATCTTTGGTAACATCAAAAGTCGTCAGAGGGCCAGAGAGACAATATATCCATACAAGTAGATGGACAAACTGTAACATTCAATGATACAACAAAATGCTTGGGACTACTCATCGACAACAATCTAAGATTTGTCAAACATGTGAACAACCTTATTCGACGTTCTTATGGATTATTAATGAACTTATACTCAGACAGACATTATCTTAATAAGAAACTGAAAATAACACTGTGTGACTCTCTGATTTTATCTATATTCAATTACAGCGATATTGTCTATGGCCCATGTCTTGATCATGTAACCTCATTACGAATCCAAAAAATACAAAACAGTTGTGTATCGCCCCTTATGAAAAAAATTGGTTGGTTAAAAATGGAAAAAAGACGGGAATTGCACCAATTATGTTTTCTATACAAACTATCAAGTACTAGAATTCCTGAAGTATTAGCAAATAGACTCATACCACGACATAATAGAGACTTGCGAACCAACACGATTCTCACCATACCAAAACACTTCAGTTTTCTATGAACGATCATTTTCATATCAGTCTGCATCAAAATTTAACAAATACCATATATTCATGAAATATCAGTCCATAACAATGTTTGAATATGTATTATGTAATATTTTTGTTTATTTTTGTATTTAATCTCCTATCCTGGTTGAGTGGAAGAGCAGCGTCAGTTGAACTCCGCCAGGTTAAATAAAGGCAATTTATTATCATTATTATATTATTATAAATGTTGATATCCTAATTCTAATTGTTGACATGCCACCGCTCATGTCTATCAGATTTTTCATCTTATCGAAACATTTAATTCCATTATATTTCGTGGAATTTTGTAAAATGAGCAGACGAGAAAAGGGCAGATGAATGGTTTCCTTTTTCCTTGTATCATTTCCATGGATCTGGTCATTTTTCGAAAGTTTATTTTCATTGTCCTCTATAAAAATCATTTGGTTCAATATACAAAGGCAAGGTAGCGTTGATATTCTCAATTTAGTGCATAATGGTTCACAAGGTTCTGAAGGGTGAGTTTGTTCATAATTTTTTCGCAACCGGTATGCCTCTAAAAAGTAACTCGAGGATCCCCATAATATTAGGCCGTATTGCAGAGCTGACTGAGTCAATTCGAAGTAAAGAATCCTCAGTACCTCTGCTGACACTGTATCCCTCACATTCCTAATTATACAGGGTGTTTCATTGGGAAAGGTAAATGATTCAGCTGTGGATAGGGGTCACTGGGGTGATTGAAAAAAACCCATATTTAATGGGTCTTGGACTTCTTATGACCGAGATACAGGATGTTTCATCAATTTTGTCCATATCTTCATTGTCTCATAACTTTTCAACCATATTTTGAAAAATTGGTACACTTGCTCAATCTACCCTGTGAAATTGATTGAGGTGACAAAAAAAGATAAAATCCAGGTCCGGCTTCACCTAATATTCACAAATTCTTTCTGCCAGAAAACAACACTCTATACATTCGAATTTCTCATTTTTTTTGCCATATCTGAAAATAACATCAAGATTTCTGTTCAACGATGTGCTTTTTATTCGTGCACAGACGATTTTAACTACTCATATTATGTGCTCAAAATATTATTTTTGCTCATTTTGGGGTACAAAATTGAAATCAGACGAGATTCATTAATTTTTTTACTTCCTATGCAGAATACGTGAGTATTACATTCAGAAGAAGTATTTCATATCGTTCTTTGTTCCAGACTTAGTTGCAGGTCCGTCATCAAAACTATACAGGGCTTTTCACAATGAGCGTTGATCTGACGTTTTCGGCAAACCAGGCAACGGATGAATCTGAAATTTCGATGGTATGTATAAATTAACATAATCTACACTACTGAAATATTCGAAACGATCCGGCCTTGCCGCTTCTACCAGAAAGTAGCAGCAACTTCGATTCTTCGAATGGAACACCCTGTATTTCATTACATTCTTGGATTCTTGCTGAACAGCAGAATTTATCGATTCAAAACATCCAAGGTCTAGCAGGACTGAAAACTGAGTTATAGGATGTGGAAAATCGAGATGTTTCAACTTTAGAAATGTTTTGTGTTGAAACTATTTATTATTGCATGGTCAAAACGACTTCAATGTCCCTATCTCAACTTTCCATTCGATATTCAATTGAAACAGATACAGGGTGGTGCAGAAATCTGAATTATGAACCATCCTGTATTTGTTTCGATTGAATGTCAATAGATACAAAGTTGAGATAGGGACATAAAAGTCGTTTTGATCAATAATAAATTTTTTCGCAAAATAATTCTAAAGTTGAAACATCTCGATTCTTCTCAATACAAATATCTCAGTTATTAGTCCCACTTGACCCCGAACTTTGTGAATCGATTGAATCAGCTCTTCAGGCAGCATCCAGGGTGTCCATTTGAAAAAGCAAAGTTAATGCTACTTTCGAGTAGAAGCGGCAACGCCGAATTGTTTCAAATATTTCAGACGTGTAGATCATGTTAATTTATTGGTTTGCCAGAAACATCTGATTAACGCTTATCGTGAAAAGCCCTGTGTAGTTTGGATGACGGACCTGCAACTAAGTCTGGAACAAAGAACGATATGAAATACTCCTTCTTAATGTAATACTCACGTATACTGAATAGGAAGTAATAAAATTAATAAATCTCGTCTGATTCCAATTTTGTACCCCAAAATGAGCAAAAATAATATCTTGAGCAAATAAAATGAATAGTTAAAATCGTCTGTGCACGAATAAAAAACACATCGTTGAATAGAAGTGTTGAAAAGGAATATTCTCAGATAAATTATGAACATACAAAAATGGATATATATTTATATAAAGCAATACATTGAGAATTCGCATTCTCTATGTGATGAGAATATTTACTCTTTTCCAGTTAATTCAATAGAAAACAACTACTTTCCTGGCTATATGCCACGACGAACATTGAATTATATCTATTGAACACACACGATAAGAGTTTGAAAATAAAATATAAAAATTTCTGAAATTGAGAATTTGCATTCTCCTTCAGACAAAAATATGTATATACACACATCATTCTGAATATTCAACAGAAAACAACTACTTTCCTGGCTATTTGCCACGTCGAACATTGAATTATATCTGATGAACATTCAAAAGGGAACATAAAAAATAAAGAATAAAATCCTCCGAAATTGAGAATTGACATTCTTCTTCAAATCGGATGAATAATATGATGAATAATGATCTAGAAATATGACTTACCAATATATTCAGCATTGAAATGAAAATTGGAATGTATAGGAGAAGTATACTGAAAAAGAGTAAATATTCTCATCACATAGAGAATGCGAATTCTCAATGTATTGCTTTATATAAATATATATCCATTTTTGTATGTTCATAATTTATCTGAGAATATTCCTTTTCAACACTTTCATACCCAATCAGGGGGTTCAAACTTGAACGATGGAAACTTGTGATTTTTATAGACCTCTAATCGCAGATTCGTGATAGAGTCTCAATTTCAGAATTCATTTCCACGCCCTGTATGATGAATGTCAATTTATCATACACCCAAAAACATCGTTGAAAAGAAATTCTGATGTTCTTTTCAGATATAGCAAAAAAATAAGAAATTCGAATGTATAGGGTGTTGGAATAATTTACCTTTCCCAATGAAACACCCTGTATATAAGACAAGCTGACCTGGCAAACGTTGTTTTGCCATGTTTTCTAGAAAAATTTTCTTCACATAAATATTTTTCAAAGAACTTTCATTATTTTATTTATACTTCTGTTTAGTTCGGCTATCCATGAGTACGGGATTCTTTATATTTCCAAACTATTCTACTTCTTTTCTACTTCTTGCCAGTTCGGCACTCTATATCTCTCCATTTTTCCATTAAGTTACTACTCACTTCCTTTTAGTTGGGCAATCTATAAAAACGTGATTCATTAGTTTCTCAAACTACTATTTATCACAATATCTGATACCTGAAACACGTTGTTTTGCTACATGGGTACATTTTCTTCTAGAAAATATTTTTCAGTCGAATATGCATCAGCACAGTCTTATTATTCTGTTTGGAACTTCTTGTTTGTTTGGATATCCATGAAATCGTATTTCATTAGTATTTCAAACAACTATTTTTATTTTCTACTCCTTTTTAGTTCGACACTCCATCTCGTTTTCAAACTTAACTATCAATTTTTTATTTCTATTGACAGGAAGGAAGGAATGCTCGAAGTCATTCCTTCCTTCCTGTGAAATATTCCACTCCACTTTGAGCAATATGGACTTCTACCAAAGATTATTTCTATTGAGTTTGGCCTCGAGTTCGGCTGCCTATAAAAGAATGTTTCATTAAAGTTTTTCGAACTACTATTCATCACAAAGCTCTCTCACCACATCGAATCCGCCATCTTGAATTTTTCAATTTTGAAGAATAAAATCATAATTTTGAATAGAATCAAATTATAATTACAAAATTCGTTTGCCTTATTAGATCCTTCATCTTCAATTTTCCAATTTTGATGAAAGAATCATAATCTCCGAACCGAAATTCACCCAGCTACAAATTTTGAATGGAATCGAATCATATTTACGAAACTCATCCGCCATATTGGATCCGTTATCTTGGATTTCTGAAGTTTGACAGAAGAATCATCATCTCCGACCCCGAAAAACCACCTGATTTCAATTTTAAATTAAATCTGACCATACTTACAAAACTCGTTCACTATATTAGATCCGCCTTTTCGAATTTTCCCATTTCGATAAATAATTCATATCTACGACCTCTACAACCTCCAGATACAGATTTTGAAACTACAAAATTCGTTCACCATATTGGAACCGCCATTTTTGACGAAATAATCATAATCTCCGACCCCGAAAACCTCCAAATACCAATTTTGAATGGATTCGAATAACAATACTCGTCCGCCCAATTGGATCCGCCATCTTGAATTTGCGATTCAAAAGATAGATTACGACCGATTCTCAGTTTCGGAGGAGTTCGACCACTAACACCGTGACCGAGACAGGAGAATTTTATATATTAGATAGTTTTGATCACAGAGTGGTGATATGATCTTTCCATGAAAGTTTTTCATCAAGTACAATACCTAAGAATTTCATATTCTCTTTGCTTTCTATTCATTTGCCATTTACTGTTAGGTGGAGAGGTAGTGACCTTATGGAATCGACGCGCAAGCTCATGTTCTTCAACTTTGAATGATGTGATACTTTTTTTCCAGTAAGTAGTTCGCAAGATATGCCGATGAATCTGGAGAATCTCTGAATATTTTCAGATTCATTGCATGTCTGCTTTGTCCTGCTACGGGGCTGCAAACTTCAGATTTGCTTTCTGACGCCTACGAACATATTATGAGTTTTTTCCCACCGAAAACGAGTTACAAGACCAGCACTTCTGAACACCATTTCATCAGAATATTTCACAGTATGTTATTTCTAGACATATTTCCAAAATTCCTAGAAGCAATTCGATACTTAGTTTGGTTCTCACAGTGGGTTTTATCTACCAGTTAATTTTTCACGATTGATCTAATACTAATTTGTATTTATTGAAAATGATAGAGAAAACTTCAACAAATCTTCAGAACTGATGTGTACATTATTCATATTGTGAAATTTGTTATAGATACCTAGTGATGGCAGAGTTTGATGATCATCAAATCCAAATACCCAAGATGAGCAACTGTAAAAAAATTCTCAAGTATACGAGGTACGCTATGATAGTAGCTGGAGTATTCGAAGATGAAAAAGGAACAACCTCATCCATTCTTTACAAAACATGGTGTTACTTTTCGAAAATTTACTTTTTGCTGTTCTTCTCAACGTGCCTTGTGGGCTTGGTGAGAGATGTACTGATGGATGAAGAAGATGAAGAAACACTGAATGTCAACATACAAGCGTTCCTTCTGACCTTCACGGTCTTATTGAAATTTTTGTTGTCCAACACCAAAGGAATTCGAGATAAAATCAGAGAAGTGAACCAGTTTGAGTACGACATTACCAACGATGACGTGGAGTGTACGAGAATATACAATGAAAAATCACGATACAACTACAAAATTTTTTTTGCAACGCTTTTCATGACGAACCCTACTGCTGCCTTGTTTTCGTTCAACAATTTCAATGAGTGGAAACGAATAAATGTTGGAAATGCAACGGATGGCAAGCTGCTCATTTACAGTGGTTGGTTCCCTTTTGATCTGGAAAATCGATCATATTTCAACGCTGCCTATTTTTTTCAATCCTTGATTGGTATTTGGGCTCCCATGTTTGTCTTGACGTTTGATTGCCTGTTCATTTCGATCATGAATTGTGCTACTGCAAGAGCTGACATATTGGGGTACAAGTTGGAGAATTTGGAGATGTACAGTAAAGGAAGGAGTGAAGCAACATATCAGTGTCTACGAAATATCATTATGGAACATAAGAATTTGATAAAGTGAGTAGATAAAATCGGAAGTTCCCATTGTCTTCGCAAAGTCACTCGAGAGCAGTCAAAAATTCCAACTGGCCACACGGCGACAACTCCTTCAAGAAACTGAATCCAGCAATAGCGGAGAATGAACTAATATCTTGAGGAGTATATTTTCTAGGATAAGGGTTCATTTTGGCCCTAGTGCAACTGATGAGGCTTAGGAAGTCGAGACAATCTGTCTTGCCTCAGGTGACAATCGATTCACATAGTTCTGCCTTAATCTCCTAGTCTTGAGAATCTGTTTTTTTAACAAATATTATCATGTCTCCTCATCAGTGATAACAGTTTTCTGTATCGATCGGTATGTTCTTCGCAATTCATTCTGATTGAGGTTAGTAGAGAATGTGGTCCAGGGACAAAGCCTTGGAAGGTGTTGTCACGATTATAATATTTTGATATATTCATTGTACTGATAACAAATTCCAATATCGATTTTCCATTCGGAAAAATAACGAATTCTTCCGTCGTGGATGAAGTGTCGCAGATATATTGGCATACGAATATAATGTAGCGGATATTACGTCAGATAATATATCGTAGAACCGTAGTATGCAGGAATGACTGGTGGATGTTTTGCAAGAGGCGATATCAATTGTTTCGTTAGCGACGGAGTTCAAATCATCTCGTAGATGAATGGAACAGCTGAGAATGTCAGACCATACTTAATCACGAGCTAATGATCCATCGGTTTCATCATCAAAAGTGCGGTTGAAGCCACGATGAACCAAATACATCCAGCATTGTTGTATTTTATGGAAGTTCATCGTTATACAAACCATATTGAGTGAATGAATGTGTTGAATACTGTCTGTAGGTTAATCAAGGAGGTGGTATATTTATTATTCCAGATTTCTTGAGATTTTCTTCCCTTGCTTCTATAAAATAAAAATATGAATATAATTCCAATATACGTGTAGTGAAATCAGATGATTCGCCTCAGAATGTCACTGCGTTTGAAGAATTTTCCTATCAGAGAGCCTAAAAGAAAGATTCACCAGCTTGTCAGTGACAAATTTTATTGATAAAGGTTTGGAAAAGAGAAATGAAGGTACATAGAAAAAAAATCCACTCAGCTTTGGACGTTTCCGGAATGGATTTGCTCTCGTTCTCAACACGAAAATGCGAAATATCACCCTATGGAAGTTTTTCTCTGCTTATATAGTTTCACACTTCTCAGTGTCATACTGATGTTGGCATATGGATAAGTGATTTTAGTTTACGAATGAGTTACAGAATGTTTTCTTCAATTGATCTTGCATCTACCATTTCCATGTTCAGTTTTCAGTAGTGAATACCATGTTCTATCTATATCAACTGAGCAGGAAGCAATGCTATTGTCTCTGTTCAGAAGAGTGCAAGCGGATTCCTTGATTTTCCTCCTTTGGTTGTTATCTCATTATCCTATGATTTCGTTATTATTCCACTCTGCCATATGTTGTCCATCTTCAGTTAGGATATGTTGAGTCAGCTTCGATTTATCCATATTTTCTTCCTTGATATTGTACGTGTGTTCTTCAGTCCTAACTGAGAGAGGTCTTTCCGTTTCACCTGAATAATATTTTCCACAAACACAAGATACACTATAAAAACATAACGTGTTGGTGATAAGTTCCAAGTGGAAACTGTGTTCAGAACTGAAAATACAATGAGGTCCATTCTAACTCAAACAAAGCCGAAAACTGGAAAACAATCATCTCAAAATTGTATTCGAAGTACCTTGTGTTTGTGGAGAGTATTATACAGGTGAAACAAAAATACCTCTCTCAGTTAGGACTGGAGTATACAAGTACAATATCAAGAAAAGAAATATCGATAAATCAAAGCTGACTAAAAATGTCCCCACTGGAGATGGACAACATATGACGAAGTGAAATGATATCGAAATAATAGGAAACAAAGATAACAACCAAAAAAGAAAAATCAAGAAATCAGCTTGCTTTCTTCTAAACGAAGACAATAGCATTGCTTCCTGTTCAGTTGATATAGATAGAACATGGTATTCACTATTGAAAACTGAACATGGGAATGATAGATTCAAGATCAATTGATGGAAACATCCTGTACTCATTTGTAGATTAGAATCACTCATCCATATGTCAAGATCAGTATGACACTGAGAAGAACAGAGAAGAACATTTTGCAGTTTCATTCTGGGAACGGGAGCAGATACGTTTCGGAAGCGTCCAAAGCTGAGTGAAATTTTGATATTTCTTTTATATACCTCAATTTCTCTTCTCCAAACCTCCTCTTATACAAATTGTCACCGATAAGCCGATAAATTTTTCTTTCAGGCTCTCCGATAAAAAAATTCTTCGAACGCAGTAGGGTGAATCATCTGATTTGTCCTCACTACACATGAATTGAAATGAAATTTATACTTTCATTTTATAGAAACGGGAGAAGGAGTCCATCCAAAGAAATCCAAAAAAATGTGTTGAAGTAAAAAAAATGTTACTACCTAGGATTCCTTGATTCGCTCGGATTCCAGTCGGAAAGAAGTTAGATTTTGGACAGATTTCCTTCAACTCTCATTTCGACATAACACCATTTCCGAGTGTTCCTCCAGGTAGAAGAAAATTGCTTCAAATGACATCAAAGAACTTTTTCCATGACATCAAAGAATTGTATCATATTAGACAGTTCCCTGGTAGCTACTCCTCAAGTCTCATCGAATGGTATATTGTCATTAAAAATTGTCTGTCATTCTATTTCGAACAATATCGATAGCACATTGGTACTGTGTATTTTTTTCATTATTGATTACAAAAAAATCAACATAATTTCACCTCATTTATTACGTAACAGCAATTGAAAATTGCCTCCTCTCATGTTCGTTAAAATTTCACACAATAGTAGTAGATTTTTCCTTACACTAGGTAGGCACCGTCTGCAATAATGATCATTGATATTCTGTAATCGCCTTTATTTTTGCAACCCTCACTTTGGCGCTCTTTTCAGGACGGAGACTGCTCTAGTATTCGTCATGAGATTGTTCATGGGGTAGTTCACTCTACCTGCTCTGCACAAAGTATTTTTGTACATAGGCTCAGAGAAACAACAGTGGAGACAGGTACAGGAGGTATATCTACCTTGGTACCTACAGTATAAACCAGGAGTCAATGTTATTGAATCGACCTGGAATCGATAAGGTGCCAAGGGAGTGTAGGCCGATATTGCAAACCCTGGGTTCAGCCTGGAATACTGGTTGCGATTTCAAGTCTGCATATATCCTTCGGGTCTGATATTTTTACGTTGGGCCTGGTGAATTATTTATTCAAACTATTTCATAAAGTCTACCTGGAGAATCGAAAACACAGTTCCCAACGAATTGAACAGATTCAATTCCTATTTATCCTTCTCGTTCGCCGCTCTCATTTTCTAATATTGGAATTTTAGTGAGGTTGATATTTTTCCATTCATGTCGAAATTACATAAACCACAGACCACCACCTGACAAGATACAAAGCACAGGGACACCGGTTCACATGACTGAAATGCTGGAGGAAGCGGAAAGTAGAAGAATAATTGACAACTGGCTTGTCAGTGTCAGCTGTCAGTCAATAATAATAATAAACAATTTGAAATTTGACAAATTGACATATATTCAAGAACATTGGATAAAAATACTGAAACTATTAGGAACTGAAATCAATGACAACAGAGGAAGAAATAAGAAACATGCAATCACTAAGAGAACCGTTTATCCGCAAATGCACATTTCTGAATTCGTAACATAGGTCGGGTGAGAACCGATATAAAAAACAACAGGAATTGATTGATTTCATAAACAGAAAGAATAATAATGGTGAAAGATATCACACAAATTTACATGTGCAACAGGCAATCACTATACATTGATACTTGACACTGGCCTTGTATGAAATATGAGAGCACTGAGAGATCAGCAAGAGATCAGTATTTTTATTTCTCATCGACCTCGATACAAGGACACAGCTCGATCCTAGATTCTTATTGGTCGGAATCCCCAACTATGCCTGCAGGAACTAGCATCCCAGAAGCACATGTTCTCAAACTCACAAAAATGCGATTAAAATGATATTCTACTCTGAATGGGCAGAGGAACAGAATCTTTTACCCTTGATAATGCTACTGAATGAATTTGACTGGGAAATATCTGATAACAAGAAAGTTATGACCAGGTATTCAGACATCCATCATCTCAACTGATGAATAATTCATTCAAATATCATATCATAAGCAAAGGGTTGAAGAATATTCAAGTCTTCGGATTTGTTATTATGTTCATCAGAATTTACTATCAGAAAAAGATTCGGAAAGTCAGGAATCGATGAAATACTCGGCTCTCTCAGGTTTTCAGGTTTCGAGCTTTCGAACAAGTGAAATTCAACTAGATTCAGTCTCAGGTACTTGAATTTTGATCAAAACCAGTCTAGTGATGGAGCTGGTCCAAGAACACTTCATGACAATTCCACACTTCAAAATAGAATATCTATCATTATTTTTCTGAAACAAGAATGCAATCCAAACTTGTTATCTGTGAACTTTTGTTTGGCCCTGTTTCACTCAAAATTTGAGAAATTTTCAATAAAAAACTCAATAATAACAATACCACCCATCACACTTCCTCTTCCAAAACCTCAAACAACCTAAGAAGTTCATTAGTCAACACTAGAGACCCTTCACCTGATTTTGATAAATCTGGCATCTACTTATTGACATGCTCCGAACCCAATTGTGAGGCATGTCATATCGGTCAGACAGATCGCAAATTCACAACGAGGATCACAATACATGTACGTATCATGGATATTGATTCTGAAAAAGATTCCATCAATACGAATTCTGAATTCCCTAATCACATAGTCAACGAAAAACATTTCTTTGCTTCAAATTTGAACCTCAAATTCTCACACTTTCGTCAAAGAAATGAAAAACTCAACTTACTTGGGAATTTTGAATTTTATAAGGCCTTCAAGAATCCCGAAAAAATGACTTGTTTCAATGAACAGACTCATTTTGACTGTTCTAAGCTTTTCAACTGTCTCACATTTATCAAAACTTAAAAATAAAAATTATTCAATTCCATCTGAAACGACTGATTCACAACCTAAAGTTGACCTGAAGTTTCATGAACCATACATTTTTTATTGCTCTCAATTCGAAATCATCATACTCTCCCCATCCCTAGTCTATTTGATGTTCCATGTCACCTCTGTCACTTCATGTCCAAGTCATGCAATTCTTTTGATGTTTGATTTTTGACATCTCATTTTTCTTGTCTTCCTAAGAGTACGGCATAAGACTTTTTTTCGATTTTGGTCTGAATACCACTATGATATGAAATTTTAAGTTCCCTAACAAAGGGGTCCCGCAATAATTGCTGTCCCCATTGAACTTTTTTCATTATTTCTAAAACATTTTTCAATTATATGAACATACAATTATTTCTCCAAAACAGGTGAGATACTTAGACCTATCGCTGTTGAGGGATTTGTCTGACATTGTTCTTTTTTCTTCCACTTAAGTGCTTCTTTGTAATAGTAATAGTTTGGTAATAGTAATAGTAACTTATTGATGCAACGAACACTACAGTGTATAGCATAAGTCATTGAAGAAGGTACAACCTGATTAAAATCTCAGAATTTCTCTTGTTGAAATACATGAATGAAAATCTGACACATGAGTCAAAACATATTAACAAACAATAAGGACGATACCCAGCTGAAGCTGTGTCCATTTCAACAACTTATATTACATACACACACAATTATTAATTTATCATTTCACGAAACAAAGATACACATACATACTCAGAAATATAATAGAATGAAGAAATTAAAATTTATGGTTCTGCACACACTTTG
The DNA here is from genome assembly GCA_918026855.4 of Phaedon cochleariae. Lineage (NCBI taxonomy): Eukaryota > Metazoa > Arthropoda > Insecta > Coleoptera > Chrysomelidae > Phaedon > Phaedon cochleariae. Next base: position 9,438,928 of record OU896722.1, on the reverse strand, counting down.
CAAAGGAATTTTCGCAATAAACATGCTCGAACTTGCATAGGAAAACGCCTGACATGTTCAGTAAACTCGAAAACTGAATGAAAACAATGTTGCAGAAGAAAATATTAAATTTTTTTCTTGAATGGAATTGAATTAAGAGTCTTGAATTCTGGTGGTAATATATTATGAAGATCGAAGTCCAAAGAATTCTTCTCGGAAACAGAAAGCCGGTACTTTGGTAACCTAAAGAAATTTGCTTGTCTTGTAATGTAGCTATGTATTTGAGATTATCTAGTCAACCTACTTAATTTTTTATGTATTCCTCTCAGAAAATGCTCGATATATATCGACGGAAGCAGTAGTATTCTGAATTCATCGAAGAGAGGGCGACAGAGTTCTCTGAAACCACAATTTGCCAAAATTCTCAGAGATTTTTTTTGTTGTCGAAAAATTTCTACAGATTTTGAGGGGTCGTCCCAAATAACAACGTCAAAAGTTATATGCGCATGGAATAATGCAAAATACGTACTTTTCAGAGCTTTTGTATTCGAGCTGACGTAGTATGAACAAAGTGCCCGATAGTTTTTGCTACAGTTGCTCGATATAATGGTTCCAGTTCAGTCTGTTATCAATTGTCAAACTCAGCAGCTAAGTACAATTGTTATCGAGTACAGAAGCGTTAGTCAAAAAATGTATACTTTGGGTTTCATTATCATTCAGCTGTAATATGTTTACTTGGTACCAGTGCTTTGCTTTTTCTTGAATATCTAGAAAGAGAATTTCTAATTGTATAAGGTCATTGTGAGAAGAAATCAACGTTGTATCGTCAGCAGAAAGATAACACTTACTGGGCAATAGGAATTGATGTAGATCGTTTATATATATTATGAAAAGAAGAGGGCCAAGTATCGAACCTTGGCACTTTATTAAATATATATTTCATTTCTGATGTAACATTTTTTAATTCTACAACTTGGAAACGATTCTTCAGATATGAATCTATGAGACATATGGATACCTCCCTTACCCCATAATCCAATTTTTCAAGAAGAATTCCATGAGAAACCAAGTCGAGAGTCTTGGACAGGTCGCACAACAACACAGATGTGTGAAGGCCTCGACAATGTCACTCACAACATTCATCACTGCTCGAGATGTTGAACAGTCTTTTCAAAAACCATATTGTGACTAATGGAAAAATCCATTCAATTCGAAGTAATTAGCCAGTCTTGTCTCAATCAATTTTTCCAAAATTTTGGAAAAAATGCAAATTATAGAAATTGGTCTATAGTTGTCCACCAAAGTTATGTCACTTTTTTATGAAGGGGTATACCATTGGTGTATTTCAATACATCAGGAAAAGCACCTGTCGAAGAGATGAAATCAATGAATTCTGTTAATGATAGCAAGATAATGTCAATGGCATTTTTCACGATCTTACTTTTCAAACTATACACGTCCTTGCAATTCAAGTTTTTCAAGGATTTAACGGTGTCAAGAACTTCCTCATGGGTTACTGTGGCGAAAAAAAAATTACTTGTTAGGAGTTGGAAACCTTTTGATGTTCGATAACTCACTGTTTGTTATTACTAAAATTGTTCTAAAATTGTGGAAGGAAGCGATAATATTCTCTGCAATTTTTATCAAAAAAGTCATTGAACTCATCTGGGGTTATATTGTCAATGGGTTGTTCCAAATCATTTTCATTCCTGTCATAATTGACAATCCTCCAACAAGCTTTGGATTCATTATCAGAGGAAGCAATTGACTTGTCATTCGCTGCTTTTTTTGCATGCTTCGACTGTGTTCTATAGAATGTCTAAAGATTTTTGTAGGTTTTCTCGTATTTTCATTATTAATGATATTGCAACAATATTTTACCTCAGTGAGCTTCCCTTCCATATTCCTGAGGGAATCGTTATACCAAGTAACCAGGGATTTTTTATTTTCGGAGCATTTTCTAAGTGTAAAGAAGTCATTTACGTTTTTTGCGTAGACATCAATGAGCAGAGTTGATAAGTAATTGACATCACAGTTCTCATAGAGAATATTCCAATTGAAATTTTCTAGGTTTTTTTCCAGTTTCGTAATTCCTCGATGTGTTACACATCTCTGATATGCAATACGAGAAGTTTCTCATTTTGTCCTGAAATACACAAAATATTGACCAGAGTGGTTCGACAAACAGGGTTCTATGACACCAGATTCATAAAATTGTGGATCTATAATTGTAAGAACATTGTCAATACAGTTTGAGGAGTGGGACGTGATCCTGGTATGTTTAGTTATGGTTATTTCCATCCCAGAAGGAATCAAGAGACTACGTTACTCTTGTAAGTCTCTGTTTTTATCATTCGAAATGTGGAAGTTACCCAGAATGACAACTTTTTTGTCCGTTGATGACAAGTCGTGTAACATACGATCTAGGTCAGAGAGAAATATGTCTTTATTTCCCATTGGTGGTCTATATAGTGAGATAATTGAATTTTTTTTGTTTAATGATTCAACTGCACAAAATTCCAAATCGGTTTCATTGTTATAAATGTCCATATTTAGAACTTCTAAGTTTAAACCGACTTTCAAAAATATAGCACCACCGTGTCTGGTTTCTCTCCTGCAGAAACAAGATGCAAGGGACAACCCAGGCATGTTGAGAGATATCGAATTAGATTCTGTTTGCCAGGGCTCTGAGAAACAAGCTACATTGAAATTATTCTCCAATACGAATATTTCCAACTGCTGAAGTTTGTTGGATAAACACTGAATGTCAATTCGAAACATAATCGCCATGTTTTCGGACTTTGAATCAATGGTACAATTCGTATCTCACGATCATACTCGATGTTAACTGTGATTATACTTATAATATTCGTTCTAAAAAAATACAAATTCATACATCGTTCATTTATCTGAAAGCGAATTGTTCGATCGATAATAGATAACATATAAAATCATCATCAATAAGCGCGTATACCCATACTTGTGGATTCTCTCGAGTGTGCAGTCAAAGTGGAACAACAAAGTGCACCTACTTTTTTATTGTTTCTGTTGAAGCTCTCGGGTCTCCATTGGCTCTCGATCAGGAACTTTACACAGCATTATGAATTGAATGTGAACAATCCTCCTGACTAATGGAACAACTACGGAAATGTTCTTGTCATTGCTCAAATTATCAAATCTTTCCTCTCATCTTACTGTACTTGACTATTGCAGAAAAAACTTCGAGCTCGCAGTCACAATTCATTCTGAGACAACCTCAAATATCGTTCTCTAGAATATTCTCTGGATCTTGAGAAATATTCACATTATCTAGTGAATATTTCATGATTCCTGAATATTTTATCTCATGATCATTTTATTTAGTTAGTCCAGTTTCATATGCAGTTCAGTGCCTTCAAGCTGTAACACCATTATTTCGAAAATTTTATGAACTTTCCTCAATCGACTTATAGATGATGAAAAAGTTGGCACGATAATTTGATTGCTGCCATGTATATTTCATAAAATCGAATATGTGATTTTCCTATACTTTTCATTTCATATTGCCAGTATCCTTGATTGTGTATCAAAATGAGATTACATCTATTCATCTGATATGAATGTTATTGAACGTCAAACACAATAATACAATAACTTTGATAAGATGATAAAATCAAGAACATCACCGTCATGATATTGGTGAACGTCAGTTTCAGTAGTTGCGCTGCGACCCAGACAGCACAGAATATTCTTTAGATATTCTGACATCGTTGAAATATACCCAATTCAGAATACTCTGACAGAATATTCTCAGAATGAGCATAGAATATCCTCATACTGCAACGAATTTTCTATGAACATTCAATTCGATATATTCTGATAATAGTGTTCTAGAATATTCTGAGAATATTCTTCTCGAATTTTCTGAGAATATTAGGAAGCATATCGAGATATATGATATTGATGATCCTATTCCTGAATCTCTATTCATAATGTTCACATCATCTAGCTTCAATGCTGATTATCCCACTAACTCATCTTTGTCATTCTGATATTCATTTAATTCATCAATAGAGTCCGTGGCAAAGTGATAACGTTTCAGGTCAGATCTGAGGAAGTTGAACAATCAAACCCACGATACAACACGCATCAACATCATCGAAAGCGCCCACTTATAACAAGCTAAAACCGTCGACCTCCCCCTTCTCCCTAACTCCGAGATACGGAACCAGGGAACCAGAGGAGATGTCAGCACTCCCGGCCATATTTCGAAGCTACTATTGGGACGATGAAGCCACTCACGACCAAATAGTAGCAGAGAAACTACAAGCTGAAGAAGACAAATTATTGAACCATGTGGCCAAAATTAACACAGAGAGAATGGACACTTCATCTTCACCGAGAAGGTTGGAGAAAAGGCCCAGGGAACAGTTTGGAGCCCCTGCTGATCAGGAGTAAGAAATCGAAGAACCAGGAGAACGATGCTGGCCGCAAAATCCCAAGGAAGACCACGAAATGGACGGGGGTCTTCCAGAAAAGAACGGATGCCTCGGTGCAAAATAGATCTGCGGCTCTTCAGTCCACCGAAGAGCCAATATCTAATAAACTACCACCATCTCCTTTCTCGTTCGACCCACCATCGTCAGACGAAGACGAGGCTCCTGAAAGCCGAACACAGAAAAAAGCTGCGCCAACTAATTATAAGGCTAAAAATGCGAATTCCCAGCCATCGCTTACAAAGAAAACTGAAAAACCCCTGCCCATCATTTTTGATGGCATTCTAAGGGATGAAAGGGGAATTATCCCTCTCATGAAATCCCTCATCTCGAGAGAATTCTACTTTGAATACGGCAACGAAAGCACCCTTCTCTTCACTGAGACAATCGGAGATTTCGAAAGTGTCAAGAACAAGCTCAAAGAAGACGAGGTAGCCTTCCCTACTCACGCCCTCAGGAAGAACAAAACACACGCATTCGTGCTGAGGAGCCTGGACTTTCAGCCTGAGCCCTCCGAGATCATTGGAGAAATGGAACAAGAGCACAAAATAAAGGTCAAGGTGGTCTACAGGCTCAACACGCGGTATAGGCCTCTCTATCTGGTCGTAGTTGACCCAATTGTTACTCTTCGGCTGTTAAGTGATAGAGTGAGGACACTATTGTCAGTCAGGATCACTTGGGGGCTGAGGAAGAAAAATTTGGCAGTCACTCAGTGTAAACGCTGTCAGCTGTGGGGCCACGCCACCAGCAACTGTAATAGAGATTACAAATGTTTGAAATGTGCAGGTGGACACCCCACGGCTGACTGCAAATTACCCAACCAGGAGCCAGCGGAATGCGCGAACTGTGGTGAACTAGATTTGGCCAACTACAGTTCGTGCATAAGCTACATAAAGGGGCTGGAAGTTATCAACAAGAACAAAATCAAACAGCCAGGTGGACAGACCTATATCGCAGTTCTGCCCCCCAGCACGGATGTGTGAGAGAGAAGAAGAATGGAAAGAGAGGCCAGGCAAGAAAAACGTCAACAGGAGGATACTATTGGTACCCTGGAGCAGAATAGAGAGGCCAGGCAGTCCATTAGAAGAGGAGCACCATCAGGCCCCACCACGAGCTCGCAGAGGGGACCTAGGGTTGGCAGAGGAATATATCGATAACGAGTATCGCCGCAGAGACAAAGCTTTTAGAGCGAAAGGTGAATCTTTTTGAGGTGTTCAGATGCGTGCGGGACCTGAACGACGTGATCGAAGGGGAATGGTACGAATCTGCCTCAAGGTATGCATGATCAACATTAATGGCCTCGATAACAAGATGCCGTCACTTGTCGATTTTATATACCGCCGCAGGTTGGACATTATACTTTTGTCCGAGACCAAGCTCCGTCATGACCATGACCTCAGAGTAAGAGGCTTCACCACGATCAGGGTCGATCGGCCTAATACAGATAGATGAGAAGGGGGTTGCTATTCTGATTAAGAACAATATCCCCCACACCGTGGTCCCACCAAGGCAAACCTCAATCGAGCATGCTGGGGTGAGATTGCGGAGTGGGGAGATTATTTTCTCAGCGTACAACAGGCCCAGAAATAAGCTCACCGAACAAGACCTGGAGGCACTGGTTAGTGCTGGCAATAACGTGATAATCGGGGGCGATTTCAATGCGCGACATGCGGACTGCGGGAACCAGGTCAAGAATAACTACAACGAGTGCACGATGATGGCTTATCTGCTAGCCGCCAATGTCGACCTAGATTTACCTAATACTCCCACGCACTATTTCATCAATGTGATGACACCGATAGTCCTAGACATAGTGCTATCCGAGAACCTGGTGGACATCTTTGAGCTATAGGTTGTGGACGAGCTGAGCTCTGACCATCTGCCAGTTTCGTTCGAATTTGGACAAAAACCTCCGGAAATGATAAAGAAGATATTTGATCATAAGAACACAAACTGGCGGATATTTAGAGCTCAGCTAGAACAAAGAACTACGATTAAAAATGATATCCAGAAAGCAGAAATGAATCAAGAGATGGAAAAGCTTGTTCAGAACATCACGATGGCCAGAGATGCCACCACGCGACTGGTCAGCATTGACTACAACAAGAACTAACTCCCGGAGGAAGTTCTCGAACTCATAGCAGGAAAGAAGGTCCTGATGCGTCGCTGGCAACGGCTCACAACCCCAGAAGCCAGAGGCGCCTTCAAGAGGATAGCCAAGTTGGACAGTCTGGACCCTCGCGATGATACTCTATGGAAAGTGACGAACAGGTTGAAAAAGAAATTTACACTTATACCTACCCTGAAGTACGGTCGCGAGGGTGCGGTTTCAGATCTGGAGAAGGCGATAGTACTTGGGAAACTCTTTCATAAAATATCGAAAATTGATAAAATGCCAACAGGTGCGGTCTAGGAGGACATGCTGGCGACAGCAGAGCAGATAAGATCATCGCCGGACATCCTGCCTCCGCGAAAAGCCCTGGGGAGAAGAATCACATCGCCAAAAGAAATCAGTGAAATTAGATACTTGAATATTAACAAAGCTCCAGGGCTTGATGGACTTGACATGGTTCTCCTCAAAAACATGTCGCGCAAAGCGATAGTTCAGTTGCATTATATCATTAACGCGATCATCAAATGCCAGCACTACCAAGAATGCCTCAAGACTGGGCTTGTTGTACCAATCCCAAAACACGGTAAGAACCCCCACCAATGGCTACCGCCCCATATCACTGCTCAGCGCCGTGACCAAGATCGTAGATAGAGTTCTCTTACGACTCATTACACACCACACTGAAAAGCTGGACCTCATACCTATGTAACAGTTCGGGTTCCGAAAGGGGCACAGCACAGTGTCCCGAGTGGCCCGAACTGTTCACGAGGTTAAAGAGGCCAGCTACAACAACAAGAACACTGTCATGGTCATGATGGACGTAGAAAAGGCATTCGACACCGTCTTGCACGAGGGTCTTATGTCCAAACTGCATAAGGCTAGAATGCCGATTTTCATCATCAAGATTATCGATGCATATATCACTAATAGGAAAATCCGGGTCAAGGTCAACGGAAGTATATCAGAAGATTTTCCACTCAAGGCAGGAGTCGTGCCTCTCACCTCTGTTGTATACACTTCACACGCATGATTTCCCTGTATTCGAGCGGACGAGTACAGCATTGTACGCCGACGACAAGGCGATATATTCTAACTCTGACGACTCGAATATTGCCAGGGCATAGATCCAGATCCATCTGGACAGGGTAATCATACTGTACTTTGACGAGTCGAAGATCTGCATAAATAGTGAGAAAACTGAAGTCATAAACTTCCATAGAGAAGTAAACAATTCCAGACTGAGCAGACCTTTGACCGTCAAAGGAGTTGAGGTGGCAGACGTGGAATACCTGGGAGTGAAATTGGACATCCGTATGAGTCTGAGGAAAAAAACAAACTATCTCATTCAAAAACACAGAATGCAATGAAAAAGGCGTATCCTTTGATATCCAGGACCTCCTCTCTCGCAGGAGAATGAGGTCCTGATATACAATCAGATCATCAGTCCAGTGATGATGTACGCGTGTCCAGTATTCTGCAGCATCTCACCTACTGATATGAATAGGTAACAGGTGCTGCAGAACGAAGTAATTCGTATCATCACCAACGGTGATAGATTCTCTCGAGTGGAAGATCTCCACGGAAGATGTGATAATTTGTCGAGAATCAATGGAGATCTCCAATAGATTCTACTAATACCACATCGCTGAAAGTGACCTCACCTGGAATATAACAACACTCAGACAACATCATAACATCCATAAAAGATTCGGACTGATATATGCATCAACCGATGTTTTTAGGGAGCCTGACAATCTATAGTCAGGAACCCTCACGGGTGCTCGGACATGTCCGAGCCACCGACGAGAATCTAGACAGCACTATCTCCCAAGCACGATAATAACAAAGTGTCAATGGATGACACTGAACTCGGGCAGAAGTGCCCATGTGGAAAAATATGCGCACAAATGCTCGAAACAAACAAGAAGGAGGTTTTTTATTTCTTATCATTTTAGTTTTCCTCCACCGTCTGAGGAACCCTTTACACTCTGATCGCGCACGAGCAGCTCCCCCACCCTATGGGTATCACCAGCGAGATTACCTGTATAAAGGGCCCTCTCATATTCCTTGGCTAACACCAGTCACCTCTGCGTCAGTGGAGGGACGTTCAGGCATACTCTCAGCTATGCCAAACCCATCATACTCAAATATGTTGTAGAAATATGTGTAGTATTGCGAAAATCTTTGGTGATGAATAAATGAATTTAAAACAGGTCCGTAAGAAGTCAATCACAAGATAGTTGGTTCGCATCTCCACCAGAGCAGGCTTTTTCGATTTTTTTTCTTCCCCTTCAATATACTAGGATTATCCCCAGAATATTGGAAACAGTTCATTCCGAATGTTCATAGAACGTGCCTAGAATATTTGTATCATATTGTGAGGATATTCTGAGAATATTGGGTTTTTTATATCATATTCTATGAACGTTCTATGAATGACATTGTGCTATCTATGGACATTGTAGTAAGATAGCGAAAATATCTGAAGTAGAATCAGACATAACATTGAAATACTGCTGAAATATTCTCGAGATATTACTTTGCTCGGCGGGTTATAGTATCACTACTGATAACATCATAGTCGATGTGAATTTCATCACCAATAAGCTATTTTTGTGAAGAAATTATTGTTTGTATTCCTTCTAGATTCAACATCACTGACATCTCATGTTTTATAACTCGTCGACCGACTATTGATAGTAGAGAAAATTTGATGTAATGACTCATTCAATAATTCACCGTTCAGTAAGATGACAGTAACTGACAGATTATTCAGCATGTGTCAGTTTTTCAACTTTCAGTTCTCTGAATTTCTGACAAATATCAACACAATCAACGATGTTCTCGATGAACTGAGCTACAAAATGTTGGAATTTGCAATTCCATGTGATGTCAGGGGATATACGTTTTAAATATGCATGCCTTCAACAAACATGTGCGATGGGGATTGAATACTCCTTGTCTCTATTTATCATCATCTGTGAGGCAGCTTTTTGTTACGTTCTCTATATTCTTGAAACAGAGATGCTTTGTTGAACAAATTTTATTTTCACAGGCGTACCTACTCTAGATCAAATTCCTGTGAAATATTCTGTAAGATTGCGTTGAGACTATTCGATTTTTTTATTGTTATTTTTTCAATTTTAGATTCGTTGAAGAAATTGATTCATCCTTGAAATGGTACTTCCTTGTAGAGGTTTTGGTGAAATCTTATCACATCACATTGTCGCTTATCAACGTAAGTTTGATATTAGCAGAGATTACCGAATCTGACTTTTCTTTCGATTTTCAGGTGATTAACGCAACCAGAGAAGACATATATTTTTACTTCACCTTCCTAATAGTCTTGCTCAGCCAAGTTTTCATGTATTATTATAATGCCAATGAGCTATCAATAGCAGTGAGTATATAGCTAGTTACCCTAAACATGCAGTAGCTTTTTCACTGATGTATTCCATTTTCATCAGGTGAGCAGGCCCTGCAAATATGGATCGATAAAATAGTCGTGAGTTAAGCTTGCGTGATGATAGAGAGTATATTTCCTGTATAAATCTGTCTTAAACGTCCTTCGACTAAAAATTCAATGATCTATGGAAAAATGTATCGTCCAGTGAGCCAGAGGTCCGAGGTTCGCAGACTTTAATAATAACTGGCGGTAGTAGTAGTATTAATAGTAGTAGTAATAGTAGTAGGGGTCCATCCTCGATGTGGATCCAGTTGTTACTAATAGTCAAACACTCATTTATATCGCGAAATATATTTTTCCAAATCATGAATTAGACTATTAGACAAACTTATCCCGAACACATCATAAGAAAAAGAAATTATCACCTTCAGGAAAATGAAATAATCAGTTTCACGAAAAGCTTAAGGCATTGTTGGAAAGAGCAGGTCAGAATTAGTACTGAGAGTAATGAGTAGTAAGAGCAATCATTTGGATCCAAAGCATGCCCTCGAGGATTTGAAGGATGCAGGAAGCATTATTAAGGGCCATCCTGCTCGCCGGTTTCTCATGTTCCTCCATGGGATTGTCAAGTTCATGTGCTGAGTGGTGTGCTTTGAATCATCAGTGTGAATCACCATATGTATCAACCAGCTGCATGCATAAGATCAGGCAACTCTAAAATTTTTCACAAAAACATCTAAATAATCAGTAGTGACCGATTCATTCCTTATTCTCACCGCATAACCTCAAGTGAATATATCTCATCACCATGAATATCATACTACTCATATAATATTTCCCAATGTGAGCGTCAGCATAGTACCATATGAAACCGTATTCTCGTTATAAATCTTCAGGTCAGATAATATATTATATTATTTCCTCACACACATATAATCCAGTATTTATTTCACAATTCACAATGGGCTCATATCACAAAAAAAATGTATTTCATAATTCGATAGAACTCACCCAAACTAGCTCACCACCGCAAACCGTTTCTTGCTGTGCGCTTCCTACGTTTTATAAAAAATTATTGAAATCCCCGATTTTATGGACCTCTGAAAACGAGGCGATGATGTGACGTCAAAACCCTAATACTGATACAAGACTATTCCAGGCAGAGATGAATGATACATGATTCCTGACAGAGTGAATAAGCGTGATATCACCTTTGAAATAATCAATATATCAGTTGCCTCAGTCTCCGTCGGGCGTTTGGTATTTTCTTTCAACTATTGCGAAATGAGGTTTCTACGTCATAAGAGGGTCCGTTTCCAGAAGATACTATTACTTATGCCCAAAAATAAAATATTCCAGTTAATTTTTCGATCGAATTATGTCGTCAATCATTATTTATGTATAAAAGGATCATTATGAACATGGTTTGAGTTGAAAGTTCTACTAAGGTGTACACGCCTATTATCTCACTTCATATTGGTTGCTCCCCTTACCTCACTAGAGTGACTCTGTGCCTACACTCTCCAGTAACTCCCTATATCTCTGGATCTAACTACCAAAGGGGTTGAAGATAATTACGGGGGCCGCACGAGGTGAGAAAACACTTTTACATAAAATAAGTACTAACATTGCCAATACCATTGCCGCTCTGGTGGATGAAGAGTTGTGCCTCGCCATAGCTCTAGGGTTGTTCTTGAGTCTGCTATCAGGGTGAAAAAACTACCGGCGCGGATGACCGTACTCGGATTCACGTACTATTTGTTCTGTCCCGTAAAATCAATACTCATAATGTTTTATAGTCCATACTTGCCAACTTAGCAGAATCAGCAATAATCATATCGATTGAGTTCATTACCTCATGGGTGAACTTTCGAGTTCTATGAATTATGCCCGGGAGCTTTCGCAGTTCCAGTCTGTGGAATATGAGCTGGGTTTGAATCAGTTGTAGAAATGTGAATGACTCTGATAAGAATTATATACTGAAGAATTATATCTTCTCTGGTGGATATATCTTTATGAGTTCAATGAATTATCCGTTCTATATACCAGGTGTGACAATATCAACTTATCACTCCTCAAAAAAAGTTTGAAAACAATCTTCATTCAGATTCATTTGGTTAGACAGCCAACCAGATGAATGTTTGAACAATGTTGTTGTGAGGTGACCTCTGATACTGATCTTTCCATTTTTCAAATGGATGTGTATCTATTATTCCACAAATATAAGAATTCTAACGTATTTTCCGCAACAACAATGTCCAACTCAGGGTAGTTTCGACAACAATTCGATCCTCTCGAAGATTTAGTTCTGAAATGAACCAACCTATCTCCACAGTAGTGCGGAAATACCCTACAAGGAAGGTGTGTAGACATCGTAGCCCTCTCCACACCTAACTGTGAAGAAAGTCTCCACAGGAGAATTCCTAAACAACTCACTCCTGTAGAATTCCCTATCTTCCCAAACTCAATTCTTGAGCTGCTAAGTTTTCGTCATACTCACCAAGGATAACATGGTGGCGTTGCGTCGATAACAAGTGGTAGCTACGACGTAGTACTGAGATGTACCCAGACTCAGCGACATAGGTACTCATTCTCACCATGCAGGAGCTCTTCTTTCTTGCAAATTGTTAGGAAGGAAAAGGGATCTTCTTTCGGATAAGGAGCATTGCACTCACCGGGAAGGACGATAAACGCCCCAAGTTCACCTGCATGACACACGGCTAACGTCGAGAGTTAAGGCAGGATAGCTCGATGGGGACTTGAAAGCCTTCAACTTTGACAGGTCTAGGAAACAGTGAACCAACTCCTTGTGATTGAAACCACGCTAACGTGGAGTTTTCTTTTTCTTTTTTCTTTCCAATACGTAAAAATGGCCGACTACGCGCATCATCTACTTATTTTTATTATCGTGGAGTCTGGAGTTGGTTTGATGGACACTTAGCAGCTTCAGGATTGAGTCAAGCTATCATTGAGAAGGATAGGAAAGTTGGCAGGGGTGAGTTGTTGTGAACTTTTCCTGCGAAGTGTCATAATGCACGTCACAGTTGACTGTGAAGTGAGTCGCGGTGTTCTCACCTCTCTCGTAGGATATTTTCGCACCAGATCAAAAATAGTTCGGTTTATTCCGAGACAAATTCATTGAAAGAAACGGATTGCTGTTGAAATCACCCTGACTACGACTTTGTAGTCGTGGAAAATACCCAGTATGAATCTCTATCGAATGAACAAACAATGACAGCCTACCTAAGAAACAAATTCTAACTAACGCATAGGGATAATATGATTTTGTTGATCAGATACGTAAAAATAGAGGTAATAAGTAGGTTCAGAATTCATGAGTTAACTACTGTGCATAATGTTTGCATCACGTTACAGCATATGTTATATCACTTCTATGTCGTTCTAGTTATAATATTGTTACATCAATGGTTAGTCAATGTGACGTCAGGATCTAGATGACATCCATCTCTCAATTATATAATTGAGAGATACCTATTATACTTTCGTGAATATGAATGGACAGAATAACCAGATTCATTGAACAGAGATTATATCATGAGACGTGAAAGTTTTTCAATTACAGTATCATGTTAGAGGTTGAGTCTGCCATTTTTATATTCCCTCTTTGGTCATACTAGCTGATGAAATACACGAACTACTTATTCGTTCAAGCAAGATGCTGTCAAGCATCTTTTGGAATTATCAGGCATTTGATCTTCTTGTCACACTGCAGCCTATGGATTTTACATTGATGATCTGAAAAAATGACATCGAGCAAGAATTTAATCAAATGGCTCGAAATCTCTTCAACATGTTTCCTTGGCTAATACCTGTTGTGTAGGTGACAAAATATACTTACAGTATTTATTTATCCTGTATGAAGAAATATGATTGAGTTTGGGTAGTTACCAACCATATTGATTAGTTTCGATGTTTTTATGTAATATGTAACACAGATAATATTAGAGTATGTTATAAAATCATGAAGAAGTGTTCATTTAAGGAGCAGAACTGGAACATGGTGTCAGAATTATAGGAAAGAACCTGATAAGAGATGAGAGAAAAACGAAATTGAAAGAAATGGTTGGTTGTTTGAAATAATAATCTAGAAAAAGTGACAGAATTTGACGTGTGAAATGGGATACAAGTCTCCGCAGCCATTCGATATAAATGAACCAAGCTCTTGGTTGAAATGGAAACAAAAATTCACCATTTTCATGAAAGCCTCTGGTGAATATTCGTCCAAAGAAGATGTCAAGATTGCCGTACTGCTACATCTCAATGAAGACAATGGTCTAGGTATATTCAATACATTTCCTGAAGTTGAAACTGAAACTCCAGATGAGGTGCTCGCCTGTTTCGAAAAATATTTTTTGCCGAAAAGATTAACAAAATATTGATTTATTCATCACAGGATTGAGAAAGTAAGCTACTAGTTGTGTATTGAGATGAAGTTATATTTGGAATGAAAGACAAACAAATCCAACAACGATTGATACGAGAAATGCATATGAATTTGCAAGATATCGAAGAATATTGCGGATCACTAGAATTATCAGAGCAACACTTGAAATTGTGGCTCCGGAAGGAGAAATTCTCGAAGTCAGAACTACACGTAGATGCAAGAAATGTGGTACTGATCACGGATGGAAAAAATGTTAGAAGGAATCATTTTGCAACCATGAGTTTCCTCAAGAGAGATCATAAAGTGAGGCAAAGCGATGATAAAAATGATGAAGAAGAAGCAACAGAAAATGGAGGCATAAGCAGAAAATTCACGAGGAATGGAGAAGTATCTGGGAATTGGAGAGGAGATATGATAGAATGTGGGCGTCGCCCTAGCTTCTCAGGTAAGGCTCTAGCCGTTCGATATCTGAAGTGAAGCAGTGTCGAGCGCGGTTAGTACTTGGATGGGTGACCATTCGAGGCAACGCCGCGTAAGCCCGTACCTCTGTAGCAGAATAGCATATCATTGCTACAGCTACCATATCAATGAACACAAGATATGGTACGGATATGCCGTCCTTCGGAGGGGACGTTGAGTTGGCGGTCCCGAGGCCATGGATGTTGGACTCGTTAAAGATCCCTACCTCTGGTTGGAACACCAGAGGATTCGGCAAAATTTCCGGTTGGGGGTGTAGTGTGCTCACCGGCATCGGTGATTAACCTCAGTAGCAAAAGAAGGCCGACGTGAAGTAAGGCAAGTGGAGAATATTCATAAAAATAGTCAAGAACAAGGAAAAGAAGGTGATGGTGACAATGGAATTTTTATTTATCAATATAAAAATCATTCAATCGATATGGCTCCTAATTGGTATGAATATATTCTAATTGGTGTAGATAAAATGGAATTTAATTTAGATACAGTGGCAGAATCAAGTATACTTCCAATAAAATATTTTGACAATTTCGATCCACGATAATGCTATACATAGAGCATATTATAACCACACTTATATCTTATGGAAATTTCAAATCTAGGGCAATTGAGCGAATAACATTGGAATGTGTTTATAGAAATCGATCTTGCAATGTTAGGTTTCTAGTAATCGATCTCGATTCTAAACCATTGCTTGGTCTGGAAGATTGCCCAAATTTCAATTTGATGAATCGAGTGGATTCATTACAGAACAGAATATTAGATGAAGAACAACTCCTCTCCTAAGATAAAAATTGTATTTATGAAGATTTTCCAAAACTATTCGATGGTTTAGGTTGTGTACCTGGATTTGTTGATATCTAGATGAAACAAGATGCAGTACCTGTTGGACAGGTACAAAGAGAAGTACCTAAGGCTTCATTCAATAGATTGGAAGAAACATTGATCGATATGTAGAGGAAAAATATCATCAGTTGAGTATTTCATTCAACAAATTGGGTTAATTCATTGATGCTAGTTGAGAAAGCGGTTAATGCTCTTCGATTGTGTTTAGATCGTAATGCGCTGAATAAATTCATATGTCGTGAACATTATTAGATTCCGAGATCAGATGATATTTTGAATAGGCTAGAAAACAGGACGATATTTCTGGATATAAATGATGGTATATCAAGTGAAGAGAAAGGCTGTGCTCTGTAACAAGATTCACATCCAGTAGAATTTGCATCCATGTCCCTGAATAAAGCAGAAGAAAATAACGCGCAGATTGAGGAAGAGTTGTTGAGCATCATATTCTCACGTCGGAAATTTCATTGTCTGATTCATGGTAGAGAAGTCCCTATACGAACGGATCATTGACCTTTAATTTCAATATTTGCCACCAAAGATTTGGATAATGTGAGTGTTTGGTCGCGGAGAATGCTATTGGGATCGATAAACTATAGGATTTTAGTTACATATATACCAGGAAGAGAAAAGTATGTTGCTGATACCCCGAGTAGCAAATGACCTCAAGTCAAAGTTTTAACATCAAAAGGAATCTTATAGCGCTTATCATCAGCAGATGAAAATGCAACTCAATTTCTCAATTCCGTATGAATGGTGTGGAGGAAAAAAGTGAATGTATACATCTAACGTAATATTGTTTCACCATTTTCTTCAATATTCACATAGTCTGAAGACTGATTTGGATTTCGACCACGGTTTTTGAAACACCTTCGGTTTTTTTCCTCACATCACCTACTTTGACACACTAAGCTCTCGCATCAGTACCTTGAAAAGATACAATAGGTCTTTCTACATATTCGTCTTCCATGCGTCCTACCACAGATTTTGATTTGGAGATCTGGTGTATATTATCTACAGGATAATTTTACGTTTCGGAAAAATCTTATATTTTCTTCAATATCGTCATAGAAAGTTTCTGTGAGTATTTCTAGAATCAATGAATCTGTGTCGGTGTAGCATAATGTTACTTTCAAGCCATATCTTACTTCGATGTATCTATAGAAAAAATCGTAAATGATAGTTTTCGAAATATCCGATACTGAAAATCCAACATACATCAGTTTATCATAACAAACAGTAGTGTTCTCTTACTGGCTGAATTCTGTACTGCATTTGGAATGAGATTTGGCTATCAGTACCCTTGCTCCCAGTGAATTATTTCTATTTTCCAAGCGTGAACAAAGTTTTGAGTCAATTGTTTCGTCGACATTTTTGATGGTCTTTCCAAACATTGAATATATCGATAATTTGAAAAATTTCCGTTCAAATTCGTTCAGTGCAGTGCGGAATTTCGAAGTTGCGTGTTCAGGTCAATATATGACCTCGACCACGCCGAGTGGGAGAATTCCAAGATTCTATGGATTTTCTTCAGTTCCAAACCATATTCCAAACACTGCTCCGAATTTTAGTAATAAATAACTTATTCGCATTTGTTTCGTTAATTGGGGATCAGTTTGAAACTCTTACTCTCTGACGGGATTATTTGTTCTGGGCAAAATGGTCAATCGTTGTGATCATTGTGGTCCACTTCTGAAACGTATCCTTCTAATGAGTCGTCCTCAATCGCGTGACAGTCGAAGTTCTCGATATCTCCAAACTCAACCCACTCAAAATCACCTGCTGAAGATGGTTTACCATACTTGCTCCATATGAATTTGTTGCATCCAAATACATTGAATATGGAGTTGGTTCCAGAGGATCAAAATTTGTTATCTGCTACAGATTTTTCATCGCTACATTGTTCCACCTCTCCTTGAATACCCTTCTTGGAATAATGTTTCATATCAATATCAGTTGAGAGCTGAAGTTTCGTGTATAGTGTAACATTGCATCCCAACTCAACGCAGGTGCTGTCAGATAGTGAGCAGGATCTAACTTGTATTGTTGCATGCATGCTTTTCTGAAATACTCGAAGACGTCTGCTAGCAGCAAACAATCAGATTCCAAATGAACATCGGCGTAATCTCCTTATGTTTCACATTCCAAGATATTCAACACGTTTAGAGCTTCTATTGTTATCCACGTCCGAAAGTGATTTGCTGGTTGAATCATTATAGAACTCCTCCTCTGAAGGAAGTTGAGTTCCTTTCAATTTTTTCAAGGAATTCACATGTTTGTGAGGAAAAACCACTTCATGCCTCATTAGATCGAACTGTCTGTTATCTTGGGAGTATTCTCAAACCTTGTTACACTGCTGCACCTACAAATTTCCGCTGAGTTTATCGAGAGATTTTGGTGAAAATCGAAAAGAGTCTACAAATCTAAACTGAATATATTCATCAAATACTCTTGACACTTCAGATTCATCAACCGATATTGACTTCTAGAACTAAATATACTTCTATTCAGTTTGAGCTATCACTTATACTCGTTCTCCTCTGGTTGCTAGTCTTTTTATGAAAAGATGAAATTCGTAATTCGTGAGGTTGTGAAAGAATACAGGAATAGTCTTTGGGGTCTTTTGGTTCAAATTACAAATTCTATAGGCAGCTGCACGAATTTTTTCTGGGTAGTGGCAGTGATCACAAACCATGATATCTGTGAATGCTCCTGTGAATAGCTCCTCACAAATATGGCACGTGTTGCTATTTTGGAAAGTTTCCTTCTCTAACTCAGTAAGTGGATGCATCTCACGAACATCCTTCATGTGATTCGTGTATAAATCTTGAACGGTTTCATCCAACTTTCTGACATAACCGTCAGCAGCATCAGCACCGTGATAAAGTACTTACCTGGAATAACGGTCATCAAAATAACACTTCAGTTTCAGGTTTCTGATCGCATTTCCACTGTTTGGATTATCATACAAATGATTTTTCTCATCATAATGGAGGAGAGTGTTGAGTAATACCAAAACAACTTCAAGTTTTTCTTGATCGGGTCAAAATGTCGGAGGAGAATTTTTTCTTCTCACATCAATATATTCATCGAGATATATTTGGTTGACATTCAGATTGAGTTTTGATCCAAGTACTATGATAACACTGACCTATCGGGAAAATTGATATAATGAAGTTTCGCATACCGTGTGTCCCATATGGGGTCACACTGAGATAATACATGTTATTAAACAGTGCGTAAAATACATACGATCTTTTATGTGGGGAACTCCAAAAGTATAGATGTTTCGAAGATAATGAACGCTCGAACACCTTATACAACTTTAAAAATTGCAGTATTGAACAGGAATGTTGTAATCCCTATCAACTTAGTGTTGAATTCGCTTCATGAAAAATGTCTGTAATATCATGAGATGAAATAAGGATGAACAAAATGCCTACCTGAAATTGTATGGAGAGTGTTTCGAGTGGAAGACATCTTTCGAATTATGAGAATATTAATAACAGTTACAATTGAGTATTTTGTTGTTCCTCTTCTCGTTCGAATCAGAGCTGTTATCCTCTTAGGCATCAGCTTCACAAAATTTATTCAAATTATTAATTCCACCCTCTCTCCTTTCCAATTTCGAACATGCTCAATTGGATCCATACATGACAAAAGTGGCCAATCCATTCTCTCGATATTGTTTCCTTTCAATACTTCGGTGACGATTAATACTCGATGAGGTCGGGCATTTTCATTGGCCAAAATCAAATAATCTACAAAATTTCGGGAAAATGGTATAACAATATCTATCAAACATCTATCTGTGTATCTTGATGCATTCATGCTTTCCCCTCCCAAAATCACTAGCTCAGTCCTTCCATTCATCATCATACCACCCCATACAGTCACACCACCACCTCCATAAACCACCTTTGCCTCCATATTTTTGTTTCATGAATCTCTTATTTCGACCTCTCCATACCATGACACGTCCATCCGATCTGAAAAGAATTTGCACTCATCAGTAAACATACACCTACTCCATTCTGCTAGTCCCCAGTTTTCACGCTCGACAGCCCATTGCCTGTGATCAGCTCGATGACGCTGCCCTAACAGGCTCGGGACAATGTGATCAATCAATGACAATCAAAAACTATTTCGAGATATAGGATTGAACTCCATGAAGTATCATGAAGAAAGCAGAATATGAATTTTTGTACGGAATGGGGTGACCCAAAGTCGATGCAAGTTCACAGTGTACCATTAATCGCCCTGTACAATATAGAATCCATGGATCCCAGAACAATAGAATGAGCTTCTGATATCTGATAATCAAATTGAAATCGAATCATTGTCACAGAACTTATAATCTCACAAACCAAAAATTTCAGGTGTCCCACTTCAATTGTGGGGCACTGTACTTCAGTTATCATCATTCCATCCTCCAAAGACGATCCAAGACCGAACACATTAACTAAGATATTGTTGAGGCGCTCGAACTCTTGAATAACTTCAATTTCATGGGAGAGTCAAGACCTTGAAAATTCATCAGGTTATTGAAGTATGGATATGATGATGTTCTCATCGGATGACCGTCGGCAGGAAAAATTGCGGCATTGATGCACCATGCGAAGCCGGCTTTGTCCATATTTTGAATATCCAAAACCGCATGTTTGAATCTTATAACTCTGGGCAGCTTGATGTATGAAGAGGCCGAAATCGATGGAAAGTTATTGATGTTCACATTCAAAAACATAGCATGTTTCCATATCCACCCAGAATCACGTTCTTGGAACTCTGACGCCTTCACAATCATTTCTTGCTTGAAGTCATCATAATCATGCTCAATGTTTGATGATATTGGTAATGTTTCATTCCTGGTGCTGAAGTACTTTATATCAGATAGTTTCCTCTCTGGTATGATATACAATCCAAAAAGTTCGAGATCTATCTTCAAGCTGTGGTTAGTCCCCTAATATTCATATAGGACTGCAAGAACTCTTAGTTTCACTACTTGCAAGATATCTTGGAGATCGATGTGGGTTTTGTCACTAGAAAATTGATAGGTGGCTATCCTGTTCTTGAGAGCACAACGGAGTTTTACTATCCAATTTCCTGAATAATTTTCAACAAATTGATTCAGCCTCCTTCGTTTTTGAGCACTTTGAGGATAATTGGTATCATGAAAATAGTTGAACAATGTGTTTGTCGATGTAGATGGTTGTGAATCGTTGTTGTATTTCATCTTCTTGGTCGATGGTCTCTCAGTACTTTTATAACTTCGAAAATTTTCACGAACATGATGGCATAAATGTATTCATGTAGGGAATTCATTACTACAAAACCTGCACTTCATCATCACAATGTGTGTTGAAACGTGGTGAGAACAGAGAGAACAGAGTCAATCGTATTGCTCCTAATCCATAATGTTTAGTGGGATGCTCACATTTTTTTGATTGCCTTGTTCATTAAAAACAAACATCTGATGCGATTGCATCGTGCCTGCAATAACAGTAATTGAATATCTGCTACACACATGTCTGCGAAAACAAACTTCTGGTACCCGCATGTGCAATTGCGCCACGGCTGCATTGAAGACCATATGTTCAGACAATTCATTATTCAATGAAAGAATCAAAACAAATTCATTTTATATCATAATAAAAAAAAATTGTGAATGCACAAATACAATTTGAGAAAACTTGCTATTCCAAATGTGGAACACCAAATGTCGATGTGTAGATGCTCTCAATCTTGTCCGGATATTTTCGACCCGATAGTATTACTCCAAGTTTCGGAGGAAATCATAGGGAATGAAATTTTGCAGAATGTTATGGCTCTCTCATTGGTGGAGAAAGGTAACGATGAAAGGCCATATATACGCGTTCAACTCTCAGGTAGAGATGTCATTGCACTCCTGAACAGTGGTGCCAATTTGTCAGTAATAGGTCAAGGAGGTTTGGAGGTTAATGAAAATCTTGATTTGATAATCATGAGTACTCCTCTGAACCATGTTCTCACAGCTAATGAAACATATCATGGAAGTGGATTTTCCTATCAATATTGATGATACTATTCAGATCGTGCCAGCACAAATGGTACATTCTCCATCACAATCATTCATTTGGGGTAGCAATTTCTGTAGGAAATTCGGGGTTACTTCAAATTTCAACAACATTTTTGTTGGGACGTTGAATGTCTAGTTTTCGACAAAACTGTCGACATTGTTGGTTACTCTTCAGACTTCAGCAAGATATCAAAATTGTGTTAGGTAGATGAATATAGAGATGGATCAGATCAGGTGAAGTAAATGAAAATTTCGATTGACCCATTTGGGGAAATCACTATTGACGTCCGGTCAGGTCGTACAAAAATGATTACTTTGGAAATTGACACTGGGAATGTGAACTATTCAAATAAAGACGATATTCAATGTCTCCTTATATGTTGAAGATTCTCAGCCAGGATTAAAATGATTACATCAAGTTGAGTGCCGTGAAACTATCGTGGAACAGTCCAGTACGACTCGTGAAGCAAACTTCAGAAAAATGAAGGTTCTGTTCCGACAGTCGTGAGCTTAACGTGCTGACATAATGAGGAGCTTTTTGCCAGGTTTTTCTTGAGGAGGCTTTCAAGGAGAGAACAGCTTTAAGAATTCCTGAAAGGGGTTTATATGCAACCAAAACAAAGTGATTGGTTGTTTGTCTCAAGTTTGGACCAAATCGTTCCAGCTATTCGGATAATATCATGATCATTTCGGCCACGTTTGATGTGAATTTTTCATATGGGTGGAGAACCATATAAAAAAAAGCGAATTCAACCATATTATACTTGAAAAAATGCGGGTTTTTCAAAAAATCGCTCAGATATCTAGGGTTTGTCATCGAAAGACAAGGAATAAGAACTAATCTGAAGTATCAGTTATGGTTAATTTCGCTCGACCAACTATAAATACGGAAAAAAAACGCTTCATGGGGTTATGTTTAATGTGTGATGCCAAAGCGCCGGTTTCCGGTGAGTGATATGGCAACCTCTTCACGATTCAAGATATTGAGCTTCCACCTGATAGCAGAAATAGTTCAGATCAAGATACCAAGTGGCTTGAAGGAGACTACAAGACGGTGAAAGGAAGGTTACATGAGGCATACCAGAGAAATGTCTTTGGTGAAAATCTTGGAGGAAGAGGTGTTTTCAACAAAAGGGGAAAAGTTTGGCGACGAAATATAATTCTTTCAGATGCTTCGATAAAATCCAGTGCAGATCAAGCTCTCAACTATGTGTTGGGTACAGTAAGGAGACGAACTCCAGGACTAGATTATGCTTCGAATAATACCAATGGTTCTTCTGCTGGAGAGTGGCATATCAAAGATTTCGAGAGACATTTTGAATCTAATCCAGATGTTTCTGTTAGATACATTGTCATTCAAAGTGAAATTTGTTGAGGTGGTGTGGTAGTAAACACAATCTTGCGGTTGAATTGAACCATTTCTCCTGAATTTTGTTGTAGGAACTCTTGCAAAAATTTTGCCAGTACCAATGTTAAGGCCATTATTGATAGGTAATCTTCATCTGAGAAATAATTGTAGATTCAAATTCTTCCTGAAAGTTTGAATACTTGACATCTTCGGCCATTTATATTTGGCACTATTATCGATTTTATTCCATCCGTTCTTCTACCAATAAAGTATCACAATGGGTCTGATCAGCATACGCATCATATTTCTCCTGATGTGTATTTTCATTACATTTGGATAAGTTTGTGAATGATATTTGTCCATGTAATCTCAATAAAACTGGACTTGACATATCGATTTTGACTTGAAGCGATTCTTCAACTTCCACAATCGAGACTTCCTCGATGTTAGACTCCCTTGTAGGAAACGTGTGGTACGAGCACCTACTATAATGAGTTCGACTCTTGACAAAATTATTTTGTACCACTCTTGAGAATTTTTTTTGTATTCAATTCCTTTTTCTCAGAAGGAGAGTATGTAGAGCGTTCGAATTCGCTTGGTATTGATTTCTCATTTTGTTTCCAAGGCATCCTTAATGAACATTCAAATAATAAGATCATCAAGAATGCATACTTACAGAAATAACTCTGTGTTGAAAGATCAATGAACATATTCCACAAGATGAAACATTCATTGATAGGCGGACACTCACTCATACACAGTTTTTTTCTTTCATTCCAACAGATATTTTGCAGTGCACAAATGTAAAGTTGGTAGTGAATTCTCAATCAACGACAGTTGACACTGTGAGGGGTTGGTGAAGTATTCCACTCGAATCAAGGAGTGTTCTCCTTGTTTGACCTGTTGGTCGATTCGTTACACCATCTGAAAACTTCCACCTGCAATGGAACGCCGACAGCATGGCTCCATGTTTGGCCCTTTTTCAGAAGGTGATTCGATATTCGAGGACGTTGCTCGAGTTTCAGTGATGCTGATTTCATTGTGCGGAATGGAATGTTAAAGCCTGTTTTTGGCAGGTTCAACCTTTCCTATGAGAAAACTCACATCTTTGCCCTCGCCAAAACTTTCCTAGTCAGCATAGTTTGCTCTAGACCATTGGATTCTGGCCAGAGCAGACTGCAGGAGATTTTATCAGTTATCTGGTTATCTTAAGGGGAAGCCGACATACTCACACCACCTTGGGATGCCAGGAAGAAACAACTGAGTGGTCCAGCCCCATGGGCTGATAAACGACACCTTCTACATTTCAGTTTTTCCAAGCTTGTCGTGCATGAGGTGACCTATGCTTCACTTCATGCCATCAAACAAGCCTGTGATAGAAGCGTTACAGAATTTCTGAAGAGGACTGTTTCTTAAAGGATTTGATGATTCAAATTTGACGTAACTCGAAATCTTCATCACCACTTTCTACTCCTTGAGTGCCCACTCTCCCTCATAGTACTATGAGGCCGTAGTTCAGATTGCACATCACCATTCGAGAAGTGTCAGTATACCAACTAGTTCAATTGGTGGATCATGATGATTCCATACATTCCACATAATAATATTGAATATTGATTCCCTATATTTTATGACTCTATATGTCTATTTTGTCGATGTGAGGAAAATCTGAGATTGGAACAAGTGAAATTTGTTAGTGGGGTCAACGTTGAGAAGTTGTTTTATCTTACGATGAGTGTGAGAAGTTTTATTTTTTGATGCTGATTAAACATCTGTTCAACCCTTCGTCTTTGTTCGAAACCTACTCATCGTAACAGTTATGAATAACTGATCATTCAGTGTGTGACATAATTATCAAGAACTACGGTTATATATGTCATCATTTCAACTGCACTCCATTCTACAAAGACGACCTGCAAGGTTTGGTGATAATGTGCGGTCCTTGACAGTTATCTCGGAGTTTCATCAGTTTGTTGACGAAATAAAATGTTTCTGATTCTCAAATGGTTCAATTCATCATATCATGTGTCTCAGCAATGCAGTCGAATAATTGTAGTTATTATTTAGGAATGTTCTGTCAGTAAAACTCCCAATATTCCCAATTCATCTCTTCATTATATACATTTTGAGTTGATTGAGTGGCGCCCCCTATACTAGAATTTCTCAGTTGAGTACATAGAACCGGACTCACTTATTTGCTCTCTGATAAAAAGCTGCCATCAGCATACATGTTACTTATTTTCCCATTCTCTTCGAAATCTATTCGGAAGTTCAGAAGAGTGGGCTACACTACATGAAATGACCACTCCACTGGTTATATAAAATCCTAAGAAGTTTATACAGGGTGAATTGAAAAACTCAAATATTGATTTTGGCCGTATATTTACTGACACCCTTCATATCAGGTATTGCGTTGAAATGTAGTATGAGGGTTCTTCAGCTTTGCCTGAATCGGAAGGTCATTTGAATTTTGGAGAAAAAAAGCCTTATAGTCGTTTTTGAAATTCGAATCACCTCAATGAATGATAGCAGGCCTGGAGAATCTGAGAATTTGGGATATTCTCACATTCTCGAAGAGACCTCGTTGAGAAGGTAATATATTATGAGATACTTGTTTGCTTCGATATCAAACAATAATTAATGAGCGATATATTCTCATTTGGCAGACGTATTCCAATCTTTGTGAGAAATTTCCTATAAAGCATTGAAAAATAATGATATAATGTATTTTTTTCTTTCGAATCTGTCGAATGTTAATTTCTGCCTATATCTTGGGAACGGTTCGATATATCGAAGTACAGGTTTCAGCCATCAATGTTCACAAAAATCGAGCTCTAGATTCCTGGGTCAGTTTGTCTATACCTTTTTTGGCAATGGGAAAAACTACATGAATCCAGCAATTTGGGACACCTTGTACACAAACATGCGTTACTTCAAATACAATCAACTTCAAGAACGGTTCTCACAACATTCATTACATCCTTCATGAATTTCCATCAAGTAACGGCCAAACAAAAATAAAATAAATACTTCTCTTCTTGTAATTTGATGATATTGATATGCGATATCAATGTGTCAGTGAGCATACCTAGATATCTAGTATAATCCAAAGATTTGATAATTTGTACAATCATATATAATGCATGGATTCCACTTCAAGATGTAGGTTCTGCTCTTCCTAAACAAGTTTCGACTACTGGGGAGTTGGTTCCTAACTTTACAGTAGCGATATATAAATTTTACAAAAAAAATATATGTATACATTCCATATACATCAGTGATAATACTGTTGCATGTTTTGGACAACTGAAATACAAGAATTCCATCCCGTACGAACCTGGTGATGAAGAAGTTTGCTTTCTAATATTCGATATTCTATTTCTAGAGCACACATTTGAGCGTGAGAATATTCAAAAGTAACTGGTACGATCAAAGTCCTGAAGTGGTGAGGAGTCTTTCGATAATGATGATGAGAGTGCAGAGACCATTAGTACTTACTATCGCCGGTATTCGAGTGATTGACATCGAACTGTTCGTGAGCGTAAGTCTGAAATCTGGATAGGAGTGCTCGCTATGTTTTGATATACGTACTTTTTCAGATCATCAAAGCTGGTTATACTTTCATACTGTACCAGGAAATTGGAAGAGATTCCTAGGAATGAGGAAGTTCAATTCTGATAATTTTCTTCAAATTACTTCATTTGTCGATAGTCCCATGTTTCTGCAACGTAGAATGACTATTAGATGATTCTAACCACTCATATTTCCGAACTAGAGCAATTTAAAAATGTTATGGCAATAAACGATGACGTGATCGATTAATCCAATATTAGCATAGGTGTAATATATTTGGTTCATGATATTCAATATTCCCTGTTATATATGGATGACAGAGCATTGGCAACAGTTGAATAGCTGATACATCGGGTACTGACAGATTTGCTAGTTGTATAAATACATGCCAAATTTGTCGCAGTCGGTTATTGGATCGCAGAGATGCTGTTAGGGAACCAGGAAGACTTTGAGCCTGAATCTGGAACATGGGTCAAATGAACTACTCAACACTAATTTCGTCGCACACCAAAATGTCGCCCCTGATATAATGTGAATAACTTTTTTCAGTTTAGAACAATTTGAATTTGGTTCACTGTTCGATAGCCCAGTCCTTCAGCTATAATCTCGTACCTCATTGAAACAGGGTATTTACATAAAATCTCTACATGGTGTTTTCCGACACTGTGCAAAATTTCGGAATATTCAAAAGGCTCTCAAATGGCGAAGAAAATTGTTTTCTCAACTTCGACAACAGAGGCATAAAGATGATCTCATTACCTCGAGATATTTCGCGAATCAACTTCCTATCTCTCTTATTTACAGAGTGATCTCAAATAATCAACTTTTTGATTTTGCAGTCATAACTTTTTTCCACGTCAACCGATTTTGGGAATCTGAGGCTCATTCTGAAGATGAAACTTCAGTTGAAGAGATCTGACTATCAGAATTGGTTCCGGCGGGCCATGCATTCCAGAGTAGAAATGATCTGATGTTTTTGCAAGAACATGTTCCAATTGTGTTTTCTCACGCATAATTCTTGACTACTGAGAGCAAGGAAAATATGGACGCATCCAGAATGAATTGTTTTTCCGAGAACAAGTTGATTTTCATTCAATTCTCCTCCCAACCAAGATTCGAAGGGCGTTCCAGATTTGGGTCACTCTCAAGAAAACTCTACATCTTTGATAGCCATCTTGAGTCAATTCTGATATTCAGATCTCTCCATTTGGAGTTTTATCTTCAAAATGAGCCTAAGATTTCCAAAATCGGTTGACGTAAAAAAAGTTATGGCTGCAAAACCAAAAAATTGAGTTTTTGAGATCACCCTGTAAATAAGAGAGATAGGAAGTTGATTCGCGAAATATCTCGAGGTAATGAGATCATCTTCATGCCTCTGTTGTCGAAGTTGAGGAAACATTTTTTTTTTCACCATTTGAGAGCCATTTGAATATTCCAAAATTTCGCACAGTGTCGGGAAACACCATGTAGAGATTTTATGTAAATACCCTCATGTTTCAATGAAGTACGAGATTATAGCTGAAGGACTGGGCTATCGACCAGTGTGAACCAAATTCAAAATGTTTTAAACTGAAAAAAGTTATTCACATTATAACAGGAGCTACATTTTGGTGTGCGACGAAATTAGTGTCGAGTAGTTCATTAGGAATTATCAAAGTTCTTTTCTCACCAGTCATATCACGATGTTCTGAATATTCGGGAAGAAGCTGTCACATTATCGTTCAAGAAACTGTGTGACCAAGCAACATTGTATTACGGAGCACAATTGAGTTATCAGAGCAAGACAGAATTATTATGATATCCAGAACTGAGTGGTTTTATGCGAAACTATTTCACGAAACATGAAAATCATTCATTATGATTGAACAAGCCCTTCAACCACAGCAATTCATCCTGCATTGGAAAAAAATATTCTCAGATAAAATATTAGGAACTTAAAAAAAATATGTATATAGGGTAATACTTCGAGAATTCGCATTCTCTATGTGATGAAAATATCAATTCTTTCTTGGTCTATTCAACAGAAAACAACTATTTCCCTGGCTATATGCCACGACGAACATTGAATAACATCTATTGAACATACACGATAAGGATTTGAGAACAAAATCTTCTGGATTATCTATTTTGCAAGGACGGTATAATTGTTGATATTCCAGAAGAGCATCGTCCATGGAAATATCTATGAAATAGAGCCAGATCGCCACTTTCATGGTGTTCCAGGAAAGTGAGTGAGTTTGTGAGCGAGGCATCACCCACAAGACGAATTTCCCTTTTTTGGACAAAATCCAACAGTTTCAGGGTATGTTTGAGTACTCCAAATATGGAAACAGTATTCCAGGACCGGTCGGATCTGTGCCTTATTGATCATAAGCAGCTGACCTGACCCTGAATAGAAAATCAAGTTTTTGAGATCCACTTTGAGCAGTTGATCGAAGCAAAAATTGATTAGATTGGAACAAGAGAAATAATTCGATGTCAATTTGATCGTCCGTCATAGTTGGGAAATTGTGTTCTTGAGTCAGGAAGTTTCGGGCTTGTTTTATAATCATAAATGATGTCTCATTATAATAATTGGATAATTCTTCATATGATATTTATTTGCTTGAGCCGAAAGTTTATCATTTGGAAGGAAATTTGATATAGCCCACTATTATTCGAGAATTGATGGTTTTCCTATCAATTGAATGAAATATACTCTTAAAATTGGTGAGCAGAACACTTCTTCATCAAAAATTGGTCATCGTATTGAGAGAGAAAAATAATTAGAACATGTATATTGAGGATAAAAAAATTTCAAATATAATTGTGGATCCATCGAATACTGGTCTGTAGGTCTAGGGGGTGAAATATTGATTTTTATAGATGTATATGATTTTCAGTCTCTGCATCTCTTGCACAAAAATGACAACGACAAACTAAAGAAGAAAGTGACAGAGTAATTGATGTTATTTTGATTGTTAAACGTGTCGATTGTCATCCGTCATTGCTGTGACAGTGTTGTCAGGTGAATTAGTGCTTTTTTGTTAGCAGGTTCAATATTTCAGATGGGTACTGTCGTGAGTCGAAATATTGTGATAAAATGTCAGTTTCGAGGTTATTTTTGATGAACGAGTTTTGTCGAATTCTATATATCTGTCAAAACTTCAATTCCTGTCAATTTCATGAGGTCTGAAAGATTCTCCGGAATTTTGACAATTCCTGGTGAGCTTTTGTTGGAAAAGGATGATCGCTGTCCTGCTGGTATAATCAGGTATCGAAAGAGAATCCTCGAGGATTCAGCACCCCTCCTACCATTTCGCCACCAATAAAGTCGACGGTGTTTTTGCCAGTAGAGTATTTCTGATCGACACTGCAAGATTAGGGAACACGCCTGTCAGACACGACATCAGCCCTTTTTGAAGAAGGTTAGTCCCTTTTTTCGGCTCCCGGAAGTCGGTTCGTGATGATTCGAGATTGAAAATTCAGTCAGATTATTTGTTCCAGGGTTCTAGATCACGATCGAAATCTCAGGTTATGAACAAAACTTTCTGGTTTCGATCCGAAGTTTGGGGTTAAAATTAGAACATCTCAGGTTCAAGATTTCACGTTGCATTCACAGTTTCAGTCCTACAGTTCTAGAGCTAGGTACAAGTATTTTGGTCAGTTCAAGCATTCATTCTTGGGTCGTCTTTATTTTGAGAATATTGGATAGTCTCAGGACTCTCCTCCCAAATTATTTGGTTCCAGTCGCACAATTCTAGAGCTAGGTTCAAGTATTTTGGTCAGTTCAAGCAATCAATCTTTGGATGTCTTCATTTTCAGAATTTTGGATAGCCTTGGGACTCTCCTCCTAAGATTTCTGGTTCCTTACTACCGATGAGGGAGAGAGACATCTACCTCTGGATCACGGATCCTGCCAGCAGTGCTGTCGAGCTTTATCAATATTACAAAACACTTGGTCTAGAGTTCTGTCGTTTCTGTGATTTCTTACAAAATTATACTGCAAAAACTCTCCAGAAGGTAACAAATCAATTGAATTAGGATTCCTATCATCCACATTCACGGGATAATAGCTGAGATCTAGCTGAAGCTGTGAAATCATATGGTTGGGAGATCGCTTCTACACGTGATAAACCTCGTGATAAACTATCT
Organism: Phaedon cochleariae; assembly: GCA_918026855.4. Lineage (NCBI taxonomy): Eukaryota > Metazoa > Arthropoda > Insecta > Coleoptera > Chrysomelidae > Phaedon > Phaedon cochleariae. Next base: position 9,408,120 of record OU896722.1, on the reverse strand, counting down.
GCAACGATATTATCCTTGCCGGGAATGTGTCTTATGTCTGTGGAGAATTGGCCGATTAAATCCAAATTGCGAAACTGTCTTGGTGTAGCTTTGTCTGACTTCTGCTTGAATGCAAATGTAAGCGGTTTGTGATCAGTGAGTATAATTAGTTCACGACATTCTAACATATGACGATATGATGATAGCAACTCTCTATCAAAAGAACTGTACTTCCTCTGTGCAGGCGATAACTTATTAGTGAAGAACGATAGAGGTTTCCATCCATCTGCTGTTATTTGTTGTAGAAAAGCTCTCATGGAAGTTTCGGATGCATCCGTCACCAATGAAAGCATAGCCCTTGATTCTGGATGTGCAAGAAGGGTATTTTGAACTAAACTCAGCTTACATCTGTTGAAAGCAAGAATGAGTTTATCCGTCCAGATGATTCTGTCGTTACCCTTAGCTCGACCTTGAAGAAGTGTGTTCAAAGGTGCTCGATCCGATGCAATATGCGGAAAGAAACGTCTGTAGAAAATGAGCATCCCAAGAAATCTACGGAGCTCTTCACCGTACCTGCTTGTGGGAATTTTGGAATAGCTTCAACCTTCTTTTTCAATGGTTTCAATCCACGGCTAGAAAAGTTGTATCCCAAGAAATCGATTTTGGAAACACCAAACTGACATTTGCTCACATTGATTGTCACCCCATATTTCTTCGAACGATCGAATAGAATTGCTATGTGTTCCAGGTGTTCTCCTTCCGACGATGAGGCTACCAAAATATCGTCGATATATGCATAGCAAGAATCCAATTCTCGAATGACTTCATCAATGAATCTTTGGAAGGTTTGGGCAGCGTTCCGAAGGCCGAAGGTCATAAACGGAAATTCGAACAAACCGAATGGGATAATGATGTCTGTCTTCGAAATATCTTCTGAATTCACTCTGATTTGATTGTGAGCTTTCATTAGGTCAATTTTTGATAAAACTGTCTGATTTGACAAAAATTTTCAAAAATCATGAATGTGACGGACTGGATATCTGTCAGGAATAGTACGAGCATTCAGAGACCGATAATCTGCACAAGGTCGCCATTCTCCATTTTTCTTGATAACTATGTGAAGCGGAAAAGACCAGCAGCTATCTGAAGGTCGGGCCACTCCAAGTTTGACCATTGCATTGAATTTATTTCTAGCTGCTTCCAACTTGCCTTTGTCAAGACGACGAGCTCAACAAGCTACAGGAGGTCCAGGTGTAGTTCGAATGTGGTGAATCGTTGAATGTTTGAAATCTTTAGGGATTCCGTCAGGTTGAGTAATACATGGGTATTTGTTCAGTAATGCATGAAATTCTGATTCCCCACAGATAGATTTGATATGTGAATGTTTATCTGTACAAATTTTACCCAAAGTCGATATTCCTGTGAAAGGATCTTGAAGGCATTGATGTCGGATATCTACTAAGAGGTTGAAATGACCAAGAAAATCCACTTCGATGATTGGTCTTGTAACATCAGAGACAACAAAACACCAGGTGAATTCACGTCTGAGCTCGCAATACAGACTGAGGTAGACTGTTTCATGAGTACTGATTACGGAACCATCAGCAGCAAAGAGTTCATACGACGACTTGTTACGTCGAGTTTTCATGGAGGATCTGGGATACACGCATAAATCAGAACAAGTATCCACCAAAAACTGAATTTTATTTATCACATCTGTTAATAAGAGGTGGTTGAACTTAGGGCAGTCGTTAACCACTGAGATATACGGCTGCCCTTCTATTTTTCCGAATCTGCTGTGAACGGAACATATGTACAAGGAGTTACACATTTCTTCGCATTAGAACCAAATCTTTCGTGGTACCAACACATTTTCGAATCGTCTCTCTTCTCGCTTCGTCTTCTAGAACGGGACGACGACATGTCTCTGGATCCACTATGAGGCCGACGTTTAACAGTGAGCAAGGCAACTTGCCGAGAAAGTTTCTTTAATTTGCTTTGCGAGTAACGCTATTTCAGGGCCACTACTGGTACTTGGTGTTATGCTTGCAACCTGACAACTTGGTGACACTTCAATAATCTTGTCAGCTAGTTGAGCGACATCGTCTGATGCTGAAGAGCTTTGTGTAGCCGAAATTGCCCGTACTTGATTAGGTTATCGATTTAGCCATAAAGATATAAATATATGTTCCACTTCCAAAAAACAAACAACCCACCTAAGCATTTAAAATGATTGTGTTGTGGCCTTGCAATGAGTTTGGAGTGGTTTATATAATTCAGTTTTTATTTTCATATATAAATTTTTTCATTAATGTTTTGTATTTTTTCAAAGAGGTGGTAGTTTTATGTTGTATAGCAGGAAATTGTACAATTTAGGTCCATAAAAAAATATATGTCGTTGTGTGTGTTCTTCCCGGTTAATTGGTAATATCGAAGACTTGTTTTCAGCGAATCGGGTCGCTTAGTTTTGGGAGTGATATATTTTTGTTCATTATGAAACATCCAAATCAGAGACTGATAAATATATAATCCTCTTGTATCAAGTGTTTCAACATCGGTTGAATGAAGTTTTTTTTTTTGAATATTATTTTCAATAAGGAATTCTGGGTTGATTGCAGTTTACTCAAGTAATTTTCATACAGACCTCCCCACACCACTGTTATGCAGTACCTAATGACCGATTCAACCAGGGAGTTGTATAATATTGAGAAATTTTTTTTATTCCGGATATCTCTGATACTATGAATTTTATGGATAAGTTGTCTGAGCCTTTTTGTTACATGTGTCACGTGATTATTCTAGCGTAGATGCTGATCTAGTATAATGCCAAGATATTTCATATTTGATGTTTTTTCTAAAGTTGGGCAAGTGCACTTGTTTGTGTCATTACAATCGTGTATTGTTAGATGGTTGAAGAGAGGTTGTTCGGATTTATAGATCGGAAACGATAGATATTCTGTTTTACTCACGTTGAGACTTAAAAGATTATAATCGAGCCATATTTGTGGATTTCGTGGATCATTTTCTGAGTCAGCTTTTAATTGTTGCCACGAGTCTTCCCTATATAATGAAGCTGTATCGTCAGCATATGATATTATATTTCCTTTGAAATTTTTTATCGAAGTTATACTATTGATGTATACGAGGAAAAGTGTCGGGCCCAATACTGTTCCTAGTGAAACTCCAATTTTGATATCAATTGGTTTACTGAGACAGTCTTCAATTTTTACGATTTGCGATCTCTGCGATGAATAATCTCTCATCAAATCAAGTACAATACCTCTAACTCCATAATTCTCTAATTTTGTTAGCAACAAATAATGTGATAGGTACAGTATCAAATGCCTTGGCCAGATCAAGAGGAATGGATAGGCATTGTTCTGATCTATCCAAGGCATTGACAGTTTTTTCAATGAAATCTAAAACTCTGGTAGAAGTCCATATTTGCTCAAAGTGGAGTGGAATTTTTAAGGAGGAGGGAAAGCTCAAAGTCATCTCCACAACTTTAATATGAAGTATATGTGATGAAAATATCAATTCTTTCTCGGTATATTCAACAGAAAACAACTACTTCCCTGGCTATATGTTACCACGAACATTTAATTATATCTTTTGAACACACACGATGATAATTTGAAGATGAACTCTTCTGAAGTTGAGAATTTGCATTTTCCTTCAAATAAAAATATATATGCACATCATATCATTCTGAATATACAACAGAAAACAACTACTTCTCTGATTATTTGCCACGTCTGTCCTACATCCAGAAGGAGAACATGGAGATAAAAATTATCTGAAATTGAGAATTGACATTCTCTTTCAATATTTTTCTTTTTTTCATATTTCAGTTCCTCTGTTGATATTTTCTTCTGACATAAAGACTAAAGGTTTGGTTGCTTGAACAATTTTTTATCATCAATCATAACAAAGTCATCGATGGCTGCTGACACTCAACTTTGATTACCCTAGTATCCCTTGACACGTGGCATTCACGTTTAATCGCTTCCATAGTGAGTTTCACAAGAACGTTCATTCAATGGCTTCCATATGTATATATATATATATATATATAAGCATTTTTCCATCAACGCCTATAGCACCGCACTAATTATCGTTGATGAAGAATTCTCGAAACTAAATTCTGTAGCTGACCCTTGATTTCAATCTAGTTTCGTATCACCTTCTTCCTTTTCCAAAAAATATGGGTACAAGATACAAAATGAATGAATTTGGGTATGATATAGATTCATATAAAGAGCATGCAGTCATCATTAATTTAGATACATACATTACATAATATATTCAGATGGTTATATTATTCAATATCTTGTATCTATGATCAAACTTTGAAAACTCCAAAGTGTGTTGTAACATGCCGAATTCTTTTCTCAACGTACTGCAAGGAATTGTAGTTTCTAAGAAAATATTTCAAATAATCACTTTCTTCTCCATATTGAAATGTGGTCATTCATCACTTCATATCATATGAACGATCTCATTCCCGAGTGCACAAGAGCAATAGGAACATGAAAGCAGGTCGAACTGAATGTATACGTAGAATCCCCACATGACGTGAGAGCAGGCAACACTGTGACCGGCGTTCGCTCTGTCCGTAGCTGGTAGGCCTCTCTGCAGTCTGTCATTTTACGATTCTGCTGCATTACATTCTGATGATTTCCGATTCTGCCAATGTACGATTTTGATTTTTTACGGTTCTGCTGACGTACAGTTCCTATATTCCACGATTCTGTCGATGTACGGTTCTGAATTTTTACGATTCTGTTATTTTACGGATCTGACATTTCACTTTTCTGCTGAATTGCGGTTCTGATAGTTTACGATTCTATAACAATACAGTAGATGACATAACAGTCTGATGAAGTACATTCTGTCATTGTACGTTCTGATATAATATGATTCTGATGGAATACGGTCTGTTGTATTATGAGTCTGTTGAAGTACGGTTTTAGCATTTTACGATTCTTTCAATTTACAGTTCTGATATTTTGAGATTCTGTGAATGTGCTGTTCTGATGTTTTGCTATTCTGTCAATGTACGGTTCTGACATTTTACTATTCTGTCGATAAACGGTTTGTTGTATTTAGATTCTGTCAAAGTACGGTCTGCTAATGTGCGGTCTGTCATTCTGCGATTCTGACGAATTACGGTTTGTATTGTTATGATTCTGACGAAATATCATTCCGCTGTGATGTTGGTTTGTTAGTTTTCGATTCTGTATATTTGCGGATCTGCGATATTGCTATTATAGAAAAATACACTTCTGCGCATTTGCAATCTGTTATTGTCTGGTATGCTCATGTACAGTATACAAAAAAAGGTTTGAGGGATTGCGGTTCTGTGCATCTCTAGTAGAGATGAATACGATGCCTATAAAATATTGTTCTGTTAAGTTACTGGTTAGAAAATGTATATTCTGATGGATCACGGATCTGCGATTCAACATTCTGGTGATTTGGATGTTCCCACGCGTATCGTTCGCGTATACGCGAGAATTCAAACTTGAAGCGGGGAATCTGTACGAGAGTCTCGAGATCATACTCGTGTGTTCACCGAACACGCCCGATCGTTCCCTAAGCGGTGGGGAAACGTAAACGGGCAGCAGTAACTACGTTATGAATATTGGCGCGTGCCTGAATCATTTTGAAGTCAAATTTGTCAATCGAAACGGAACACTAGTAGTTGTGCCTTCTTGTTTTACATATATTATAGGTAGACATAAAATCAATAAACATAGTGCTCTCGCCATCGGTATTTGGTGAACTTCGCTATGGAAAAAATGTTGGGATGAAGAATGATCTATACAGGGTGTATCTAAATAACACCGAAATAATTCAAGGGATGATTCTTTGTGATATAATATGATGAATAAAGGTCATATAAACATGTGTCCTAAACTTGCTTCGTTTTCGAGGTACAGGGTTACGTCCTGATTTCGAATCCGAAGTGATTTTTATATCTTGCCTCCTAATATCATTTTCCGGAAATGTTGGTGGGTCCATGACCAGAGCAGTGTTTTTCACTGAAGATTACCTCACTTTGGTCATAGTTGGTATATATATCTATCGCTCCTTAAAATTGAACAGTTACGTTAGATATACGGGTTGATATTCCATTATAGAAGTGACATGCACACTGTTTATATTTTTAAATACATCCAGTGGGATTGAATTTTATTTCATGTTGAATATTAGAGTGTGTTTTTTTATGTGATATATTTGTTTTGTTTATTTCAAATATATATATATTTTTTTAGTAGGCATACTATAGTACTTCTTTTATATAATTCTGAAATCTGATCCACCCTGTATTTGTTTCAATTAAATGGCATCAGTAGATAGTGAATAGAATGTTAGGATAGTTACACATGTAAGCCATTTTGACAAATCGATATAGGTATTGGTATAGTTTCGATACAAAAAAATATCGAGCTTGATCAACGAAATCATAGCTCAATTAGAAGAATCGAAAAGTGTAATAAAATATAAGGTGTTCCATTTTGAATAACAAAGCTGCTACTACTATACTACTAAGTACTACATAACTACTAATAATAATTTCTAGTGAAGCAGATGAACATTATCGAAAATAATTTGAATAAAAACGAGCGTCCTCGCCAACAAAACATAAGCATATAATATGTACGTATAGTTTCATGATTTTCGATGAGTGGTTCGCTATTTACATGTAGGACTCGTCGTGACATAGCCTCGGACATAGCGAATTATTGCAAATCAAATCATCGCTTTCATTATCTGATAGGTCGCAGTAGATCACTTGATGCCTATCAAATGTTTCTTATTAATTTGAAAAGAAAATGTTGAAATGTGATCAAGAAAACTGTTGGTGGCCCACCCCGTACTACAAAAACAAAGACAGCATGAGAGAAGCTAGAAGCTGCCTGCCCACTCATTGTATCATGACTGCCTGCTTACGTCTCGGTCTCCCCACCGCTTAGGTAACGATCGAGCGTGTTCGGTGAACACACGGGTATGACCTCGAGACTCTTGTGGAATCTGTAGGCGATGCGTCGAGACAAGAAACCACCGATCAGCCGGCCGTCTGCATCAGTGTAATGAGCTACGCGAGCGTTTCAACTCAAAGCGGCGTTTTGACGATGGGATTACCAGATGTCGTAGGTCCTGAATTAGTTCGTGATTTTCGGAGTATACAGGGTGTTATTTAAGTACGTGGCCAAACTTGAAGGGGTGATTCTTTGAGTGATTCTAACACGAAAAGTTTATATAAACATAGGTCCGGTAATGCTTCGTTTTCAAGATACAGGGTGTCAAAATTATTAAAAGAAATCGTTTTTTTCGTGAATATCTTAATAACCCTTCAACCGATTTTATTGAAATTTGGCAGTGTTATTCAAGGTCGTAAAGGGCTGATTTAACCCTAACTATATCAAAATTATCATGTCCAGTGGCGTCCCGGAAGGCACTGTAACCAATATTTTTGACAGAAAAAATGTGCGCCACTGATTTTTTTGCAATTTTTGTATTTGTTTCACATTGAGCAACTAGAATTACAACTTTCTATAACTAGAATTTTTTTCGCATCTTGCTTTGTTTTGGAAAAAAAACATAAAAATCACTTCATTGCACATCCCTGTGACGAGCCGAAGCCAAGAGCCGAAGGAAAGTGCTGCAATTCATACATACATATTTTTTGTTCTTTCATTGCATTAATTTTGATAGAATTCCAAGACTAGAATAGAGTATTAATATGAGAAAATATTAGTAAGACTCCAGTTTTTGATGGTTTAGTAGTTGAAATGTTTTATTGTGTTGTCACAGGGATGTGCAATGAAGTGATTTTTATGTTTTTTCTCAAAAACAAATCAGGATACGAAAAAAATTCCAGAAATAAAAAAGTTGTAATTTTAGTTGCCCAATGTGAAACAGATACAAAAATTGCAAAAAAATCAGTGGCGGGCATTTTTTCTGTCAGAAATATTGGTTACAGTGCCTTCCGGGACGCCACTGGACATGATAATTTTGATATAGTTAGGGTTAAATTAGCCCTTTACGACCTTGAATAACACTGCCAAATTTCCATGAAATCGGTTGAAGGGTTATTAAGATATTTACGAAAAAAACGATTTCTTTCAAAAATTTTGACACCCTGTATCTTGAAAACGAAGCATTACCGGACCTATGTTTACATGAACTTTTCGTCTTAGAATCACCCAAAAAATCACCCCTTCGAGTTTGGCCACGTACTTAAATAACACCCTGTATGCGGATGGCATACTCAAAGGTTCCACTGACTGGAATTCAAATAATAGTGGCATAACAGTAGGATAATGAACGATGAATTATGGAAACAGTTTCGGAAAATAATTGTATTCGTCAAATAGTTCAGTAATTTTCCCCAAATTATTTGGTACGGCCCGGCCGACCCTGCCGTCCCTGACGAGCCGTCACTGGTAAGAGTTGTTATATAAATGTATCCGTTGGAGGCTGTGAGTCGGATAGCAGAAGTGACACAGTTGCATTCGATACCCTGTTTGAGCATGGACAAATAGATATTAATTCAAATCATTTCGTCATCCTGACTGGACATTTCTCTCAAAAATGAGCAGCGATAACACAATGGTAATTTTGAATGAACCTGTTTATACAGAAGGCCGTACGGTGATATGGCGAACATACCAGCACTAGATTTCGATTGTGAAGGAGATCCGAGCTCAGTGGGTCGAAGGGGGGAAAAATGGAAAAAGCCATTCGGAATTTTTGCTCTGGCATCGAATATTCAACAACCTCAACAAAAAAGGGCAAGTCTTCTACATGCTGGAGGCATGGGACTCCAAGAAATATATTACAATATACCAGGTGCACACATTGAGGGTTCGGAGGAAGTTGACGTATTCGCAGTGGCTATTCAGAAATTGAATGAATATTTTTGTCCAAAACAGAGCAGTCTTCACGAAAGATACATTTTCAGACAAATTAGGCAAGAACAAGATGAGAAATTTGACAAATTTCTAGTTAGACTTAGAATGCAAGCGAATAAATGTGAATTTACAAATTCAAAAGAACATTTAATAGATCAAATTGTTGAAAAGTGTTAAACTAACGAATTGCGAATAAAAATTCATAGTCTAGGGGAAACTTGATGAAATAATGTTAGAAGCTAACGTTTTAGAAACCGTTAACAGGGAGTTGGACGAATTTGAAAGAAAAAACAAAGGGGTCTCCCAAACAGTAAACAAAGTTCAAAGTGTCAAAAACCCTGGTAATTTTACTAATTATTCATGTTCAAGGTCATAAGCCGCATGACGGAAGTTGCCCAGCAAAAAAAAAGAGGTGTTTGAAATGTGGAAAAATGGGACATTCTGGAAAGTGTTGTAGATCGAAACGAAATAAAAGGGGTCCTCAAACAGAAAGGGGTCCACCTCCGAAGAGAAGGAAACAATTCAGTGAAGTTAAACACGAAGAAAGTCTAGATTATGTATTTCATATCGAAGATGATTGCTTGATTCACTGTTCCATCGGGGGTATTCAAATTGAAATGATAATTGATTCAGGAAGCAGAAGTAATCTTTTGGATGAACAAACCTGGGAAATGTTGAAAAATAAAGAATTACAGTTTGGGATCAAGTAAAGAGACCTGACAAAACGTTTATGGCATACGCAAGTAGAGATCCGATCGAGGTTCCCAGGTAGCAGAGTGACGTCCAATTGACGTCATTTTTTGGTCATGAAATGACGAAGTGGACGTCCAAAAATGACGTCTGAGAGACCCTAAAATGACGTCAAAATGTCACAGCCATATGACGTCATACTTAGACGTCATAATGGCGTCGCAGAATGACCAATGAAGGACGAATTTAAAAAAATAAGGAGGTTCATATATATACGGTATTATTGGTACATGATAATACACCACAAACCTTTGATGACATTCATTTTGTAACTATACGTTGTGGAGAATTGGTTGATGGTCCTCCCGGGCAGTCCAGTTGAATCCTAGCGCTATCGCTACTACCTATGAATCTCTATATGACAATATCGTTAGCTACTCGTATTTGTACCTAAAATTATGTAGCGAGCGTCGGCGAGATGTAAGCTGAATACACTCATTTTTAGCTAAACTATCCATTTCTGAGAAATTCTCTGCAACAGGTCGATTTAATTTTCGATTTGCCACATTTGAAAGTAAGAATCATATATATACAGGGTGATCCACGTTTAAGTTAAGACGTCCGCGGCAATTTTTTCAATTGCAAACAATAATAACCTATATAAGATACATTAAATTTTTGAAATATTCATGGAAATCTGAATTCAAAAATATATTACACATAGGGTTTGTATACAGTGTGTCCGTTAAATTGAGTCATCTCGCGACAAGTAAATAAAGTAGCCAATCAATGTACTTATAACCATACAATTCCTTGCTGAGGAATCTCCCAAAATAGGTCGATTTTCATTTTAAATTACCAACATTATTGAGAAAAAATTGAATATACAGGGTGATTCAAGTTTGAGTTACAACGTCCGCGACCATTTTTTGAGAGGAACACCCTATATATTCGATTTTTGGAGTCTCTATTGAAAGCTGGGTTCAAAAATATATGAGTTTGTATACAGTGCGTTCGTTGAATTAAGTTCTTTATCGAAGTTGCGAATAAATTTGTTGAAAATTGAAAAAATATTTTTTTTTTCAGAGAAAAATGCTGGAAGCCGTAGAATTTGATTTTCATTCAAGCTTTATCTCATATTAAATCAATATATATACAGTATGATTCGTATAGGAGAAATTACGTCATCTTTATATTTTAATGGCGATCCAATTTTACGAGAGAACTGAATTCAACGAACGCCCTGTATACAAACCCTTTGTGTGATATACATTTGATTATGAAAATTCAATAATATATATCCGTTTGAAAGATGTGTCGTGTACGTCATAATACAAACGTGTATCATCCTGTATATTTGATGATTCCTCCGTATAAATGTCGAATTAGAAATAAAAGCCTCTCCTGTTTTTTCAGAAATATATAAGATAGATAGATATTGGATAATAATGAATTTATCCACTACTTCACGAGAGCATCTAATTTATTGGACGCATTTACCTATACAATTCACCGTTTCCAGCAGATTCCTCAAAAATGCATAATTTGGCTGAAAATGAATTTGTTCATCAGTACTCACGAAAACACTGTCTTTACAAACAAATATTTAGTACGTACAATTATTAACAAACGATAAAAAAGTAAGAAAGCGACTGATTTTTCTTATTTGGTCGAATATACGACTTTGTAGGGACGTCATTAAGACGTCCAATATTGAACGTCAACAAGACGTCATGAAATATGACGTCATTTTTAGGTCCCTCTGAAGTCGAGGACGTCATTGACCAATAATGACCTAAAAAAGACGTCATTATGACGTCATTCCACTAACCTGTGCTACCTGGGTTTTAGGTTCTTTTAAGGCAAATATTCCTGTAGGCAAGTCTACAGAGTGCGCTACTTTTATGTGATCAAACAAGGAACAAAAAATCTTTTGGGATGATCTACAGCGATAGCATTAGGGATTTCAAGAATAGGGCTTGAAGTAAATTCAATCGATCAGTTTCCCAAATTCAAAGACGTCGTAGTTGACATACCTATTGATGAAACAGTGAAACCAGTATGTCAGCCTTACAGAAGGGTTCCCATTGCTCTCGACAAAAAAATTGATGATAAACTCAAGGATTTGGTGAAATCGGATATAATTGAACCTGTGAATGAACCATCGAGATGGGTTTCAGCAATAGTTCCAATTTTGAAAGAGAACGGTGATATCCGAATTCGCATCGATATGATGTGCAAATAAGGCTATCATTCGTGAAAATTGCCCATTGCCCACTATGGACACAATGCTTCCTAGATTCAGAAATGCTGAAATATTTTCCAGGCTAGACTTTGAAAATGCTTTCCATCAAATTGAAATATCACCCAATTCTCGTTTTACAACCACTTTCATCAGTAACCGAGGCTTATTTCGCTACAAACGCCTAATGTTTGGAATCACATGTGCCCCAGAGATATTTCAGGAGACTATGGAGAGAATACTTTTACCTTGTGAAGGATCAGTTGATTTCATTGATGATATTCTGGTCTACGGAGAAAATGAAGTTGAACATGATAAGAGGCTTGAAAAGACACTTGCAGTACTTGAAGAAAATAATGTATTTCTAAATGTTAGCAAATAAGTATTCAAAATAAAAAGTGATAACATTTCTGGGACACATGTTATTTTCAATGGGAGTTGACCTTTGAAAGAATATATCGACAGTATCAAATCCATGAGAAGGCCGGGAACGGTGGAAGAAATTCGAAGCTTTCTCGGGTCGATAAACTACGTCGATAAATGGATAGCTAACTTGGCTACGCTTACTGAACCATTTCGGACAATATTGCGTTCAAAATTAGGCAAGCATGCGAATATCCGTAGGCTGTGGTCAGCGGACCAAGAGAGTGCTTTCAATAAGTTGAAAGCATCGTTGCAAAATATAAAATCATTGAGATTCTACGATACCAGATGACAAAACACAAGTAATAGCTGATGCGAGTCCTGTCGGACTAGGATCAGTTCTGATACTAATCAATAAAAATGGTCCACGAATCATAGCCTATGGCAACAAAAGTTCATCTGATTGCGAAAAGCGATACTGCCAAACTGAAAAGGAAGCATTAGCGTTAGTTTGGGCAGTGGAACACTTCCATATTTATCTGTATGGCAAAGAATTTGAATTAATCACTGATCATAAGCCTGAACCATGTGCCAGAATTGAACGTTGGGTACTTCGCTTTCAATCTTTCAAATTCAAAATTGTATCTCGACCTGGCAAAAGAAATATAGCAGATCCCTTATTACGGTTGTGTGTCAATAATAGGATTGTACAATCTTTCGACAATGACGAATATGTACACAGAATACTGAAAAGTTCACGTCCTCTAGTTGTCTCTATTGACAAAATAAAGAAATATTCTATGAATGATGACGTAATTTTCTATGTGAAACAGGGTATTTACAAGATCGTTGGGATGATTCCGTTGAGAACTATAGAATATTCGATTCCGAATTATGCTCTTGCGATGAAATTTTACTCAGAGGGAATGGAATCGTTATTCCTTTAAAATTACGCGAAGCTGTATTGATGGCAGCATATGAAGGCCACCCTGGAATAGTTGCCATGAAAAACCGTTTACGATCGAAAGTATGGTGGCCCAAAATAGCGACGGTGAAAAAATAGTTAAATGATGCAAGGGTTGTACACTTGTATCAGCCCCTGACGTGAACTACCAGTAGAACCTTGGGTAGACGTTGCTGAAGATTTTATGGGACCACTAACCAGCGGCGATTATTTGTTCGTCATTGTCGATTATTCCAGCCGATATAAGGAAATAAAGATAATGCGGAAAATAACTGCTGCAGACACGGTTAAAGTACTTCACGAAATATTTGCTAGAGTTGGATTCCCTACTTCCATCACATCAGATAATGGAAAACAGTTCGTTGGTACTGAAATAAAAAAAATTTGTAAGGAAAGTATACAAATGTGTTCAAGAAAGACTTTTGAGAGATCCTGAACTGACGCTGATTGATACAGTCAACACTTGCAGGCTAGCGAAAACCAGCAAGACTCAAGTTGAAGCAATGCAGGAAAATCCAGACATCAATGCAATTAGCCAAGCAAGTACATCGAAAACTAAGTTTTTCAATAGATGCATTTTCTGTGGAAGAAGTCATTTTTATGGTAAAAGTCCTGCTTTTGGAAAAAATTGCACCAACTGCAATAAAAGAAATCACTTCTCGGCTGTTTGTAAGAAACTGAAAAGGTCATCAATGAAGAAAGATATAAATGAAGTGGCAGCAGCAGAGGAAACTTCAGCTGGGATTGTTGTCACCCCAGATGCCGAATTCTACATCAGTTCCGTTGCACAGGGTAAAGAGAAGTTGTGGTAGCAGACACTGTTGATAAAAAACAAAATGGTAATATTTAAAATTGATTCTGGGGCGGAAGTTAGTATCTTGCCATCAAAAATTGTCAAAAAATTGAATATAAATCAGTCAGACGTAAAAAGAGGGGGAGGATGTAATATATATTTAGTATGCACAGGTTCCTTAGGAACATGAAATTATAACAAAATAGTGGCAGTCAACAATATAAAGAATTTTGAGAAAGTCAATCATATTGAATTTATTAATATTTATTATTCTGTATATACAGGAATAGTACAATCTCTAAATCTTTTTGATCAGTCAATATTTGATTGACGACCTTGTTTTGTTATCATCACAGCAGATGATTTATTATAGCCTAGCTAGTTCAATAGGAAGGTTAACATGAATCACAGCGCAGTGCTCTTCGTTAAATTGATCGGATCAATTATTTTACTCTTGAGAGCAATCACCTCAGTTTCCTGTGCGAATATCCTTCTTGCAGAAGATTTAGCTTCTCCTAGTCATCAGATATGGAACTATGCCATTGCCGATGCCTTAGTAGCCAGAGGACACAATGTGACAGTTATTGGACCTAAGACGATATCAACAGAAAATAGAAAGTTTCACTATATTCCGCTGGAAGGTTAGTATCTAGTCTTTCAGTCTGCCATTTGTTGAAAAATCTAATCACAAAAAACATATATTTTTTTCAAATGTATGATAAATTGACATTCATCATACAGGACGTGGAAAGAAATTCTGAATTGAGAAAAACCTTATCACGAATCTGCGATTGAGGTCTATAAAAATAACAAGTTTCCATCGTTCAAGTTTGAACCCCTTGATTGGACGAAAGTATTGAAAAGGAACATTCTCAGATACATTTATGAACACAAAAAAATGGATATATATATATGAAGAAATACATTGAGAATTTGCATTTCCCATGTGATGAAAATATCAATTCTTTCTCGGTTTATTCAACAGAAAACAACTACTTTCCTGGCTATATGCCACGACGAATATTGAATTACATCTATCGAACACACACGATAAGAATTTGAAAACAAAATCTTCTGAAGTAGAGAATTTGCATTCTTCTTCATATAAAGATATGCATATAATATAATTCTGAATATTCAACAGAAAACAACTACTTTCCTGGTTATTTGCCACGTCAAACATTGAATTATATCTGTTGAATATCCAAAAAAAGAGAGCATGAAAAATCAAAATCCTCTGAAATTGAGAATTAACCCTTAACCTGAAGTATCCACTTGTAGTCTATTCTTGGAAGTATGTGTCTCACAGACACGCAATTCAAATGATCCGGAAACCGCGCTAAATTTGAAGAAATAAGATTTGACTGTTGTAGGATCTAATATTGATATTTATCATATTGTCAGAGTTAAAACAAAATAAAACATGATTGAAAAATAAAATGAAATAGGTACTCAAATGAGTCAAAATTTCAAGTAATATGGAATTTGGTGAAAGGTTTATAATTCTTGACAACACGATACAGATAACTTCCTTGAGCATTCCAAACAAATTGGTTTTTCACACTTTATACATTTATAGCTCGTATTTCGGTTTTTCGTGTAGGGGCAAAGGCTACATTTTCGCCTTTTTCCAAGTTTATCAGTTGTGTCTCTGCCAGTTTCTGCTGTGCTATTGCCAAGTACGGCCTGAATAAGTGTTCTTAGTTCTTGTCGCATATTCACAATAAAAATTCTACGTTGTCAGAGCTAAATTTTCCGTGAAAACAAATCTCTTCAGAAGGGGTACATCTTGAAAGCATAAGTATAATATGTAACTATTTACCACTGATACATTCACCAACATGTAGAAAACTGACAATGGCCATCGTCGGCTTCTCCTATTAGTTGAATAGTTCGCACATTTCTGATACATGCTTTCCATGTCCAAACTCGCGCAGTGATGCATGCTTGAAACCACCAAAACAGCTTTGTTTTTCTTGGGCACGTAGCTCAGTAAAGTGATGTCCTTGGTGAATCCATACAACGAAGAACCAATTCCACGTTTTCTGTCGGGTATATACTCCTTGGGCACTCTTTTTCTTAAGAGTTCCAACATATGTCAGTTTCCGTTTTTTTAGCTCCTGCACTGACTTCATTGAAGAAAACCAATTATCGGCAGTGATATTCCTATTGCTGTTGACAATTGGAGGAATCAATCTCAGCGCGGTTTGTGTAGGAATTGATAGTTTTTCCTCATTATCCGATGAACCTAGGCCATCTGTTCCTTTCCCGCAATAGAGATATGCGTTATAGAAAAAACTAGTTCGAGCGTCTGTAAGTGCCAAAACTTTGAGGCCATATTTATTTGGCTTAGCAGGCATGTAAACTTTGAATTTGCAACGGCCCCTGAACGAGATAAGCATTTCATCAATGCAGGCATATACCCCCAAGAAATACAATTTTTGACAATTGTTCACAAACCGTTGAAATATATTGTTTATTGCAGCTGCCGGATCATCTTTTTTCCTTTCATCTCTGGTTGCAGAATTGTCAAACCGTAGAGCCCCTATCAGGATCTCAAATCTCTTCACGGGCATAACTGCACGGAAAATAGGGCGACCAGTCAATTTTGTTGAAAAAAGTGACAGCATATCTTCGCGATTGGACTTATAAATTGCTGTCAACATGAGCAGTCCCAAAAGCGCTCTTATTTCTATTTCATCTGTAGCTCTATAATTACTTTTCTGATGCGCTTTCACTTTTGCTCTAATATCTTCAAGTTTTACGTTGGTCCAGGTAATAATTTCTTGGTCTAATAAAAGTGACCAAATATCTTCTATTTGGGGTTTAGGGCCGTTCGGTATTGGTCATTCCTGGAATGCCCCTCACAATATTATGTTGACTTATTTTCTGTCTAGTTGGTGGTCCCGTACTGCTTCATTTGAATCCATTTCTTCCTAAGAAATACTCAGGTGAATTATCAGTTCTTTCTTGTGTAGTATGTGGAGGATGAATATCTTGGTTTTCAGTATCATTGTCCTCATTAGTGTCGCTATCATATTCATTTTCAGAAGATTCATTAGTTCTATAGAGTGTTTCTGGCTGTTCCTCGTAATCTGGATCGTCTTCCGAATCATCTATGGGTAGTTCGAGGGTAGAATCTTCTTCTGATTCTAGTTCTTCTGAACACTTCATCATTTTTGTTTCGGAATTGGGATCATCATAGCAAAAAACGTCTTCTCTGCGTCGTTTGGACGTACCACGACCGCCTGAAGTACTTGGAACTGCATCCATTGTGACAATGACTCTGAAAAGTATGCGTAATAATATTTCCGATGTAATTGAAATCGAAATAACTCACCAAGTATTCTGTGTACTATCTAGAAGAATGTTCCAGTCACTGGAAAAATTACGTTTCTAGAAGTATGTGTCTAATAGACACTGCAAGTTTTCAACCGTTTTTAGAAGTGTGTGTCTAATAGACACCGTATCTTTTCACAATTGACCTGTATTCACTGAACGTCGAATTGTAACTGAATGCATTCAACGCGATCTGTCGCCTAAGATCACGTGATGAGGATACCTAGAGGGTGAGGTGGTTAAATAAATTGGTATGTTCACAATTGCAAAAGTTGGGAGAGTAGGTGTCTGCCAGGCACATACTTCGGGTTAACATCATCTCTCAAATCGAATAGAATAATATTATGTATCATGATATGAAAATATAACTCACCGATATGTTCAGTATTGAAATGAAAATTTAAATGTATAGGAGAAGCATACTTGTATGAACGCTGATCTTTTTTTTGAACTTCTGGAGATTATATTATGTTGTTGGGAATACTTCCTCAGGCAACGAATTCCAGAGCCTAGCCGTTCTATGGATGAAGTAGTTTTGATAAAGTGTTGTTCGACATCTTTCGAGGCTGACAACGAAGGTATGTGCTGACTGGGCTTGTCTAGTTTGTATGACTGGTATTGCTAGTGAAGGGATGATAGCAGAGATTTCCGAAGAACAATTTCCGTGGAATTATCGATAGAAAAGTGAAAGGTCGCCGACCTTCCAACGGTGTTCCAATGATGTCAAAGAGTGAGTGAGTGTGGCGTCACCCACCAGGCGGATGGCTCTTCTCTGGATGGAATCTGAGAGCATCAGCGTATGTTTTGGTGCTGAACCCCATATGTGGGAACAGTATTCTAGAACAGGCCGTATCTGCGCTTTGTAGATCATGAGAAGCTATTGAGGTGTAAAGTAGCTTTTCGCACGGAACAAGAATCCGAGTTTTTGTGAAGCAGCTTTTGCGATGGATCTGACATGATTATCCCATGAAAGAGTGTTGCTGATGGAAATACCGACCATAAATAAGGTGGGCTTGGTCGGGATGGTGGTGCCAGACATTACAATATCGGGCATACTGAGTTCCGCCTTTCTATAGAAAATACAGGCTTGAGTTTTGGTGACGTTGAATTCAACTAGGTTGTTGGTTCCCCAGGCTGTGATTTCAGCAAGGTCTTCATTGACAGCTTTGACCTGCCTGCGCCGTGAGTTCTTAGTTTCCTGGGAAGTGATACATCATCCAGGAACACACACATTTCAATTCTTATAATTATTGTTAACATAATAGTAATCATCCTCACGTAGATGTAAGTGCAAATATTTTTTGACTTTTATATTTATTACTGACAATAATTATTGTAGTATTTCCTGATGATGGACTCAATTAAATTCCGAAAGCATATATAATCTTCAAAGAGTTCTCTATCACTTGCTGCAAAACCTCACTATTTACTAGTCGATACCTAACTAGTCAGCAACGACTACCCTCCCACTACTTTATGTTCATGATTATATCTGAGAATATTCCTTTTCAATACTTCCACCCAATCAAGGGGTTCAAACTTGAACGATGGAAACTTGTTATTTTTATAGATCTTCAATCGCAGATTCGTGATTAGGTTTTCTCAATTCAGAATTCCTTTCCACGTCCTGTATAATGAATATCAATATATCATACATCCAAAAAAATGAATACATTTCATTGGTACCGATAAATGAGAAACAAAATGAATAAATTCAGTTAGTATAATCCTGTCATTTCCCTTAGAACGGCCCTGCTTGCTAACCCAAGAACATGGCGGATCCCAGAAAACAGATCCTAAAATATCAAAGGCGCCGACCAGAGAAGCACTTCTTCTGTGGTATCGGCTAGGTACCATTGTCGATGTAAGAAATACAGGGTGGCCCACATTTTGTTGTCAGACTATTGCTATCTCTGAAACGGTTAGAGATAAAAAGTTGGTTAAATGGATCAAAAGTTACATATTTCGGGACACATAAGAATTATGTGAAGGAATTGAGGGTATCATGATTGAGAAAGAACAAAATGTTTCTAACATCAAAATAGGTTCAATTCTGGCTACGTTTTTCAAAATGATATTAGTGAGGTAATACCCAAATTGTGATACATGTCTGTATAGAGAATAAGAAGGAGAATTTCATTTTTAGAAATAATAACTTATATCAGGTCCGCTTGAAAAAAATGAGGATGGATATTTTTTTTATTTTCCGAAATGAAAGGGCTAGCGTCTGAAAACGAAAATCGCCCTCCTTTGGTTTTTCACCAATATTTATTTATTTATACATTTATTAATTCTCTATTATCCATGCAGATTTCACAGCCTAGTAACATGGATAATTAAACATAAAAATAACATATTTCAAAACATAGATTGATAGTAAATGATGCTTATACCTACATCAAACATATAGGTATAGAAAATGAAATCATTGAATCATGGATTGATCAGCTTCGATATTTATAATTTCTATATATTATATACAGGGTGGGCCACCAGTAACGCCTCGCTCTCTAGAAGGCTAACCACTCATCTTCGTGAAAATCTTCCTCTCTAAGACGTTGCATGTCAATATAGGCTACCATTTGAAATCATTGCGAAACATACAGGGTATCCCCAAAAAAAAACAATCCACTGAAGTTATACCATCTTCAATGGAACACCCTATCTATTATTCTATTTTGAGATTCTCCCTGAAGAGCTGATTTCAACGACCCATCGTACTTGGGGTCTAGCAGTTATCATTACTGAGATATAGGTTGTGAAAAATCGAGATTTTCCAAGTTTAGGAATTGTTTGTGTCGAAACTTTTCATAATTTGTCAAAATGGCTCGCATATCCCCATCTCAATTTTTTATATACTTTCGATTGGTATTCAATTAAAATAGATACAGGGTGATAAAACATCTTGATTCTGAACCACTCAGTATTTTTTTTAATTAAATATCAATCGATAGTAAATAAAAAATTGAGATAGGGACTCTTGAACTTGGAAAATCTCGATTTTTCACACCCTTTATCTCAGTAATTTTCATTGCTAGATGATGATGAGTCGTTGAAATCAACCCTACAGGAAAAATCTCAAAATGCAAAAATGTATAGGGTGTTTCATTAAAAAAAGTATTGTGCTTTTTTGGGAACAATAATAATAATAATAATAATATGCTTTATTGTCTGAAGAAGAATCTTGTTGACAAAGCTAGGTCAGATAATATTGTAAAAACAGGTTAAAATATAACGACATAAAAATAAATGACAAAATATAGTCAAAATAAATACCACATTGAAATACTAAAATATCACAACTCAAACGTATCACTATAATATTCCTGCAAACTGTAATAGGGTCTATCAGAGAGGAACTTTTTGACTTTCTTCCTGAATTGACAGTCATTCAGACTTGCTGATCTAATATCAACTGGCAAGTGGTTGTACATTTTTCCACCATTATAGTATATGGAATCTTTAATGAACTCTCTTGTGGGTAGAGGAAGTTTCAAACTGAAATTTCTGTTACGCGTGTTATGATGGATGGGAGTTGTAGTGAATTTCAACTTGTGTTTATTTATCAGGCAAACAGATTCCAGAATGAACAGCTCAATCACTGTCAATATTTTATTATTGGAAAATGAAATTCAGCAAGAATCTCGGAGTTTGACATTACACAAATACCTTATCGCTCGTTTCTGTAGAATTAACAGAGTTTTTAAAGACGTTGGACTGCACACTCCCCAGAAAGGTATTCCATATCGTAATTGGAAATCTATTAGTAAATAATATACCATCTTGGCAGTATGGAATCCTACTTCCCTAAAAATCACTCTCACTGCATAACATCCAGAAGAGATCTTACCAGTGAGTATCTTGACGTGGTTACCAAATTCCAGATTTTTGTCGATCAACAATCCCAGAAACTTAGTATCATTTCTACTTTCAATAAAATTATCACCAAATGTGATTTCATCAAGGGAGGATCTGAATGATATTATACTAGTTTTAGATATATTGAACGACAGAATATTGACGTCACACCAATTTTTCACCTTTTTCAAATCAGATGATATCATTTGATGCAGATCTCGAGGATTCCTACTATTCCATAATATAGTAGTATCATCTGCGAATAGAGTGAACTCTCCAGTTATATCAATTTTCGTGAGGTCGTTGACATACAATAAGAAAAGTACAGGTCCTAACACAGATCCCTGTGGAACACCATGATCAATATTTCTCTTCTTGGAGAGTTCTGTCGTTTTGACCACTTGATTTCTTCCTGATAAATATGATTCGAACCATCTGCATGTAATTCCTTTGCATCCATACTGATGAAGCTTTCTCAGCAGTATTCCATGATCAACACAGTCGAATGCTTTTGATATGTCACAGAACACCGCCGCGGAAATCTCACCTGCATTTATTTCCGAATAAACTTTATACAGAAATGAGAATATCGCATCGTGCGTGTTTTTGTTTGTTTGAAAACCAAACTGATTGTCACTGATAACATTGTGGGATTTCAAAAATTCAACGAGTCGTTTTTTTACCAGTTTTTCAATGATTTGGGCAATAGTTGGAATTAAAGAGATCGGCCGAAGATTGGATGGATTATCTATGTCTCCGCCCTTATGCAACGCCCTGTATGTTCGAAATAATTTTAAATGGTAGCCCATGTTGACATGCAACTTCCTAGAGAGGAAGAATTCCAGGAAGATGAGTGGTTAGCCTAATGGAGACCGAGGCGTTACTGGTGGTCCACCCTGTATAATAGATTGATAAATAGATTGATAAATGAGGCTACCTCAAATTGATGAGGCTAGAATGTGCTTCAATATTGCAGTTCTATAGGTTTTTGGTGAGTTAGTACAATCGATATTTATAAAGATATTATATTCGTTTACCAGTCGATACATGGATACAAAAGGAGATCTGGCGGAGGCTGCTGCGGCTACTAGTGGACTGTTAAACATCACAGATGATCAGGTTCTTCTAGGAGGAACATCGAATCGTATTAATGACAGGATTTCTGAGGAGTTGATTTTATTATCGATAATTTTATGCAAAAAGGTTAAAAGGCACAGTTTTCGGCGATTCTCTAGCGATAGAATTTTAAACTCGTTTCGCAGATGTAAGGATCTGACTATACGATAGTCGGGGTGAATGTGATATTTTTTCAATTATAGGTAACGCAATAATTTATTTTGATTCTTCTCTAATTGACCTAACGCTGCTTGACATTCGCCGAAGCGAACCAGGAAGCCGAATTCTAATTTACTTCATTAAACTGTAATATAAAAGTTTGAGCGTATTCAACTATGCGCTTGCCTGATTATGAATCCTAATAGCCGTCCATAATAACATTATTTATCTCGGGAACGAATCATGAAATCTTCGATCTATCCACATAATCCTTATGTGCGCCAAAGTGAGCGACTTGTGTTCTATTTAACCAACTTTTGTAACAACGAGATGTAGGCTACCCTGTATATAATAAATATGAGTTATATCCGCAATTCCTGGAAACTAAATGGATTGGAAAATAAACGTTTTGTTATAACTTTATAATCATAAGTCGATTTGTATTTCGTGTAAATATTATATTATAAAATCCCAAGTCACTCTTGAACACGGGCCTATCTCAAGTAGGTAGTACTCAGATCCTACATTATGTAATATAACAGGTATATATGAAATATAATCTTATCAATCTCAGACAAAGAGGGATCAAGGGTTAGTTGACGTAAACACGAGTATATTTCCAATGAATATATGAAATAGCACGAATTATGCTTGGTATTCGTACATATCTATATAGTCAATGATATCAAAGCAAGCTAGATATTTATTTTCAATAGGTCACTTGGCGACAATACGCCGATGCGAGATCGTCGGTGTGCTCATATAGCCAAGTTAGTATCGAGACCGTAACGAAAATTATACAGTACTACCTTTACCGCTTATAAGTAGAATTTGCCCATTGACAGATTGTATCGTGAATCGAAATTTAATTTTATTACATCATGTGAAAGTGAAAGTTGACCACAGAACTCAGGGTCTTTGAGTTCTGTGAGATTCACCCATACTATCGAGACCATTGGCGGCTTTCAAGGTCATTAGATGACGCTGCGATGACAGGAAAACTACAGGAAAAATGTCTAACTTTCAATTTATTTGTCTAGTTGTTCTGTCATCGCAACGTCATCTAATTCCTTTGAAATAGTAATTTTTCTACAGCTATAACACAAAATTGCTCTTGTTTTACTGTGTTCGATACATCAATGAGGTACTTTGTATGTCATAAATATTATTTCCGTATCTGATATCACAAGAAAATCTCATTGCTCATGTTATCTATCATAGCCATAGAAAAATTATAGTGTATAACTTGCACGGAATGCTGATTTCCTATTCGAATGATCACAGCAGGAGCCATAGGCGAATGCTGCAAACTTCATTCTTGTAGGATATCACTAGCATTCTGTGCTTGTTAAATAATATACCATTTCCTAACAAGTGCGGAAAGTGATACTTTCCCGCACGCGAATGCCGTTGCAGTTATAGAAACAATATTTTTCTACAAGCGTAGGAAATTGATTGATTTGTTCTATCAATAATTCCTGCAAATGGGAACAACTAACAATAGTGATATACCTATCTATTGTGTGTACCGTTTGGAGTATCATGTAGTTGAGCTTATTGCGGAAGCCAGCATGCCCATGGTGTTTGGCCTCTAGGTTTCAGACATTTCTAGTAAATGAGCCAAAAATATTTCTTTTCTATTTTGTGTTTCCATTTTTTTACTATTGCACCATTCAATAAATCCCGTGTTCTGCTTCTCATACCTTTCTTAAGACTTCGTTGGCAAAAACTCATCGGTATCTTATCTGTTGCTGGAAGTTTTTTATCGCAAATCCACAGATTCGAAAATGACAGTGAAGCTCTGTTACTCTGGGAGTTATACTCACCAATATGTGTTTTGATTGACATGATAACACTTGTTCCCCACATCAGATCAATTGAAGGCTATATGGGGATTTATATAACAATCAATCATCATTTTTCAATATTTCTTCATTTCCACAATGAAAAGTGCAATTTGATTGATGATTTTGTATGAACTTACCATTAAATACTGCAACAAAAAAACCTTACATTTTCATGTTGTGTCTTCCACCACTCATATTTTGCGAGAATATTATATAAATGTTTATCCCGCACTAGTGTGGAAAAACTTTTCCCGCACTAATGCGGTAAAATGACACTTCAAAAACCAAATTGCGTGCGGGTTTTGTGATAACACTGATCTATAGTTTTAGTCCTCTAATGATTGAATCTTCCACCTCAGCAGGCGTCAGTTAGACCTGTTCTAGGTGATACAGCCTTTGGCGAAATATTACTTTACATGAGCAAAGTATGTGTTCCGCGATTTAGGTCGCGGATTTGCCTAAGCGGCAAGTGTGAAGAAGCCTGTGATAAGCTTCAGCTCTGGTTTGCTGCGGCTGAGTAGCTCTTTGTCTCGGTTTCGAAAATGGTTCATGAACCTTTCCGCATGTCGTTGACCTGGAGTTACTCTCCAGTAGCAGGACTTTTCAATTTCTTTCCATTTCCTGAGTTCTGCCATTGGTGATATTTGCTTGTCCCTCAGAAAGGTTTAAAAAAAAAGTGTTTAAAAGTGTTTTTTAACCGCCAGCTTAGTTGCAAAGCAACCCTCGAAAGTCAGAGACTTGTGTGAGTTAAGAAGACGGGGACCTTAGCTTTTTAAGTGTCATCCGAAGCACTACTCGGCTGGTAACCGTGGACAGTCCAAAGGATTGATATCTAGGTACCAAGAATGTTGGGTTGGCCACCTATCTCCTCCCGCCCAACGAAACTACCGAAAATTAATTCAGTGCTCGCGCCGGGGATCGAACCCGGACCGCCTGGGCAACAGCCAGCGACTCTACGCTCACGGCCACCAGCCCAGTTAGAACCAAAGCTTCCTCATACCTTCACAGTCACAGATTAACAAAAGAGGTTTGTTAATCTGTGGTTGTGTTGTACAATTATCCAGTTTCTTTAAACAATATGAATATTTAATTTTGAACTTTCCTGACATGGCCATACTACCGGGAAAAGAGGAATATTACCTAAACCTTCAACTTGATTAACAATATCATAACTCAAAAGAAAATAAAAAGAATCCTGACATAAATATTAGGACATTATTTTCAACTTTTATTTATGCTATGTTTTATTTGGTATACGATTCCAAAGTATTTTTTCCAAATTACAGGACTACTTGATGAGATTGGCGTGTTACCTCCTGATGACTATATGCATCTCTCAACTCTGGAAAATATCAAGATGTTCAATGATTTCATATTTATGACATGCAATCATACGATTCACACCAAGGGACTCCAAAAGCTGATGGATTATCCAACAGATTTCAAATTCGATCTGATTTTATTAGACCTTACTGCAACGCCTTGTTTCCTACCATTGATTGAAAGGTTTAATTCACCTCCTGCTATCGTAATATCTGCAATGTTACTATCACCCGTTCTATCGGAATTATTCGGAAACAGCTTTCCAGTTTCATATATACCGTATATTTTATTGAAGAACACTGCCAGAATGGAATTCTCAGAGAGATTACATAATTTTGTCTTCTTCAAAATTGATCTTTATTGGAAAGCTTACAACTCGTTCCATATGGAGAAGATGTCGAGAAGTATATTCGGAGAGAAGATGCAAAGTTTCGATACCCTGAGCAAGAAAACAACGTTTCTCTTATGTAACTGGAGCCCAGGACTCCACTATTCACAGCCACTTACGCCTAATATCATTCCAGTGGGTGGAGTGCATATCGATACTGAGAAAAAACTTCCCCAGGTAAGATTGATGTGTATACTCTTTAGGAATTTTTCAACATTATTGACATATATAGTGGAAGTGGCCAGCGTAGTCTCTTGGTAGAAGTTTCAGTTTCTATCCACGTTGGATAACCGGTAGGTGGGTTCGAATTTCACCACGACTGCAGAAATCTTTCTGATTGGCAAAAAAGGGTTTGGGATCACACGTGAAAAGACCTCTGTTAATCCTTGCTCGCACAAGTCTCTCGAAGATTTTTGAAGGTTGCTCGTAAGGGGGCAACCGAAGGATGGATAATAACAATTCTAGAACAACAATTGTGCACACGTGCGTTTCTGAAAGTTTTGTTCACGAAGAAGACTTTCGATAGATGAATTCAACGTTGAAATCAAGTTTGCGAAATATCCTTTACAAACGTTGTTTCTCAAGTGGTTTGCTGCATATTTTTCAACGTTACTGATTTTATTTCGATGAATTATTTTTACAGAATGTGTAACTTCATACTATAATATACGGGTGTCCCAACTGTATACATGCATTATCTCGAAAACGAGTGACATCATCAACGTTCTGAAAAAAAAACTGGCTCAAATGAGGAAGAGTGTTGCACAAAAATTAGTCTTTGAAACTACCCCACGATTAACCACCCCTTAGTACATAAAACTTACTCCTTTTTTCAGTCTACACCCCTATATTATCATGGTATGAATTAAGACTATTGCTTTCTAGCGTTTCGAGAATTGTGATCTTTAAAACTAACAAGATTGATCTGATAGCTTGGAACTATTTTCTCAAATTCAATTGAGGTATGCACGTGAAATGGATGATTTCTGATAAAGAACGCCTTGTATATTACATCATTGTTGAAATTAAAACGAACATGTTTGAGAATCGCTGATTTCATTCTCATTGAATAAACGACGTGTTGAATTGTATGTCTCATTCATACAGGGTGGCCCTTTGAAAACGGAACAGGGGCACTGTAGGTTTCCAGAACTGCCAACTACATTTTCGATAGGGAAATTGTTCTAAATTATTATCAACGCTGCGGCGTTGCTGCTTCTATAGAAAGGTAGCAACAACTTTGTTATTTCAAATGGAACACCCTGTATTTCATTGCATTTTTATATTCTGACTTTATCAATGCATCACTTTTGGGGTCTAGCGGCAATAATTACAGAGATATAGGGTGTTCAAAATCGAAATTTTTCAACATAAGGATATTTTTGTGTCAAAACTATCCATCATTGGTCTGAATGGCTTTCATGTCTCTATTTCAACTTTTGATTCACTACCTACTGACATTTAATTGGAACAAATACAGGGTGGTCCAAGATTGAGAATTCTGATCAACCTGTTTCTGTTCCAATTAAATGTCAGTAGACAGTGAATCAAAAGTTGAGATAGGGACATGGAAGCAGTTTTGTCCAATAATAAATAGTTTCGACACAAAACATCGTAAATTTGAAAAAGTTATGATTTTGAACACCCTATATATCTTCAATCATCCCAGTTAGACCCCAAGTGTGATGCATAGATGAAATCAGCTCTCCAGGGAGAATCTAAAGATGCAATAAAATACAGGGTGTTCCGTTGAAAATAACAAAGTTGTTGCTACTTGTCGATAAAAGCGGCAATGCCGCAACGCCGATAACATTTCAGAGAGATGTCTTCCTCGGAAATCTAGTTGACCTGTTCCAGTGTTCTATTCATAATCCGGTTCTGGCTACCTACAGAACCTCTGTTTCGTTTTTAGAGGGCTACCCTGTATAATTATTTATGACTTGTTTAGAGTCTCGTTTATCACCTGACCTGAAATACTGGGTACAAGTTGAGTCCCGGCATGGGTACGAATAGAGTCTTATGAAAGGAAATATAGAATATGTTCTTAATAATTGTTTTGGAGGTTAGATTGTTTAGGAACAGTAGTCTTCTTCCGAAAAACATATATTCAATAAATAAGGTTCACTTAGGTCAAGTGAGATTAGATTGTTCAGGAAAGTGATCTCCTTTTGAGGATTTGATCCTTCTTCACGATTTTTTTAAGAGATGGATCGGTTTTCAAGAATATATACTACATAGTTAGAAAGTGCATTAAGGCCGAGTAAGGTTAGATTGTTCAGAAATAGTAGTCTATTTTTTACGTAGATGCTCATTATTCCAATTTCTTTTGAATTTTCACGCAACTACAAATATTATATCGTAGACTGGAAATTCGACACGACAACCACACCACCTTGTTCCACCACTAACCAATCTGATCTTTCAATATTTTAACACGTGTTTCGCTAACTATGTGAGCCTCTTCGAAAGATGATTGAAACTCTATTCTGAAATGAGGTTCAAAGAACACGTAGCACATTGGAAACATTATATTAGGTTGATAATGTTGAGAAATTAGATGCATATGCTAATCCTGAAAAAATATTGAAAAAGTGATAGAGGTATGAATATAAATGATGGCCCTATTCCATATGGCCCTCTGTATAGTTAAAAGAGTTGGGATTACGATCAACATCGAAACTCACTCATGACAGATATTTACTCTACTATGTCTTTCACGTTAAGGTGAACATGTAAAATAGATATTCAGAAGTAACATTTTCTCAATCACACGACATGTTTCGCTAGGTTAGATTAGGTGATTAGGTTCCATGTGAATGAGGAAAATACCACTCCTTCACTGCGACCCTGAATGGGTCTATTGTGGCTCGCCCCTAGAGGTTACAGTTCACTGTACAATCCACTTCTTTATGCAAAGTCCATGGTTGAATGAGGTGGAATTTGTCCAGAATCGATAGGTTCGAAATTTGTGGAGCCAAATATGTCGAACCTCAGTCTCTCTAACCAAGAGTATATGAACATAGTACTCAAATTGATTTGCCTTACTTCTAAATATCTACTCTCTCAACCTTGACGGATGAAGGAATTTGATTTTGGATTGGATTGTGTAAAGGTTATTGTGGAGAGGTTGGTTAAGCCTTTATTTTCAGAAAGTATGCAGAATGATCAAATATAACGGTGTACAGGATTGACTTGAGAATAATGATAGCCCATTATTACCTACTCATTCAACAAGGGTGAATTATTTAGGTCTAGTTGATCGTTTAGTGGAATGTTACGATTTTTACGTTATCTTGTTCTGAGGTATACCTTTGTCGATCAGACAGGTCAAATGTTAGATCACCACATTCATAAACATGATATTAATTTTTTGAAAAAGAAAACAAATTGAAGATATGCAAACTATGAAAGCAACGAAACCCATAGCTTTGCTGCTAATTTCTAAATATTACACGATAAAATGAAGGAATAAAACTAAATCATTGGGAATTATCAGAAATCAACAATCGCACAAATTATAATAATTCAAATAACGATCAACTAGACCTTAATAATTCACTGCTGGTGAATTTTTTCTCAGTAGGTAGGTGATATCATTATTTTCAAGTTAATCCGGTACACCAAAATTTATTGTAGATTATTGTGCCAACTTTCCGAAAATGAATGCTTAACCAACCTTTCCACAGGTGATTTTAATCCTTCAAGTTAGGAAAGTAGGATATACAAGTTAGGCAAGTCAATCCTAGTAAACACAAACATCCCTGCGATGTCACATTTATGTCTCGCTAGGTAACAAAGTGAATTACAAGAAAACATCATTGGAATTGCCAGGGGACTCTTAATTTCACAAAACATTCGCTCGCAATATTCATCACATTTTATTGGATTTGAGACTTAAAATGTAGGTGATTTTATGAGGCTCCCAAACAACCAAGAGAGTCACTGGATCTCATATTCTTGTCTATTTATGTAACAAACGGAATCAATCAATTTTGATGTTAAATGAGGAGTCGCTCAATACGTATAGTGAGTCTCATTTGACATCATAATGTGAATCATAAAATGACCAAAGGGGTACGGCATAGCAGTCATTGTGATTTCAGTGGGACTCTCATTTCGAGTCACGGATGTGATGTGTGGCATGAATGTGATGCCCTCTTTCATCTCTGGGATCAATTTGTGTTAACTGGGTTCCTGACCATGCTTACATACTCCGTAAGTGATTAGGAATTGAAGTAAGACAAATGAAATGGAAGACAGTGAAGAGATTATTAAATGTATGAAAATCCGAAAAGAGCTAGATATGGAAACTCCTCGCAAGAAGAACCCATACCCACAGAAATAATAAATACCTAATAATTTTAAATTGTTACTTTTAGGATTTACAAGACATTATGGATTCTGCAGAAAATGGAGTCATATTCTTCTCATTAGGTAGTAACTTGAGATCGGACACAATGAGTCCAGAGAAGAAAAACAGTATTCTGAAGGTCTTCAGTCAGTTGAATCAGACTGTTTTATGGAAATTCGAATCTGAATTTCCAAATCTTCCAAAAAACGTGATAATAAGAAAATGGATCCCGCAGACTGCAATATTTGGTACGTACAGATTATGTTAATCATATTTAAACTCAGTGTACCAGACCCTACTTCGAAAATTCCACTACTTATTATTTGTCTGCTGAATAATTGATTCATAATGGGTGTACATAGGCATTCATATTTTCCACTCGTCTCGATAAGACTTAGTCGTATTTCTCATTATTATTAGAATATACCTGTAGGTCATTTCAGTAAACACACTCACGTTGAAATAACGTAGTAGAATCACCACAACGGTCAGTTGAAATAACTTATAATGGCAACTGTTGATCACGTTAAATCTACGCAAAAATGTCGCTGACATACAAGTTATTATTAACGAAGTCACAAACGTGTTTTCACCAACTAATTTCAACGTAAATAACCGTTTGAAACTGTGGGAATTGCCCGGTTCTCAACAAAATTTTTCACGAGATATAAACGTGACATCAACGTTTTGTTACTGTTCCAAATAACCATAATCAAATGTCGGAAATTTTGACGATTCAAACAAATTAATAAAACAAGAATTTTCAACATTCACTCTGGATCAATTATCAATCGTCGATTTCTTGGTTTTTCCAAAAATTCTTAAACGTTTTCGACAGATTATACTTCGTTACTTTTGTGTCCTCAAGTATTTTATTATTATTTTGATAATCATTGCAATTATTATTGAATAGGTAACTTACTAACCTGATATGTTGTCCATGTATTTTCTTTTCTCAGCTCTTCTTCGGATTCCACTATAAGCTGTAGGTCCCGCTCTTCCTAACCCCGCACAAGTTTCGACTTCTGGGGAGTTGGTTCCCAACTTTGAAGTAGCGATATAAAAATTCTACAAAATTCTACAAAAAATTCTACTATTTCGTTTTGGTGAGGTGCCTATCTCTTCGTATCCCTATTAAAATTTGTTCGACTACTCGTTTCCGTACCTAAACTCTTGGTGTGAGCGTCGGCAAGATGTAAACGGAACGTTGTCTAACGACGATTAACTAATGTTATCAGAAAACATGATATATTTCAAGTTGTTTTTTTTCACCAACGTTCATCAACTACTCTCAAAAACACATTTAGGAAACGTTCATTTCGAGATTTCAATAAACGTTTAGAATTAACGTAAGTTCACCAAAAGGACTTTGCAGGGTCGATGAAAAGTAGTTTTATATCCATGTAAAATAAAAGTTCTCTAATGACGGTTATATCTCCAAGAGTGAACGCTTTTCTATGGAGAACTGATAAATACATAATTTCGAAAATCATTAGAAACAGCGGAGGCAAAAGTATTATTATAATTATCATTATTTTCAATGAAACACACTGTTTTTGAGTTGATAGATTTTTCCAGATGGAGTGATACAATGGAGTAAATCGAACCTACACAATTTTTATGTGGATTGGAATATCTAGTGGTTTATTTTCTCTCACCGTTGAATAGCCCCAAAAGCTATGAGCTATCACAAATTTGAATTTTCGAATGTTTCGTTTACAAAAATTGACAGTTTCTGTATTCTTCCGATATTCAATACTAAATTGTGAATTTTTGTTAACGAAACATTCGAAAATGAAGATTCGTGATTAATCACAGCTTTGAGCTATAAGAAGGTAAAAAAAGGTTGATGATGGTTTCTGGAAGACAAAACGTCAGATTTCAGATTTGAAAACGCCAACTTGTGGAGAAGAAAGAGTCTCCATGATGAAGTGTCATTATAGTGTTGAATATTTTTTTTTTAATAACTCCAAAATAATGCAGGCTTTCGGAATTTTAGTTTTTCTCGGATATCTTCGAAAGTATTCGAAATTTTTCAAGTTGCGAGATCCCCATGATGAGGCGCTAATCCCAGTCACCCTGTACATAATTGGTTATTTTCAATATTGAGACAATAAACGTTTCATTACTCATTATCTCAAACATAGGATCACATCTCAAAGTCGTCGACTAACCAGTATTTCCTGATTGAAATGGAATACTGAAATAATCTTCTCATGAACGTTTGAAGAATCTGAATATCAATCAATCATATTTTCCAAATAATAATAGGCGTTTTTGAATGAGCGAATGAGTGATTTTCCACGTATTTTTCACCAAAAGATGTAAATATGTGAATTTCAAAAGTTGAAATCAACAATAATTTGTTGTTCCAATCTATTGTTTTTCTAACGTTAAAAACAGGTTATTCCTTGCAATTTTTCCACTGTATGTTCTGAATGTGTCGTTTCATTGTTTCAACGTTTTGTTTCGACGTTTAATAGTGGTTGTAGAACAATACAAGGTGATGAATTGTTGAAAATAAGGCGTCTATATAACGTGTTGATTTCTAGTTTCTCGTCAACCAAATTTAAACGTGGTAGTTTTCAAGCAGTAACATTATTTTCACGATTCCAACCGTTATTCAACGTTTTATCGAAGAGTTTGTGCTTACGGGGTAGTGACATTCTTCATAGAAAATGTGAAAGGAAAATTCCATCGTATAAGGAATCACATTCCGATCAAGAATTGTTTGAAGAAGATGCAGATATATGTCCATGAAGGTTTCAGGAAATAATCTGCTCCCGTTTTCAATGAGATAATGGCAAATATCTTTCGATACCATTATAAATTTTGCGAAGAGTGCTTTGAAAGAAAGGCCAACAGTTTTGTTCAACAAACTGGATTTTGACAGTTCAATTGAATATGCGAACAGAACAGAATTCTCAAGCTTACCCACATGACGCAAGAAGGATTGCCGAGTGTCTGTCAGATATGTTCCCTGACAATGTAATTTCCAACAACGGAGATCTAAGTTGACCAGCGTGGTCACCTGATCTATCCCTACTGGATTGATATTTATTGGAAACTATGAAAGATTTGATTTTCAATATTGTACCGATCGATATTGATGAACTGAAAAGAACTATAATCACCACTTTCAGGACTTAGATAGGAAAACGGTACATCTCGCGAGCAATTCATAATCTGAGGAAACGCGTAGAATTGTCTCCAGAAGTGGAAGGTATTCGAGCATCTTTTATAACTTTGTTCTGTTTTGTTTGGCGAAGAATAAACTTCAAGCTCACTACGTAGTTCCTTATTCAATGCCATAGGTTTTAAGTAGATGAGCTTGACGAAGATGTGAACGTTCCAGATTTAAATTCAAATGAACTGTCGAAATTCATCTTGTTAAACAAAAATGTTGGCGTCCTTTCCAAAGCAATCTTCGCAAAAATGTTCTTTTCCTAATTTCGATCAGCAGGAGAGTTCGATCATATCGTGTGATACATCATTGTTATCAGAAAAAAAATACTTCAAAAATGCAAAAATCCAATATGGCGCCCATAAGAAAGAACGAAGTTGTGCGCGTGTTGTAACTTTGGCATCGAGAACGTCATAGAAAATTCGATGAAAGATTCATATTCCTTGTAAAAAGTGCCTGTCAGAACCGTCTAGGTTTTTTGGTTTCCGCTTGAACAAATAAAATGGAAAATCATAAATTTTCGTTTTCTTCCAATAATTCAAAAACTAAAAATGACAAATCAATTTTTTTTTGCAGACAAATGTTCAGCATGTGAATGCGCAGCTTTTTGCTGATTCAACCGACCTCGTATCTCTTATAATAACTGAGATCCCCATGGTGGAGCTCGAAAAACGGACAACCTGTATATATAAAGGAATACATTTAAAATTCGCATCATCTATGTGATGAAAATATCAATTTATCGTCGGTTTATTCAGAAGAGAACAACTACTTTCCTGACACATCCATTTGAAGCTCCTGACGAATAGTTCACAACACTTGAATATAAAGTCAACAACTTCACCAACCACAAAATGGCGAAACATTTGATAATTGCCTGAGTACATCGACGTTTGACTTCATAATTTGACGAAATAATCTGGGTTCACTTCAGAAGATGCTCAAAATGGTTACCTTGAACTACTTGCCATAAGAACATCAGCCTATCCGATATTCCACGTCGAACATTCTCGAACACAATTACGTCGATATTTCTATAAATATCTATTAATCTCTGCCGTCTATATAATATTGGAGCAGGTTCAGTTTCGTAAATTTTTTGCTCCAAGTATTCGCACAAAAAAGTCTAGAGGTGTCTGGTGAGCAGCCCTAATAACACAAGATGTCCATTGGATATCTGTATTGTGTCTATTATATGTCCAAGGTGTCCATGGATACATTCTGGATAACAATAGGATGTCCACATGAAGATACCCAATGGATGTCCTGGTGAAGTATTCCATATGGTGTCCATTATATGTCCAAGGTGTCCATGGACACAATCGGGACAACAATAGGATTTCCACAAAAAGATATCCATTAGATTTTTAGGTGAAGTTATCCATATGGTGTCCATTCCAATGCCCCCTCTGATTATGTTACTTAACATAACCGTCTCGGGTATCATCGACGTCGTTCGGCTTCTTTGGTGACCACAGGTTGACAGGGTCAGCCGTGTGTCAGAGAAGTGATACCGTTTGCCATTGGTATTGTTGCTAACGTTGATGCATTGTCTGAGGCTACTGAGATTGATAATCTCATCATTTTCAGATATACGTATATATATATATAGCGTTCTGATGATTTTTGCATGTTCGAACTTGTATTGAGTGACATTATTGTAATAATCTGTTCCTTAATATGTGTGTGTGAATGGCGTCAACCCTCGCTTGTGTTCTATCCTTATGCCATTTCGGTCGAAGAATAAATTGATCACTTGAAGTGAAGAGCCATCCCAGGGTGTGTTGATGAAGATTTCGAAGAATTTCAACTAGTGAAACGGATCTGAAATTGAGTGCCTATTGTGTCAAGTCAACAAAGCTGGAATGATATGCGAAGGGAGGTGTCAATAGAAACACCTTATGACACCAATCTGAAATAGAATATTATAGAGTACTTATCGACCAGATCTTATTCTAATATAATATGAATGGATACATTTAAAACATCCGATAAAATTAACCATATGGATGTCCAAGACAGATACCATATGGATATTCTTGACGGACACCATATGGATGTCCTTGACGGATACCATATGGATGTCCTTGACGGATACCATATAGATGTCCATGACGGATACCATATGGATAGCTAAAAAGTTGAAAACGCGATATGTTATGGATGTCCATACGTCATCCAGTGTACACAAACTGGATGTCCTATGGATGTCCAAGATGAACAGAGGAGATGTCCATAGGACGCGTCCATTGGATCGAGTTGTGTTATTAGGGAGCAGGCTGGCTATTCTGTAGAACTTCGACGGCCAATCCAATGACCAAGGAAAGTATTATCCATATAGTTTCTCACTTGTCTGGAGTAGGTATAATGTGATGGTGCTTCATCATGTTGCAATACAATGTCCATATAAAATTCATTAGGATTTTTTCTGACGATCTCGGTGATGACTATTTTTCAGCATACTCGAATACAGTGCCCCTGTCAAATTTTGTTCAATGGATAGTTATTAAGGCGGTTTTGTATTTGGGCAATTATGTTCCGCCATTTTGCAGTATATAGGAGAATATATTGGCTTTATATTGTAGGGTTGTGAAGGATTCGTCGGGAGCTCCAAATTTAAATGTCATAGAACCCCCTTTCTATTTGTTTTTTTTTCTAAGATGGCGCTCAGTCGCAATCTTGAAATCTCCATCTGTCAATTTGAATTCAAAATAATAGTATTTATCCATCAATTTCATTATCTCAAATTTGAATGCTGACTCGTTCAAAAAATGACTATAATCATATATGTCGAGTGCTTCATGCAATGACTCTTTGTATATTATGAGCTAGTATCTACTGATTGAATACAAGACTGTCAATATCGCCTAGGTATCTCGAATGTTTTGTTTTTCCAGAATATGACGTTTTATTCTTTATTTACGTTACTACGACGCGTCTGAACTGCCATCCCAATAAAACTTGTTTTTCACGAATATTTGTCTGATTTTAAGTTGCAACTGTAAATTAGAAAGAGAAAACTTCTTTTCTTCTTCACATCTCCTAATTTAGTTGCAACTGCAACGTCCCTAGTATGTACTTTGCCCCGACAAAGGAAATCCCTAGAATGTCCTAGTTTGAAATTAGGGATGTACCTGGAAAGTCCCTAGGATGTACTCGTGTTGTTAGGGACTATAAGAATCACCTTTGCCTCTTTTACCGCTCGAGAAGAAGAAAAAAAAGGGTTGGTGTCACTGAAATTCAAAGTGGAGAATATCTAACTTTGAACATAGATGGCAAGGATTTTTGAATGTTGTCATTTTGTATGAGCACACTATGTTAAGTTATTCAATAAAAAAATTAGGTCCGAATTTGAGCCACTGTCCATGTTTGGGACTTTCACATTCGTATTATTTGAAAAATTGGAGAAACACGCTTAAATAGCGAAACTTAAGAAAAATAAAACATAAAGTAATGAGAGTGTGTTGATAAATAGAACATAATAGATATAAGCACCTCCGTAATCAGATTCTTCTATGTCTGTGTATTTATTAGCACACTTTCATTATATTTTCTTCTTCTTTTGAGGTTGGCTATTGTAAAAGCGGTGTAATCTAGTTTCGTTTCGTTCGAAGTTTGTTATGTCTGTGCACGTGGAGGATGTGCCTTGCTTGAGGCGCTCCAACTGACATTGAATAGAATTTATGAATAGGCTTATCGTATAAAACTCACCCAAGACTCCAACATCGTTCAATTGCTCTATATTCTGTTGCCTGAGGGCTAAATCTGATACTGCCTAGACAAATGCTAACCTAGCTTTCTGATACTGATCGAATACTTGTACCATGCCTAGATTTGTCATGTTATCAAAGTAGGGTAAAACTGCATTTAGCATGCGATGGGTTTTTTTTCGAAAATTTTCTTTGGTACTTACGTATTTTTGTCTGAAAAACACGAATTTGATAATGAAAATTTGAACAAACCATTATTTATCAAGATATTTCACTATAAAGTTACAGATTTCACCTTCTTTTCCGCCTATCTTCTGGATTGAATAAAACAATTCACCCTTCTTTTTTCATCATTGGACAAATTATATATATATCACAATGTGAGACACAATTTTTTCTATTATTGAGTCAACTAGAAATATGATTTTCTTGTGATTTATCCATATTTAGTGAAAAGAAGGAAGAATATCATTTAAAATGATGGCGTGTGTGATGTCATTCAAAAGCACTCTGTTGACATTTGACATCTCGTATTTGGATTGACTATTAATTAAATGGCCGTCTTATGGTATGCTTGTTCACTGAATATGAAGAACTCGGCATGAAAATCATATTTCCTGTTGAATTTTCTGTATAAAAATGTGTCATTGAAGTACATCATGAGTATATAAAGTGTCCAATGATAAAATAGAAAGAGCAAGTACCTGTAAATGCATCCAACACAAGGGGAAAAAGGAGTCGAAATTTTGAACTTTTTTTTGAAATATCTCGATGAATAGTGATTTGTTCACATTATCATTGTCAAATTCGTGTTTTTCAGACAAAAATACGTGAGTTCCAAACAAAATTTTGGAAAAAAACTCATCGCATAATGCAGTTTTACCCAAAATTGAAATTATTTCATTTGCATAATATGTCTGATGTGACAATTTCTTGAAAGGATAAACTGTCAGAGGATAACATCCACAGTATGGGGAAAATGGATGGAATGAATTCATTATTTCGTCAATCTTCGAAAGATTTTCTATTCGTGACGTCATCTGTTCGAAAGTGATGACGGGATCGCAATGATTCTTTTGAATAAAATCGTGTTTCATTGTAACAAACACAGTATATAGCTTTAATTCAATCCGATGATCCCAGACATCTATATACAGCATTGAAACCTCTAATTATTCACAAAATGTTTCCATAATTATCATGCCGCAAATAATTATTTCCTCCATACTTCGATATTCAAGAAATAACTTGAGAATTTGTCAATTTTGAAGTTTGATCTTTGGTTAGATCCACCTTGATCCAGCCTGAGGATCCAACAGCACGTTGTCCTTAACATACCAGTCGAATAATCATAATGTCAATATTGAACTCCATTCATACAGTGCCAGAATAATTCGCATCATATAGGTACATGCATCTGTTCTGGATGGATTCGAACTAAAGCGAATACTGTCCGAAGTCAGTGCAGTGCTAAATACGCATCTATACCATGTCAGTGCAATCCAGTCGAGTACGCTATACATTTTTTATATCTTGGAGCGCACGAAAGAGAATCCCTATAATGTACGAAGAACATCGAGCGTATGGCGTACCCAGGAAGGAAAGGTAGGGGAGGTATTGGATTTTTTTTCAACTATTGGAGGTTATAAGTTCTTTAAAATACTTCCATTGGCAAAGAATTCCAAAGCTTTGCCATTCTATATAGACGAACGGATTTTGGTGAAGATTTGTTCGACATATTTCAAGGTCGACGACAAAAGGATGCAGTGACTGGTATTGCTAGTGATAGAATTATAGCAGAGATTTCTGAAGAACATTGCCCGTGGAAGTATCTATAGAAAAGTGAAAGGTCTTCGACTTTTCTTCGGTGACACAATTATGTCAAAGAATTAGTGAGTGTGGCATCACCCACGAGGCGAATGGATCTTCTCTGGATGGGATCTAACAGTATTAGCGTATGTTTGGGTGCTGAACCCCATTTATGTGAGAACAGTTCTCTGAAACAGGCCGTTATTCGGGGCAATCGTGAAACACGAGTAGTGTACCTACGTTACCATCAGCTCAAGATGGCCGCCGCCGGAAGTGACGTCACAACCGTTCCTGTGGTGAAAGGTGTTGGCTGCACGGGTGACAAGATGGCCGCCGCCGGAAGTGACACGTGACAAGTGACAGATGACAAGTGACAGATGACAAGTGACAGATGACAAGTGACAGATGACAAGTGACATATGACAAGTGACAGCTGACAAGTGACAGATAACAAGTGACAGATGATACGTGACAGATGACAGACAAGTGACATATGACAAGTGACAGATGGCATAGAACAAAAAGAGTGACAGATGGCATAGAACACAAAGAGTGACAGGTGACAGACAACGAGTGACAGATGACAGACAAGTGACAGATGACATGGAACACAAGGAATGACACGTGCAAGTACTCTGAACTTAGCCCCCTAGACTCTGGACTCTGGACCTCATGGGCGTGTCCTAGGACATTCTTCTTCTTCTTTTTAAAAGGTGATGGATGACGTCACAATCTATTGACTTTGCCCACCAGATTTAGGTTGGTATTACTACAATTGGTAACACTTTGTTTCAAGGTCACCCGATATGCATGTTGCAGGTGGCCGATGAGTCATCCTTATCTCGACTTCGTAGAACAATGCCGCCTTTGTTTGCCATATGTTATCTAGCCTTCCTCTAGAACAATGCCGCCTTTGTTCTCTCGACGCCACTGTCAGCGTTTCTTGGAATTCCGGCTATTGGGAAATTGCGACGCGATATACGAGAACAATGCCGCCTTTGTTTGCAGGTGTCCGATTACGTAACAACCTCATCCGATTGCATCATCCTTATCTGTGAGAGAACAATGGGTCCATTGTTCTGACGCAGGTGGCTGATGAGTCATTCAACAATGCCTCCTCTGTTCTCGCTGAGAGATATTCTTGTAACCTCATTTTGTTAGCAGGTGGCTGATGACTTCACGAGCCATTCAAGAATGGAAAAACTCCAGAGGTATACAGGGTGTGTCTGAAAGTGAGGTTCATGCTTACATCCTGTCGAATTTGCTCAATAGCTCATATCCTGGTGATTCTAACCTCACTGAAATCAAACGGTCATGTTCGGCTCTCATGGGTGTCCAATTACGTAACAACCTTATCCGATTGCATCATCTTTATTTGGGGTCAATTGTTTAAGTGCAGATGGCTAAAGTGTCACCCAACAATGTCTCCTTTGTTCTCGCTGAGAGATATCATCAATCTTGAAACCTCATTTTATTAGCAGGTGCCTGATGACATCACGAGCCAATCGAGAATGGAAAACTTCAGAGGCATACAGGGTGTGTCCGAAACTGCGGTTCATGCTTACATCCTGTCGAATTTGCTCAATAGCTCATATCCTGGTAATTCTAACTTCACTGGAATCAAACGTGCATGTTCGGCTCTCATGATATTGTATACTGTCCCATTATACTCATAGTGCTATCATCCTCGCCGAATACGATATATAACATATGCCGTATACGATTGACATTTGACATATGGCAGATAACGCTTGATAGATAATGTATACCTTTGGTGATACTCCTGGTGCTTTAAACCTCACCCAGAGCAAACGCTTGAGACCACCCCCCTTCTCCACCTTCCGGGTTGAAAAACGTGACTCAGCCGACCAATCAGAGACCACTATCACATTTTGAAGAAATCGTGATGATATTTCCGGTGCTCCTAACGTAGCCGAAAGCAAACGATCAGGTATAACAGACTCAAGGGAGATGGCGTATGGCAGATGACAGATGATAATGAGGAAATCAAAATCATAATATACAGGGTAATACAAATAGTCAGAGTCGAATGAAAAATCGAGAAAGACATATGCAGGATGACTAGGAAAAAAAAAACTGAATCGTAAACACGTTACCAAAACGTCACAGAAACGCCACGAAAACG
Source organism: Phaedon cochleariae (assembly GCA_918026855.4). Lineage (NCBI taxonomy): Eukaryota > Metazoa > Arthropoda > Insecta > Coleoptera > Chrysomelidae > Phaedon > Phaedon cochleariae. The sequence continues at coordinate 9,366,938 of OU896722.1, read as the reverse complement.
TTGGAAAGAAGTTCAAAATCGTTAAAAAATGATAGATACTTCCACGGGAAATGTTCCTCAGAAATCTCTGCTATAATTCCATCACTAGCAATACCAGTCAGACGACCTCGACAGGCCCAGTCAGCACATCCTTTTGTCGTTAACCTTGAAATATGTCGAACAACACTCTACCAAACTCATTCAAAAGTTGAAACTCCTACCTTCCCTCCCTATCCTCCTTAGGTACGCACGTGACGAATATCATAGGAATTTCCTCTCGTACACACCAAGAGATGAAATAAATAAAAAATCACTATTCACATCATTCTCAGAGGCATCTTCGTACTAGGGTATTAATAGATATATGCTTATTCAAGCAGCAATTCTCCGAGTATGCCATCCTGATATCGAAATAAACCACACATTTCCAGCTAAAGGCACGCGCGGAAACTTTAATCAGTTGCCTACCTAGAACAGTGTTGTCAGACGTTGCAGAATGATCGATATTCCACTGAAATATACACGTTCCGATGCACAACTCTTTTCAGCCATTCAGCTATTTCAATTGAAAAAGGATACACGGATCTGAGATTGAACATCTATAGTAGAACGTTGACGTACGTAACATATAGAGTTGGTATAAGGAAAAAAAATTAGTCGAAAAATATATACAGGGTGGAGAAGGGAAACAGGTGAAAAACCTCAAGTGGAATTGTAGTTAAGGAACATCTGATATGTATGAGACATCTCTAGAACAGACTTTGACGTATACCATATACAGGGATATCTGAATAAAGTATGACCTGCGACAAATCAAATAGAGTTATCGACAAAATATGTATCCTCAATTTCATTTTATATTCCTAATAACATCGACAAGGACATGCTTTGGGGAAAATGGTACTATGGGGTGAACCATAGAACAACAACGTCATTCTCTTTCATCAACATGATCGTTAGGGTACTCTGAAAGCAGTTTCCATCAAAGTCTGCGAGATATCGACAAAAATGAGAGAATTAATCGGAACAACTCAAGGAAAGATAACTTGAAGAATTGATTGGAATTCACGTGTGTTCACTCGATGGAAGAAAGAAGTGTATCAAAACGTCCAACATGAGAGTAAAAATATCAAAAAACGTGACTTTCAGAATAATCATTGAACTACTGGTATGACTCTGCATTTACAGCAACAAAAATTCAATTAACACATAACATGACTGAAGTATAATGGGTAGATCAAAATTAACTCGATAAATGACATTTCTGGCACCATAATACATAGGATAAATCTGTTTTGTTGAAAATTATATACAGGCAGTAATAACAGGAAAACAGTGTGTGAACAATACAGAAGAATAAACATTACAATGTCCCGAAAGTGTAGACTATTCACGTAATGTACACGGTCTAACAGAATCCACATGACAGATAGTAGTTGAATATACGTATCGATATATAATAAACAAATCGTTTCTGATATTACATTCGATACAATTCGTGAATAAGGATGTATACAGGGCCTTTCGAAAAATCATCAACAACCCAGAAAAATCATTGAATCAAGTTACTACACAGAAAAAAAAAACAGTATGTGTCTGACCTAGCATCCAGGAACAATAAACAAAACTTGGGGGGAATAAAGAGAATTGCATTGAACTCGATGGAAAACAACCTCGATTTGACACCTGCTTCATAGTCAGTTGATATACGAGGTAGAATCAAATGAACTAAGCCGAGGATGATCGAAGTAGATCTTTGATCTACTATCTCGAAACAAGAAGAGGATGAAATTATGTCAAAGTAAAATTGCTAGGTGTTAAGTTATTGTAGAAGTCTTGAAGTAGCCTGAGAGACATCACTAACATTACCGTAAGAACCTCCGTTGTTTGCAGGTGGTCGATGACGTCACAACCTCAAGCCCTATATAAGGCAGTCAGAACGTTCGTAGGCGTCATTCCATTCTGAACTTTGACACTGGTCGGTCGATCTGTTCCTTTCTGTTCGGTTGCTCCTGTCTGTTTAGTCAGTTGACATACGAGGTAGAAACAAATGAACTAAGCCGAGGATGATCGAAGTAGATCGAAGATCAACGAAGTGAACCAGTGTTTGTTGCTCACCCGAAAATGATAGGCATATTGGTTGCACGAAAGAGTGCGTCAGTCGAGGAGACATGTATATCATACCCAAGTGAGTCAAGAGCGAATATATCAATAAAATGCTAGATGAAATAAGAACACATATCCACTTATGAATGTACTCGAAGGGAGTCAGAAAGACATGATCATGATAAGATTTAAATAATGTGTGTGAGCAAATATAATCAAACTAACTATTACAAAATATGTCATTTAGTTATGTCATTCCAATTTCCGTTTCTATACTGGTACATCTGTCTGTGGAGGAATTGCTGTATTCAACCTAATCTAGCTGTCATTCAAATTCCATGTATATGGAGTCATCTGTCACTGATTTCCAGAAATCTGCTACGCAATGTATAAAAACAATGCCTCCTCTGTTCCGAGAGATTGCGTTATCGTTATCTTGTAATAATATCTATTTCCAGTGTCTAAGCAATGCCTCCTTCCGTTTTTTAGAGTGAGCAGATGGTCGACGTGGCCGACGTTGAAACATACTCATCTTGTAACAATATCTACCTCCTTCGTGAGAACAATGCCTCCTTTGTTCTGAAAAACAGCAGGTGGCTGATAACAATACTCCCACTTCTGTGTAGGAACAATACAATCTTTGTCCTGAAGAATAGCTGGTAGATGACGTCACCAACTCAAGCCATCTGGCGATAGAAAACTCCAGAGACAAACTATACAGGGTGTGTGAAAGAACGTTTCATAGGTGGCAGATATGTCAAATACTTACATTCTACCGACACTCACCTACCCAATAGCGTATGTCTATGTGAGACAAGGATGCAATGTCCAAAAATGGTTTAACACATGCAGAGCCATCCCCACCACTACCATCACCACAACCTCGATTACTTCTTTCTGAGGATGATATGGGAATTTCAAATCAGCATAACAATATCCTTAGAAGAATAGTACGACACAGCCAGCCACAAAATGTCACGGATGGCATATATAGTACTGACAACCATTTCGAATAACGTATTGTGTGTATGTTTTATCTGTCGATGACTTTATTGCAATCAATTAACGTGGAGAGCGATGCGAAATAACAATTGACGTCTACCAGTACTCTTTAAAGAGAAACCAAAGACGAATAACTCCATCTATAAACTCGAGTTGATGTTTTCCTGTGGATCTGGAGGGGAAACCGAATAACAAGATACATGTTTTCATAACAGCAGCTCACCTGCACAAAATATGTCAAAATACAACTTGAAATATCATACAATGTTCAATAGAAAACTATTATTCAACATACGTCAAAGCCGTGCTGCAAAACATCGAATCCGTGTTCGTCAAAACATCACCAACGTCAAAAATTTCAAAAACGTCAAAAACGTCAAATAACGTCAAAAACGTCGAAAAAACGTCAAAAAACGTCGAAAAAACGTCAAAAATGTCAATAACGTCAAAAACGTCAAGAGCGTCAAAAACGTCAAAAACGTCAAAAACGTCGAAAACGTCAAAAACGTCAAAAACGTCGGAAACGTCACGTTTTTCACGCTTATGACGAATCAACGTTCAAATGGCGTATCGGAACATAGATAATTCACAAAATGTGATAATAAGCACAAACGTTTAATCTTTCAACGAAGCCACTCGATGGGCACTAGTCTCTAGTTGACTTCCAGGAACTTGGTGACATCTATTTCGTCTATATGAAACTCAATCTCATGTTGCTTACCAGTAGAAATTCTGAAGTGACTCAAGACCCGGATAGGAAATGCGTTTTCAGCAAAGCGTTGTTCTTAAGGTGACATATGGTGTTAGTAACAACAACTACACATCATCGTTCATGAGCTGAAGAGCCCTAATGGGTTAGTATACATACAACATAATTAACAAAATACAGATACTTCTTTATTCACTCCATATTAAACAACACTATCTGAACGTTTTTTCTAAGAATATCACGTTTCATCTCATGTGCTAGAAGAGCAATGCTAGATGATGCAGTATACATCGATGTCATTCTGATATAGGCATTTTGCCAATATATTCAACTCTTTCAGACATACCTCTGTCGTTGATGACGTCACTAGACAATTTAAACTTTGAATGCTCCAATTCGAATTAAAAAAGACATTGCACAATACCCCCACATTGGACAAGTTCATCATAAAAGGTGAGGTACTGAGCTGCCCAAGGTCAGAGTAATGATATATATATTATGCATACGCGGCGATTGGAGTGACAGATGGCGGGAGGGATACTAAAACGTACGACAAAACATCGAAAAAGTACAACGAAACGTTATAAACGTGCAACGAAACATTCAAAACGTATTTTCATAGCAGAAGTAAATCACCACACTTATCTCCTCAGTTCTACTCATAATATATGATATCTCAGATTACTGGTCAACGGCTTAATGTTATGGCAATCACTTGGCCAGTCTGAACACTATCGAAATACCTGAGGTCAGACAAAAATGAGAGAATTAATCGGAACAACTCAAGGAAAGATAACTTGAAGAATTGATTGGAATTCACGTGTGTTCACTCGATGGAAGAAAGAAGTGTATCAAAACGTCCAACATGAGAGTAAAAATATCAAAAAACGTGACTTTCAGAATAATCATTGAACTACTGGTATGACTCTGCATTTACAGCAACAAAAATTCAATTAACACATAACATGACTGAAGTATAATGGGTAGATCAAAATTAACTCGATAAATGACATTTCTGGCACCATAATACATAGGATAAATCTGTTTTGTTGAAAATTATATACAGGCAGTAATAACAGGAAAACAGTGTGTGAACAATACAGAAGAATAAACATTACAATGTCCCGAAAGTGTAGACTATTCACGTAATGTACACGGTCTAACAGAATCCACATGACAGATAGTAGTTGAATATACGTATCGATATATAATAAACAAATCGTTTCTGATATTACATTCGATACAATTCGTGAATAAGGATGTATACAGGGCCTTTCGAAAAATCATCAACAACCCAGAAAAATCATTGAATCAAGTTACTACACAGAAAAAAAAAACAGTATGTGTCTGACCTAGCATCCAGGAACAATAAACAAAACTTGGGGGGAATAAAGAGAATTGCATTGAACTCGATGGAAAACAACCTCGATTTGACACCTGCTTCATAGTCAGTTGATATACGAGGTAGAATCAAATGAACTAAGCCGAGGATGATCGAAGTAGATCTTTGATCTACTATCTCGAAACAAGAAGAGGATGAAATTATGTCAAAGTAAAATTGCTAGGTGTTAAGTTATTGTAGAAGTCTTGAAGTAGCCTGAGAGACATCACTAACATTACCGTAAGAACCTCCGTTGTTTGCAGGTGGTCGATGACGTCACAACCTCAAGCCCTATATAAGGCAGTCAGAACGTTCGTAGGCGTCATTCCATTCTGAACTTTGACACTGGTCGGTCGATCTGTTCCTTTCTGTTCGGTTGCTCCTGTCTGTTTAGTCAGTTGACATACGAGGTAGAAACAAATGAACTAAGCCGAGGATGATCGAAGTAGATCGAAGATCAACGAAGTGAACCAGTGTTTGTTGCTCACCCGAAAATGATAGGCATATTGGTTGCACGAAAGAGTGCGTCAGTCGAGGAGACATGTATATCATACCCAAGTGAGTCAAGAGCGAATATATCAATAAAATGCTAGATGAAATAAGAACACATATCCACTTATGAATGTACTCGAAGGGAGTCAGAAAGACATGATCATGATAAGATTTAAATAATGTGTGTGAGCAAATATAATCAAACTAACTATTACAAAATATGTCATTTAGTTATGTCATTCCAATTTCCGTTTCTATACTGGTACATCTGTCTGTGGAGGAATTGCTGTATTCAACCTAATCTAGCTGTCATTCAAATTCCATGTATATGGAGTCATCTGTCACTGATTTCCAGAAATCTGCTACGCAATGTATAAAAACAATGCCTCCTCTGTTCCGAGAGATTGCGTTATCGTTATCTTGTAATAATATCTATTTCCAGTGTCTAAGCAATGCCTCCTTCCGTTTTTTAGAGTGAGCAGATGGTCGACGTGGCCGACGTTGAAACATACTCATCTTGTAACAATATCTACCTCCTTCGTGAGAACAATGCCTCCTTTGTTCTGAAAAACAGCAGGTGGCTGATAACAATACTCCCACTTCTGTGTAGGAACAATACAATCTTTGTCCTGAAGAATAGCTGGTAGATGACGTCACCAACTCAAGCCATCTGGCGATAGAAAACTCCAGAGACAAACTATACAGGGTGTGTGAAAGAACGTTTCATAGGTGGCAGATATGTCAAATACTTACATTCTACCGACACTCACCTACCCAATAGCGTATGTCTATGTGAGACAAGGATGCAATGTCCAAAAATGGTTTAACACATGCAGAGCCATCCCCACCACTACCATCACCACAACCTCGATTACTTCTTTCTGAGGATGATATGGGAATTTCAAATCAGCATAACAATATCCTTAGAAGAATAGTACGACACAGCCAGCCACAAAATGTCACGGATGGCATATATAGTACTGACAACCATTTCGAATAACGTATTGTGTGTATGTTTTATCTGTCGATGACTTTATTGCAATCAATTAACGTGGAGAGCGATGCGAAATAACAATTGACGTCTACCAGTACTCTTTAAAGAGAAACCAAAGACGAATAACTCCATCTATAAACTCGAGTTGATGTTTTCCTGTGGATCTGGAGGGGAAACCGAATAACAAGATACATGTTTTCATAACAGCAGCTCACCTGCACAAAATATGTCAAAATACAACTTGAAATATCATACAATGTTCAATAGAAAACTATTATTCAACATACGTCAAAGCCGTGCTGCAAAACATCGAATCCGTGTTCGTCAAAACATCACCAACGTCAAAAATTTCAAAAACGTCAAAAACGTCAAATAACGTCAAAAACGTCGAAAAAACGTCAAAAAACGTCGAAAAAACGTCAAAAATGTCAATAACGTCAAAAACGTCAAGAGCGTCAAAAACGTCAAAAACGTCAAAAACGTCGAAAACGTCAAAAACGTCAAAAACGTCGGAAACGTCACGTTTTTCACGCTTATGACGAATCAACGTTCAAATGGCGTATCGGAACATAGATAATTCACAAAATGTGATAATAAGCACAAACGTTTAATCTTTCAACGAAGCCACTCGATGGGCACTAGTCTCTAGTTGACTTCCAGGAACTTGGTGACATCTATTTCGTCTATATGAAACTCAATCTCATGTTGCTTACCAGTAGAAATTCTGAAGTGACTCAAGACCCGGATAGGAAATGCGTTTTCAGCAAAGCGTTGTTCTTAAGGTGACATATGGTGTTAGTAACAACAACTACACATCATCGTTCATGAGCTGAAGAGCCCTAATGGGTTAGTATACATACAACATAATTAACAAAATACAGATACTTCTTTATTCACTCCATATTAAACAACACTATCTGAACGTTTTTTCTAAGAATATCACGTTTCATCTCATGTGCTAGAAGAGCAATGCTAGATGATGCAGTATACATCGATGTCATTCTGATATAGGCATTTTGCCAATATATTCAACTCTTTCAGACATACCTCTGTCGTTGATGACGTCACTAGACAATTTAAACTTTGAATGCTCCAATTCGAATTAAAAAAGACATTGCACAATACCCCCACATTGGACAAGTTCATCATAAAAGGTGAGGTACTGAGCTGCCCAAGGTCAGAGTAATGATATATATATTATGCATACGCGGCGATTGGAGTGACAGATGGCGGGAGGGATACTAAAACGTACGACAAAACATCGAAAAAGTACAACGAAACGTTATAAACGTGCAACGAAACATTCAAAACGTATTTTCATAGCAGAAGTAAATCACCACACTTATCTCCTCAGTTCTACTCATAATATATGATATCTCAGATTACTGGTCAACGGCTTAATGTTATGGCAATCACTTGGCCAGTCTGAACACTATCGAAATACCTGAGGTCAGACAGGTACTGCCTGTATGGGGTTTATACTTTGAGTCCTACAAATATCACGGATGTCATTCTCGGGAAATTTCCCCATGAGATAGGGTGAAAAATCGTGAAACAGCATGGAAAAACGTGACGATCTCGTGACGCAACCATCACACTTAGTGCGTCGTACGCGTTATGCGTTATACATTCGTTAAACAGACGTCGAATATTATTTTTCGAAAACATCAAACGTGAGTTGCAAGCATCAAAAATACGTCAAATGCGTCAAACTTACCTCGAACAGGCCAATATACATTCAAAACCCACAACAAACTGATAAATGACGTCACAAAACGAAATCATACGATGAAGAAAAATTTGAAAGGCGATAGGAGCAGAATAAACAGGGTGTATGAAAGAACGATTCATGATGAGTGGCGGATATATGACAAATGCTTACATCCTACCGACACTGACTTGCCTAATAGCTCAATATAGGATAGGTCGAAGAATTGATCGATGAGATTGGTGAGGATTGATATTATACCGCTCTCTGGACACATCCAATTTACGGAAGGTTAGACACATCCGATTCAGGATGGGTTAGACAGGTAGAACATTCATACACTCACTTTCCTTGACTCTTTTGCATACGTTGAAAATGTTTATGGAATTATCAAAAATGTGGGGGGGAAAGACGTCAGTAGCGTGCATCGTGCTGCCATCTATGTGATACATATCCTCACTAACACATCAATTTGTTTGATTGACCAAAGAATATCCTGGAGCCTCAGAGTCCCAAGAATTCGAACAGGATAGGTTAGAGAGTAGGCCGACATCATGGTTTGGGTTTGATGCTATATCGATCTGAACTATCCAAGCTACGATAGGTTAGATCTTTTTTTTATGGTGACTCGTTTGAGATTATCAGACTCGCTAAACGTCAGGGAAGTCACGTTTCTTACGCTTCTGACGAAGTCAAGTACCTCGTCAGACAGTCTAGATATTTAGCCGTCATTGCTAACAAAACATCACCAACGTCAGAAACGTAAAAAACGTCAAAAAACGTCAAAAAACGTCAAAAAACGTCGAAAAACGTCAAAAAACGTCAAAAAGCGTCGAAAACCGTCAAAAACGTCAAAAAACGTCAAAAAACGTCAAAAAACGTAAAAAAACGTCAAAAAACGTCGAAAAACGTCAAAAACGTGACGCTTTTGACGTTTTTCACGCTTTCGACGAATGCATTCAACGTCCTATGAAAAAACATGTGTCAAAACATCACCAACGTCAGGAACGTAGAAAACGTCAAAAACGTCACGTTTTTCACGCTTCTGACAAATCAACGTTCAAATGGCGTGTCAAAACATCGAAGACGTACGTCAAACACATCAGATACGTCACGTTTGCTGGCTCAATTGTGATTATCAGACTTGCTCCGCTCGTCTGATGAACATACAAACACGCCACCAAACAAAAATAGGTCTAACCTATCGTAGCTTGGATGTGTCTATAGGTCTAACCTATCGTAGCTTGGGTGTTCCTAGACCGACCAAACAAAAATAGGTCTAACCTATCATAGCTGCGTGAAAAACGTGACGTATCTGATGTGTTTGACGTACGTCTTCGATGTTTTTGACACGCCATTTGAACGTTGATTTGTCAGAAGCGTGAAAAACGTGACGTTTTTGACGGTTTTCGACGCTTTTTGACGTTTTTTGACGTTTTTCGACGTTTTTTTGACGTTTTTTTGACGTTTTTTTGACGTTTTTTGACGTTTTTTACGTTTCTGACGTTGGTGATGTTTTGTTAGCAATGACGGCTAAATATCTAGACTGTCTGACGAGGTACTTGACTTCGTCAGAAGCGTAAAAAACGTGACTTCCTTGACGTTTAGCGAGTCTGATAATCTCAAACGAGTCACCATAAAAAAAAGATCTAACCTATCGTAGCTTGGATAGTTCAGATCGATATAGCATCAAACCCAAACCATGATGTCGGCCTACTCTCTAACCTATCCTGTTCGAATTCTTGGGACTCTGAGGCTCCAGGATATTCTTTGGTCAATCAAACAAATTGATGTGTTAGTGAGGATATGTATCACATAGATGGCAGCACAATGCACGCAACTGACGTCTTTCCCCCCCACATTTTTGATAATTCCATAAACATTTTCAACGTTTGCAAAAGAGTCAAGGAAAGTGAGTGTATGAACGTTCTACCTGTCTAACCCATCCTGAATCGGATGTGTCTAACCTTCCGTAAATTGGATGTGTCCAGAGAGCGGTATAATATCAATCCTCACCAATCTCATCGATCAATTCTTCGACCTATCCTATATTGAGCTATTAGGCAAGTCAGTGTCGGTAGGATGTAAGCATTTGTCATATATCCGCCACTCATCATGAATCGTTCTTTCATACACCCTGTTTATTCTGCTCCTATCGCCTTTCAAATTTTTCTTCATCGTATGATTTCGTTTTGTGACGTCATTTATCAGTTTGTTGTGGGTTTTGAATGTATATTGGCCTGTTCGAGGTAAGTTTGACGCATTTGACGTATTTTTGATGCTTGCAACTCACGTTTGATGTTTTCGAAAAATAATATTCGACGTCTGTTTAACGAATGTATAACGCATAACGCGTACGACGCACTAAGTGTGATGGTTGCGTCACGAGATCGTCACGTTTTTCCATGCTGTTTCACGATTTTTCACCCTATCTCATGGGGAAATTTCCCGAGAATGACATCCGTGATATTTGTAGGACTCAAAGTATAAACCCCATACAGGCAGTTCCTGTCTGACCTCAGGTATTTCGATAGTGTTCAGACTGGCCAACTGGCCAAGTGATTGCCATAACATTAAGCCGTTGACCAGTAATCTGAGATATCATATATTATGAGTAGAACTGAGGAGATAAGTGTGGTGATTTACTTCTGCTATGAAAATACGTTTTGAATGTTTCGTTGCACGTTTATAACGTTTCGTTGTACTTTTTCGATGTTTTGTCGTACGTTTTAGTATCCCTCCCGCCATCTGTCACTCCAATCGCCGCGTATGCATAATATATATATCATTACTCTGACCTTGGGCAGCTCAGTACCTCACCTTTTATGATGAACTTGTCCAATGTGGGGGTATTGTGCAATGTCTTTTTTAATTCGAATTGGAGCATTCAAAGTTTAAATTGTCTAGTGACGTCATCAACGACAGAGGTATGTCTGAAAGAGTTGAATATATTGGCAAAATGCCTATATCAGAATGACATCGATGTATACTGCATCATCTAGCATTGCTCTTCTAGCACATGAGATGAAACGTGATATTCTTAGAAAAAACGTTCAGATAGTGTTGTTTAATATGGAGTGAATAAAGAAGTATCTGTATTTTGTTAATTATGTTGTATGTATACTAACCCATTAGGGCTCTTCAGCTCATGAACGATGATGTGTAGTTGTTGTTACTAACACCATATGTCACCTTAAGAACAACGCTTTGCTGAAAACGCATTACCTATCCGGGTCTTGAGTCACTTCAGAATTTCTACTGGTAAGCAACATGAGATTGAGTTTTATATAGACGAAATAGATGTCACCAAGTTCCTGGAAGTCAACTAGAGACTAGTGCCCATCGAGTGGCTTCGTTGAAAGATTAAACGTTTGTGCTTATTATCACATTTTGTGAATTATCTATGTTCCGATACGCCATTTGAACGTTGATTCGTCATAAGCGTGAAAAACGTGACGTTTCCGACGTTTTTGACGTTTTTGACGTTTTCGACGTTTTTGACGTTTTTGACGTTTTTGACGCTCTTGACGTTTTTGACGTTATTGACATTTTTGACGTTTTTTCGACGTTTTTTGACGTTTTTTCGACGTTTTTGACGTTATTTGACGTTTTTGACGTTTTTGACATTTTTGACGTTGGTGATGTTTTGACGAACACGGATTCGATGTTTTGCAGCACGGCTTTGACGTATGTTGAATAATAATTTTCTATTGAACATTGTATGATATTTCAAGTTGTATTTTGACATATTTTGTGCAGGTGAGCTGCTGTTATGAAAACATGTATCTTGTTATTCGGTTAGAGAGTACTGGTAGACGTCAATTGTTATTTCGCATCGCTCTCCACGTTAATTGATTGCAATAAAGTCATCGACAGATAAAACATACACACAATACGTTATTCGAAATGGTTGTCAGTACTATATATGCCATCCGTGACATTTTGTGGCTGGCTGTGTCGTACTATTCTTCTAAGGATATTGTTATGCTGATTTGAAATTCCCATATCATCCTCAGAAAGAAGTAATCGAGGTTGTGGTGATGGTAGTGGTGGGGATGGCTCTGCATGTGTTAAACCATTTTTGGACATTGCATCCTTGTCTCACATAGACATACGCTATTGGGTAGGTGAGTGTCGGTAGAATGTAAGTATTTGACATATCTGCCACCTATGAAACGTTCTTTCACACACCCTGTATAGTTTGTCTCTGGAGTTTTCTATCGCCAGATGGCTTGAGTTGGTGACGTCATCTACCAGCTATTCTTCAGGACAAAGATTGTATTGTTCCTACACAGAAGTGGGAGTATTGTTATCAGCCACCTGCTGTTTTTCAGAACAAAGGAGGCATTGTTCTCACGAAGGAGGTAGATATTGTTACAAGATGAGTATGTTTCAACGTCGGCCACGTCGACCATCTGCTCACTCTAAAAAACGGAAGGAGGCATTGCTTAGACACTGGAAGTAGATATTATTACAAGATAACGATAACGCAATCTCTCGGAACAGAGGAGGCATTGTTTTTATACATTGCGTAGCAGATTTCTGGAAATCAGTGACAGATGACTCCATATACATGGAATTTGAATGACAGCTAGATTAGGTTGAATACAGCAATTCCTCCACAGACAGATGTATCAGTATAGAAACGGAAATTGGAATGACATAACTAAATGACATATTTTGTAATAGTTAGTTTGATTATATTTGCTCACACACATTATTTAAATCTTATCATGATCATGTCTTTCTGACTCCCTTCGAGTATATTCATAAGTGGATATGTGTTCTTATTTCATCTAGCATTTTATTGATATATTCGCTCTTGACTCACTTGGGTATGATATACATGTCTCCTCGACTGACGCACTCTTTCGTGCAACCAATATGCCTATCATTTTCGGGTGAGCAACAAACACTGGTTCACTTCGTTGATCTTCGATCTACTTCGATCATCCTCGGCTTAGTTCATTTGATTCTACCTCGTATATCAACTGACTAAACAGACAGGAGCAACCGAACAGAAAGGAACAGATCGACCGACCAGTGTCAAAGTTCAGAATGGAATGACGCCTACGAACGTTCTGACCGCCTTATATAGGGCTTGAGGTTGTGACGTCATCGACCACCTGCAAACAACGGAGGTTCTAACGGTAATGTTAGTGATGTCTCTCAGGCTACTTCAAGACTTCTACAATAACTTAACACCTAGCAATTTTACTTTGACATAATTTCATCCTCTTCTTGTTTCGAGATAGTAGATCAAAGATCTACTTCGATCATCCTCGGCTTAGTTCATTTGATTCTACCTCGTATATCAACTGACTATGAAGCAGGTGTCAAATCGAGGTTGTTTTCCATCGAGTTCAATGCAATTCTCTTTATTCCCCCCAAGTTTTGTTTATTGTTCCTGGATGCTAGGTCAGACACATACTGTTTTTTTTTTTCTGTGTAGTAACTTGATTCAATGATTTTTCTGGGTTGTTGATGATTTTTCGAAAGGCCCTGTATACATCCTTATTCACGAATTGTATCGAATGTAATATCAGAAACGATTTGTTTATTATACAGGGTGATTCAAAATTCGATGTAAATATTTCAAGGGCGTATTGTTGGGATCAAAATAAGACTTTTTCTTCAAATCAACATGTGTCCTAAAATGCACCCCCTCTGAGCTACAGCCCCTGTAAGTTGGGAAAAAAAACAAGATTATCTAAAACTGACTATAATAACGAATCGAATCTTCTGAAAATTGGCATACCCCTGTTTTTTTAGGCACTCTATTCTTTTTTTGCTCCAAAAATTATGTAAACCCAGTTTTGGGGGAGTTGGAGGGGGGGTCCACACTTTTATTGGCCCAATTTTTATGTTCAAAAAGAGAAACTATGAATTCGAATAGCATAATTTTATTGGCCATAAAAAAAACTGAGAATTCGGTGTCTTGCATTTTTGTCATACAACTAACCGTTTGCCAGAAAATCGTAATCAACGAAAGGGGGGTACTTTCACAATATCAAACTAACTTTATTGGGTAATTAAATAATGACATTACCAAGGTGATGAGAGGGATTTATAAACAGTTGCCTGTTACCTAACTAATTTTGAATAGGGGGTGGCCGACAATTCCTGGGAGTAAAGTAAACGATATTTTACAGCAGCTTGTAAATCCCTATAATTGATTTGTGCTTGAATAATGTCCTCCATGTATTTTCAATTTCTATGCTTGATTGACCAAAGGAGTTGTTGACTTGGATACAGGGATTATTTTAATTTTCGTTTAAACCAATGTTTGTGAAAATACCCCCTTTCGTTGATTACGATTTTCTGGCAAACGGTTAGTTGTATGACAAAAATGCAAGACACCGAATTCTTAGTTTTTTTTTATGGCCAATAAGATTATGCTATTCGAATTCGGAGTTTCTCTTTTTGAACATAAAAATTGGGCCAATAAAAGTGTGGACCCCCCTCCAACTCCCCAAAACTGGGTTTACATAATTTTTGAAGCAAAAAAAAAAATAGAGTGCCTAAAAAAACAGGGGGTATGCCAATTTTCAGAAGATTCGATTCGTTATTATAGTCACAGTTTTAGATAATCTTGTTTTTTTTTCCCAACTTACAGGGGCTGTAGCTCGGAGGGGGTGCATTTTAGGACACATGTTGATTTGAAGAAAAAGTCTTATTTTGATCCCCACAATACGCCCTTGAAATATTTACATCAAATTTTGAATCACCCTGTATATCGATACGTATATTCAACTACTATCTGTCATGTGGATTCTGTTAGACCGTGTACATTACGTGAATAGTCTACACTTTCGGGACATTGTAATGTTTATTCTTCTGTATTGTTCACACACTGTTTTCCTGTTATTACTGCCTGTATATAATTTTCAACAAAACAGATTTATCCTATGTATTATGGTGCCAGAAATGTCATTTATCGAGTTAATTTTGATCTACCCATTATACTTCAGTCATGTTATGTGTTAATTGAATTTTTGTTGCTGTAAATGCAGAGTCATACCAGTAGTTCAATGATTATTCTGAAAGTCACGTTTTTTGATATTTTTACTCTCATGTTGGACGTTTTGATACACTTCTTTCTTCCATCGAGTGAACACACGTGAATTCCAATCAATTCTTCAAGTTATCTTTCCTTGAGTTGTTCCGATTAATTCTCTCATTTTTGTCGATATCTCGCAGACTTTGATGGAAACTGCTTTCAGAGTACCCTAACGATCATGTTGATGAAAGAGAATGACGTTGTTGTTCTATGGTTCACCCCATAGTACCATTTTCCCCAAAGCATGTCCTTGTCGATGTTATTAGGAATATAAAATGAAATTGAGGATACATATTTTGTCGATAACTCTATTTGATTTGTCGCAGGTCATACTTTATTCAGATATCCCTGTATATGGTATACGTCAAAGTCTGTTCTAGAGATGTCTCATACATATCAGATGTTCCTTAACTACAATTCCACTTGAGGTTTTTCACCTGTTTCCCTTCTCCACCCTGTATATATTTTTCGACTAATTTTTTTTCCTTATACCAACTCTATATGTTACGTACGTCAACGTTCTACTATAGATGTTCAATCTCAGATCCGTGTATCCTTTTTCAATTGAAATAGCTGAATGGCTGAAAAGAGTTGTGCATCGGAATGTGTATATTTCAGTGGAATATCGATCATTCTGCAACGTCTGACAACACTGTTCTAGGTAGGCAACTGATTAAAGTTTCCGCGCGTGCCTTTAGCTGGAAATGTGTGGTTTATTTCGATATCAGGATGGCATACTCGGAGAATTGCTGCTTGAATAAGCATATATCTATTAATACCCTAGTACGAAGATGCCTCTGAGAATGATGTGAATAGTGATTTTTTATTTATTTCATCTCTTGGTGTGTACGAGAGGAAATTCCTATGATATTCGTCACGTGCGTACCTAAGGAGGATAGGGAGGGAAGGTAGGTGTTTCAACTTTTGAATGAGTTTGGTAGAGTGTTGTTCGACATATTTCAAGGTTAACGACAAAAGGATGTGCTGACTGGGCCTGTCGAGGTCGTCTGACTGGTATTGCTAGTGATGGAATTATAGCAGAGATTTCTGAGGAACATTTCCCGTGGAAGTATCTATCATTTTTTAACGATTTTGAACTTCTTTCCAACGTTTTCGTGGCGTTTCTGTGACGTTTTGGTAACGTGTTTACGATTCAGTTTTTTTTTTCCTAGTCATCCTGCATATGTCTTTCTCGATTTTTCATTCGACTCTGACTATTTGTATTACCCTGTATATTATGATTTTGATTTCCTCATTATCATCTGTCATCTGCCATACGCCATCTCCCTTGAGTCTGTTATACCTGATCGTTTGCTTTCGGCTACGTTAGGAGCACCGGAAATATCATCACGATTTCTTCAAAATGTGATAGTGGTCTCTGATTGGTCGGCTGAGTCACGTTTTTCAACCCGGAAGGTGGAGAAGGGGGGTGGTCTCAAGCGTTTGCTCTGGGTGAGGTTTAAAGCACCAGGAGTATCACCAAAGGTATACATTATCTATCAAGCGTTATCTGCCATATGTCAAATGTCAATCGTATACGGCATATGTTATATATCGTATTCGGCGAGGATGATAGCACTATGAGTATAATGGGACAGTATACAATATCATGAGAGCCGAACATGCACGTTTGATTCCAGTGAAGTTAGAATTACCAGGATATGAGCTATTGAGCAAATTCGACAGGATGTAAGCATGAACCGCAGTTTCGGACACACCCTGTATGCCTCTGAAGTTTTCCATTCTCGATTGGCTCGTGATGTCATCAGTCCCCTGCTAATAAAATGAGGTTTCAAGATTGATGATATCTCTCAGCGAGAACAAAGGAGACATTGTTGGGTGACACTTTAGCCATCTGCACTTGAACAATTGACCCCAAATAAAGATGATGCAATCGGATAAGGTTGTTACGTAATTGGACACCCATGAGAGCCGAACATGACCGTTTGATTTCAGTGAGGTTAGAATCACCAGGATATGAGCTATTGAGCAAATTCGACAGGATGTAAGCATGAACCTCACTTTCAGACACACCCTGTATACCTCTGGAGTTTTTCCATTCTTGAATGGCTCGTGAAGTCATCAGCCACCTGCTAACAAAATGAGGTTACAAGAATATCTCTCAGCGAGAACAGAGGAGGCATTGTTGAATGACTCATCAGCCACCTGCGTCAGAACAATGGACCCATTGTTCTCTCACAGATAAGGATGATGCAATCGGATGAGGTTGTTACGTAATCGGACACCTGCAAACAAAGGCGGCATTGTTCTCGTATATCGCGTCGCAATTTCCCAATAGCCGGAATTCCAAGAAACGCTGACAGTGGCGTCGAGAGAACAAAGGCGGCATTGTTCTAGTGGAAGGCTAGATAACATATGGCAAACAAAGGCGGCATTGTTCTACGAAGTCGAGATAAGGATGACTCATCGGCCACCTGCAACATGCATATCGGGTGACCTTGAAACAAAGTGTTACCAATTGTAGTAATACCAACCTAAATCTGGTGGGCAAAGTCAATAGATTGTGACGTCATCCATCACCTTTTAAAAAGAAGAAGAAGAATGTCCTAGGACACGCCCATGAGGTCCAGAGTCCAGAGTCTAGGGGGCTAAGTTCAGAGTACTTGCACGTGTCATTCCTTGTGTTCCATGTCATCTGTCACTTGTCTGTCATCTGTCACTCGTCGTCTGTCACCTGTCACTCTTTGTGTTCTATGCCATCTGTCACTCTTTTTGTTCTATGCCATCTGTCACTTGTCATATGTCACTTGTCTGTCATCTGTCACGTATCATCTGTCACTTGTTATCTGTCACTTGTCAGCTGTCACTTGTCATCTGTCACTTGTCATCTGTCACTTGTCATCTGTCACTTGTCATCTGTCACTTGTCACGTGTCACTTCCGGCGGCGGCCATCTTGTCACCCGTGCAGCCAACACCTTTCACCACAGGAACGGTTGTGACGTCACTTCCGGCGGCGGCCATCTTGAGCTGATGGTAACGTAGGTACACTACTAACACGTACATACAGAATGATCCTGAATTCGAGTGACACTGCGATTCATTCTTAAATCACTAAAAAGAACAAGAGGTGAGATGTTGAAAAATCAATCAATCAATCAATCTCCGTAGCCGTGAGAGCTAACATCATCAAACTTGGTTTTGTTGTCTTGTCATCATAGTCCCATTCCTATTTGCTATTCGAAAATCGGAACCTTCAAGATCTCAACTTTGGGATATGATAACAAAAAATCTGCACCCCGTCAGATTGAGATCGACCGTTTTTTTCACATTAATTGTATTGTTTCCTGAAAACCCTTCGTCAAGTTTTCGATGGGGCGCATTGTAGATGCGAAATAGAGGATTATAAATAGTCAGGGCGTACAACAAACAAGCAAGATGAAGTTCGCCAATATAGGAATACCCATGATTCACCCTGTAAGTGCGAAAATGTTGTGCGATTGGCTCGTCTGCTATGAATCGCCCTATATTTTGCCGTAATGTTTTTGGAATAGTTGGATGTTGGGCGTTTGGAGTTGCCATAGAAAGGTGACAACAAGTTTTCTTCTTTCGGGTTGGTTTGGCGAGGGTGCTTCGTGATCGCCAAGAATCTGAAGAATGAACTCGAAAGAGAGAACCATGAAAATCCACTTGCGTCTAGCCCTTGCGTGCAACTGGCGTGCCGAGGCAAACATTCGAACGCCGGCCTTATCCAGCGCCGACTGTACATCGAAATACGTGCGTTTATAGATTTGACGATTTTGTTTATAGGTATGTTTTAAACATTGTCGGCTAAATGAAAAATAATCAAGACGGCTGGTTTGATTATTTTTCATTTAGCCGACAATGGTTTTACATTATGCGGGTAGAATATGTACGGGGGTGCCAAATTAATTATAATAACTAAACAATGAAAGTAACTAATAACGAACGAATAAAATTAATATAACAGTTATTCATGAAAAAAGTTTAATGTTCATGAAAAATACAGACATAGATGCATACAATAGTGCAGAATCATGTATTGTACACCATCATCGATACACTATGAAAAAAAAAACAAAATACTCTCGGAAAGAATCTATTGAATTATCATGGGGTTGGTGCAGAGTTATTCAATAGGGAAATTGCTATCTTATTCCTCTCGTCTGTTGATGGTTTTTTCAACTTATTAGATTTGTTAATTTTTTTTTTGTTGAATACAGACTTTTTTGTGGTTCGATTCTTGTGTTGTGAGGCATGTTGACTTCCTCATTCAGAACAGTATATTTATCTAAAGATACAGATGCTGCCTCCAAGGTAGGTTCTATAGGTCCGATAATTTTTTTAATAATATTCGATTGTGAAGTTGATTCAACTGAATCCACGATAGAACAAAACCATCTTTTGATTTCGTCTTTCTGGTGCGACAATGTTTCATTTTTGGGATCAGTCGAACAACTGGTTGATAGACTTTTAACTAAGTCTTCAGACTCCTTAAATCGATGGTCGATATGGACATGCAGATCATCATTCTCCTCTAAAAATCAAAACAAGGATATAAATAACCTAAAACATATTTCATGATTTTTTCAAGATGTACTTCGATATACAGGGCGAATACAGGGTGAGCCAGACATAGTATACGTATAATAAGTACCTACATCAGTCACTATTGTCATCAAAACAAACAGGAAATAATGTTCATTGTACATTTCTTCTGAAACATTCTTTTGATATACAGAGCATGGATGTGGATGTATGGAAACATATAAATATCTACAGAATGGCCAGGGCCCGACCTAAAATAAAATTTTGTTTATGTATATAACGAACGTTTGGCGATGTTGTCATCTTTACATTTTTTGAACTATATAGCAACCAGTATTTCGGGTCATTCCAAAGAAAATCACATGTTTTCATACTATCGTTAGCACTTTATAGGTACCTACCTCTTATCCGATCTGCTGGAGTTTCCCCGTCTGGTTAATTTTCTTGATCAAGCAGTTTGCGTCCCAAAAGGTGAATATGCTTACACCAGTGTATATACAATCATACCTATAAGTCAGACATAGGTATTTGAATACATATAAATTTTTTTCGATGTACCTCTAGTTCTATTAATTTATCAATGAATTTATTTCTGCATGTTAAGTTTCCTTTTCAGATATACCCAACGATAATCATTATCAGCCACTTGTATTCAAAAATTTTTATGGAATTAAATTTTTTCCTTTTCGTGATGAGTCACTTTATTTGAATCGACTCAACAAAAATAAAAATCTAAGTCTAAAAGCCTATGGGTCATTCAAAAATTCGTGAAGACTGTTTTTAGAATAAGTTCCTCTTTTCCTCATCAATGAAATCGAGTGAATAACGAAGACAATTTTATTTGAAATTTTTATGACGAATCACAAATCGATAAACGCACGTTTTCTGATGGGCAGTCGGCGCGGTGCTGGATAAGGCCGGCGTTCGAATGTTTGCCTCGGCACGCCAGTTGCACGCAGGGACTAGACGCAAGTTGAAAATCCGCTATTTCATGCACGAGTGTTTCAGAGCACGATACGAAACTACGAAATCCCTGATAGGCTAGCAGTAGGATTGGACGTCAGCAGAAAGGGGATTCTGGGCCACACTGACTCTTAATTTCTTTAAAGAAAGCTTTAATGAAATTATCTAACTTTCAATACACAAATCCTGAGATATCTTTGAAGATTCTGATATATCGAAGACTGAAACCTTTGGAAAGATAATACACTACACTGTTTAACCACTAACCAAACCGACACGTGTTTCGCTAACTATGTTAGCATCTTCAGGAGAAGATTGAAACTAAATATCCTATTCTAGTGGTAAGAAAATGAGGCCGATTGTATCCGCAATTGGGTCTCCTACTCACAATATTTCAAAGTGGTTGGTTGAAGTTTTCAAAACTTTAAATGATTTTTATAACAATCATTCTGTGTCAAATTCGCTTGAATTTATCAAGAACGTCAAAGGTTTGAATCTGACCGAAGTTGAAAAATATCATCACTTTGTCCAAGTGTACCCATACCAACAACTTTGGAATATTTGAAGGAATTACTCGAATATAACAACCTATATCTAGATAATATTGAAGAATTGGTCGATCTCACTAACCTCTGCATGAGCCAAAATATTTTTTAATATGAACAAGAATTTTTTGAACAACATGAAGCGAACGCAAAAGGAAAATTTGAGTATTTTCTTAGGGTTTGGATTAGATATGTCGATGATATTTTTACTATTTTTGATACAAGAACCATGGGTATATAGATAACTTAATTTCAAAATTGAATAACTGCTCCCCCTCTCTCAGATTCTCTCATGAATGTGAAAATTATAGCGAATCAACTTTCTCAGATGTACTTGTGATCACAAATAGCAAAAAAAACTTAGAGTTTGATGTTTTTAAAAAAGAAACTCATTTAGATCCATGCCTAATGACTTCAATCACTGTTTTCAACAAAAAATCGCAAATTTGAACGTTCTTGTACATTGATTTATTTCATTTCCTCTGAGCAAAGAAAGATTCGATGCTGAAAGAAGTGTTGTTTATAAAGTGGCTGGCGTCAATAGCTATATCAAAATAGTAAATAAATTGATACGTAGACATAAATTTAAGTTAACACTTCGAAATTCTACGACTTTTCAAGATGATAAAAAAAAACTCTAGAAGAATACAAATCCCGTTCAATCCCAAGTATACGAAGGAACTTGATAAGGTTTTCAAAGACTTAGGTTTTGAATGCGTTTATCAGTCTGAGTCAAAATTAGACAATTCATTAGGCAATCCGAAAGATAAAGTGGACATACTTGAAAAGTCGAGAATATACGAAATGAGTTGTAATGATTGTGATAAAACATATATAGCCAAACATATTATGTTCAATCACAATCATAACACAAATATTACTAACCTCAAATTAGTTGAGCAAGTTGATAATATTGAAGAATTAGACGCATATGGTAGCTTAGAGATATTCAAGAATAGTAATAGAGTGATGAATAAGGATGATGGACCTATTCCATATAGCCCTCTATATAGTTTAGTAATATAAAAATAAAGATTAACATGTGAACTCAACCAACTAACTTGACAGTAAGTATTTTTCACGGTTGGATAAACATATACCTAGTATACAGGCTGATTTTAAAATGAGTGCATATATTCAAGACATATATATGAGAGAGTCTAACAAAAATTACTAAAATATTTGATTTTTCCTAAGTCTTCACATTAACGAGAAATTTCATTTTGAAAATTGAACATAAAATGCTTCGAAATTCGAGTACGCCACTGGGAAGCAAGTGAAATCTGTGGAATCCCAGGGAATCCCCAATTCGTCATTCACTAACGTCAAAACAAGACAGTGATGCCAGATTGTTTCAGAGACGAATATCCTGATAAAAATTTGTCACAGAATGAATATGAATTGGAATAGGTTATGGAAACTAATAGAGGTGGATGTAATATGTACAGGAGCCTTATTTTTTAAAGTTTACTGAGAGAACTGTGGGGTGATTATCTCCATGGATCACGAGAGACGGAGAGAAACATGAGGGGAATGATAGAACGTCCCCCTTCCTTCAATTCGAAAATAAGGCCCCAGCGGGTAGATACAAAATAAGCAGACAATAAATAGGTACACAACATACACAAAGTTGAAAATCGACTCACCTAGTAGATTTTCTCATACCTGCTCGAACAGCAAAACTCCCGAGAGCAAACAAATACTAATATCGAGTCCATTCCAGACTAATATCGTCCTGTGTTCTTGTTGGTTCATATTCGCACTTAAACCATCGAAAACGACTCGACGACGATATATCCTTCCTGGCAATCTCACATTGAAAATCACGATCACGACCATATCACGATTATCACGACACAAGACACAACATCCAATCATTTTATTTTTTATCTTACGTTTACAATTATTTTACAAACCAGCAACCACACAAACAAAACTATTATCATATGATCTGTCAACATCATTTCTCAGAACAGTAGTATCTGTGACCATAGATTTCCTCTTTGCTGTGACCTTTGACAGTACTAACTAGGATTGTTCGCGTTCAGAAAATAAACAATCCGACACCGTCAGAAGCATGCACACGTCCACAGAACCCAAAAAAATCATACAGTTCGTTCTGTGAAACTGCGCATGCTTCTGACCGTTTCGGACGCAAGAATTCAGATGACCATGAATTACTAATAGGTGATTTCTAAGGATCAATCAGAAACAGCGAAGTAGCGCCTGCGTGGTTGGATTTGTGAGAATAGTGTATAGTGAAGAAGTAACTTTTCATTGAATTAAACTAATAGATGTTTTTTCCAAATAAGTTTTTTATGAAAATGGTAGTTTCATTTAAAGATATGATCCTTCCTCACTAATACATTAATCTCAATCACCTGTGCCCAATCAGGATGAATCGCAACCACGCAGGCACTACTTTGCTGTTTCTGATTGGTCCGTAAAAGTCGCCTATTGGTAATTCATGGTCATCTGAATTCTTGCTGGTAGCACACCATAAGAACAATCAAAACAAAGATCCATTCTTGACACTTTGTTGTTCTGAGAATGTATGTAATTTTGAAAAACGTCAAAACGTGATACTAGTAAATGTAAAGTTTTGTTTCTGACAATTTGCTTGGAATGTGACGATGCATTTCTCAAACATTGAGCTGGATGATATGGTTCTTATGTCGGGTCGTTATTGTGCGGGGCCCATGAAACTCCTCGAAGGACACGAAATTGTAGCGATGCAAGGAGGTGGAAGGAAGGGTCTAAAGGATTTTTCAGTAAAAGAACTTCCAACCGTGAGGTGTTAAGTTATACGCTATTCGAGCTTATGTGTAGAAATCTTGGGTGAGTCCATTTTAAAGTTTTTGTATTATCTTTCTGAAATTCAAGACCAGGGATAACTTCTTCCCCATGTACATTTTCTCGATAATATATTTTATTTAATATCTCCTCATTTTCATGTAGAGTGGCAACGTCGCTTCGTTCATCACGGTCGACTGCGGATCGCATATGATAGTTGAGACAGAAGTAAAAATCTGGGCGAAAAAAGGGTATATTGCCCCAAATCTATTTTGATCCTAATAATATTTTTAATAGTGCTATTCGGTAGTATACCTCAAGCTTTCTTAGTGTTTGAAATATATGCACTCATTTTAAAATCAGCCTGTATAAGCAGCACACTAGAATAGGATATTCAGTTCTAACCTTCTCCTGAAGATGCTAACATAGTTAGCGAAACATGTGTCGAGGCATTTAAAAAATTGGTTTGTTTAGTGGTAAAACAGTGTAGTGGAAAGATTCTAATGCGAAGATTTGATTGCAGAAGTTTGGGGAAGGTAGTGAAATTTCATTGATTGCATTTTAATCGTTTTGTGTGACAAAGAGAGGTCTTGAAAGTTCTTGAATGAGCTTAAGAGAACCGTCATAAAAAGTTATATTTCTATTGCTACATTCAACGTTCTTCAGCTCATCCAAATTTGAAGTTATTCATCACCCACGGAGGTCGTTTGAGTACAATTGAAGCCGCATTCTTTGGAATACCAATGGTAGGCATCCCCTTTTTCGTAGACCAACATGCTAACATGGAACTGGTAGAAACTAGAGGAATAGGAGTGAAATTGGAATACTCTGATTTGACTTCAGAAAGTTTATTGGAAGCAGTCAACATCGTTTTGAGAGATCGAAGGTATGTGTTATTCATAGATAGGTAAGATAATGTGAGTATTTATGGGACATCATAAGTTGTGGAACTCACTTTGTTGATACCAATTCACGAAAATGAAATCCACCCAAACTGTCGTTAGCTTTCAAGGTTGAAAATAGTATCTCAAACTAAGCTAATATAGGAACCCACTTCAGTGTAAATTTTTATATAATTCATTAACAAGTATCAACGGAATGATAGTAATTTTCCAAGAGAAATTAAATGAGTGGAAAATTAGAATTCCGTGCGAGTTATACACGACCTTTTTTCAAGCATGTACCAGATAACAACGGAATATTTGAATTATTCGGCTTGTGGTCATCTGATTTTCTCTTAAGTAAAGCTCATTTATCAGACAAAGCTGCCATTGCTGCAAATCGAACCATAAACAGTTCTGCACAAGGAGGAGAAGAGTCCAAACTGTGATTCTTGACTTTATTTTCAAGTCCTTAGTGAATAATAAAGACAAGGTCCCCCTTTCACATAAATGAGGTGTCTATAGAATGTCTTGTTCTTATACATAAATTGTAACGTCTAGTAAATTGGCCAAAGTGGTGAGAGAATTGAATTTGCAAATAAAAGAACATGTCAAAATTATTCAAAAATCAAGAAATTCACATGTTGGTGAGTAGAACTTTTGCAAATCATGTCCTGAATTCAAACCATTCTTTTTGACATAGACGCAGACTTGGAAATTTCACATATTTTCCCATAATGGACATTATTGAATCTGTTGAAAATTCATGGAATAAATGCTTTTTTGAAAGAGTAGATCCATTTTGAAAGCTCAAAATTTCAAAATGCACTGAATTTTCCCAAATAATTATGAATTGATCTTTGATAGTAGTCCATTGTTTCCCAAAGTGGAGTCTCAGATACTAAATGATACACAAAGTCATCCCCAGCACGACATCTAATAATATGATTAACACATCAAAAGTTGGTAGGTACATGTTTCGGAGATATTTATGTCTATCATCAGCCTCATATTGAAATTACATAATTGTCCTGAAATTAAAATAGTAAGTCGATTGTACTGATTACTATCTCAATTTCAGGACAATTATGTGATTTCAATACTATCCACGAACACATATATTCGAGAGCGTCGTTCTTGAAATTGTGCTTCAAGCGGTCTATCTCTCGAGTCTCTATCCAAATCAATGTGTTACATGATCTAAAGTTTTACATGATCTAAGGTTGAAGAACGAAAATCAATTTGACATTGACACTTTTGTCACATTGAATTAGTTGATTGTGATATAATAATTGCATTTTATTCAAAGTTTCGATTAAGTGTTATATGAGAAAGTGTATGAGATCATTGGAAAATAAAATTGTTATTTGTTTTCTAGTAGTGATGGACACACTGATTAGGTACTTGGGTAGCACGAATCTTATTGTTATATCTCTGCCAAGGAAGCATGCAGAAGCCAATTTATTTTACCTCCCACGGAAGGTAATATTTTTTTCCTCCAGTGGGAGTGAATTGACAGTTTTGTGTCCTCAAATGAGGGAGCCAACGCTAACTTTCTATGCAGTGAGTAGATGAAATATTTTGTGCCATTCACTTGCTCCAAGGATATGTGGTAATAATCAATAAGGTTGAGGATGGACATATACAGTGTGTCCCACTTACCATGCTCACCATTGGTATCTTTTTAACGGTGAGAGATACGAAGTCGGTTGAATGACACCAAATGTGGAGTTTGTCAAGGCCAACTATAATGTGAAAAAATATTTTGATAAAATCTATTCGTTTTTGTTTTATACGCAGAAAACAGATTTTGATCATTTTCATGTCTCCTCCGTAACTTCTTTATTTATAAAAATTATCAAATAGGAATTTCACATTGTCATGGAAGTTTTTCAAAGTGATTTCGAAAAAAATATGAAATTTATACCAACTCTTCTAGAATTTGAGATATCAGCACCAACTTTAGTTTTTCAAATGTAGGACATAGCTCACTATGACTTAGTTACAAATAACTTTCTTTTCTCTCACAGATGATATGTCGCAGTAATAGTTTTGTGTTGATAACAACGGAGTTATCGTCATTTATACAAAAACAAAAAATTATTTGGGAGCCGCCATCTTGAATTTATGAATTTCAACGAAAAAATCATGATCTCAAAAACTCCCACTTACCAATTTTGAACCGAATCGGACCAAATCTTGTCCGCCATCTTGGAGCAGCCATTTTTTTTAATTTCATCAAAAATTCCATATCTCCGATTACCTTGAAATTTGGCAGGTGTTCATAATTTAGATGACAATACATTATGGAATTTGTGTTGAAATTAAAAAGATGGCTGCTCCAAGATGGCGGACAAGATTTGGTCCGATTCTATTCAAAATTGGTGAGTGGGGGTTTTTGAGGTCGAAGATCGTGATTTTTTTATTAAAATTTATAAATTCAAGATGACGGCTTCCAAATAATTTTTTGTTTTTGTATAAATGACGATAACTCCGTTGTTATCAACACAAAACTATTACTGTGACATATCATCTGTGAGAGAAAAAGAAGTTATTAGTAACTAAGTCATAGTGAGCTATGATTTACATTTGAAAAACTAAAGTTGATTTTGATATCTCAATTTCTAGAAGAGTTGGTATAAATTTCATATTTTTTTCGAAATCACTTTGAAAAGCTGCCATGGGAATGTGAAATTTCTATTTGAATATTTTTATAAATAAAGAAGTTACGGAGGAGACATGAAAATGATCAAAATCTGTTTTTTGCGTATAAAACAAAATCGAATAGATTTTCTCAAAATATTTTTTCACTTTATAGTTGGCCTTGACAAACCCCACATTTAGTGTCATTTAACCGACCTCGTATCTCTCACCGTTAAAAAGATACCCATGGTGAGCATGGTAAGTGGGACACACTGTATATATATATGTTCGAAACATGAACCAAGTAATTTGATCTGTTTGATCATATTGATATGCCGTGGATATGACTTCGAGTATTATTAATAGCTAGTGATATAAGATTCAAACAAGTAATGAACTCAACCATGACAAACATCATTTTGGCGGTTAGTATGTCTTTCACGGTTGGGTGGACATAAACCTATTTAATGAGTAGGACACTAGGATAAAATATTTTCGTTTGTTAGTGGTGAAATTTTGTAGTGTTTTATAGTGCCAAAAGTTCCATTCTTCGATATTTATAATGGTATAATAATATAATAATATAATAATATAATAATATAATAATATAATAATATAATAATATAATAATATAATAATATAATAATATAATAATATAATAATATAATAATATAATAATATAATAATATAATGATATATAATATAATAATATAATAATATAATAATATAATGATATAATAATATAATAATATAATAATATAATAATATAATAATATAATGATATAATAATATAATAATATAATAATATAATGATATAATAATATAATAATATAATAATGTAATAATATGATAATATAATAATATAATAATAAATTGATATAATAATATGATAATATAATAATATAATAATATAATAATATAATAATATAATAATATAATAATATAATAATATAATAATATAATAATATAATAATATAATAATATAATAATATAATAATATAATGATATAATAATATAATAATATAATAATATAATAATATAATAATATAATAATATAATAATATAATAATATAATAATATAATAATATAATAACACACTGGCACAATTAGGGGAACGGGCAAAATTTACACTAAGTTTGACATCAATTTTCTTTCGAACCGATCGCTCGACTCAAATTTTTTTCTTCACGAATTGTAGCTTCATTCTTCTCGCATACATCTGACAAATAATTACCTTCAAACGATCAGTCTTTCTATCATATACAGGGGTGTGAAGAAAGTACGGATTTTTCGGTATTTTTTGAGACATCCTGTGGACTGAACCACTGATAATTGAAACGATTTATCAACACCAAATTGAAGCCTAATCTATTCCGAATATTTTCGTTTTTCATTCATCTTGATATTTCAATTATCCAAGAAAATACAGAGTTTCAAAGGAAAAGTGGATATTGGTCTTGATATCTCGATTATCCAAGAAAATACAGAGTTTCAAAGGTAAGGTGGATATTGGTATCAATTTTGCCACTTCGAAACTCAAATTGAATCTGAAAATGTGTCGTTTCTTAAGTTGTTTCTGAGATAATTTTCCCTTCATGTTGAATATTGCTATCATTTTCACTTATTAGTCTATTGTGAGAAGATTTCATAGAAATATACAAATATGATTGAAAAGAAATGTAATATTTTCAAAGCCCTCATTCAATAACAATAACATTAACTTAACGAACAGTACGGATTCAGAACACCAACAATAATTTCAATAACGTGTGTGACCTCCACGCGATCTTATTACAGCAGTCATCCATCTGCTCATGCTCTCGATGACATTATCGATCATTTCTTGAGGAATATTATCCCAAATGTCAACCAGAGCTGCTGCTACTTGCTCGGGATTTTGTACAGCGGGAATTCTGGACCTCAATCGTCTACCCACCATGTTCCATTGGATTAAGGTCTGGCGAACATGCGGGCCAATCCATTGCTCTTATTCCGACTTTATTCAAAAAGTTGGAGACTGAACGAGCCACGCGAGGGCGGGCATTATCGTGCATTACCTCTGCCATTCACCTCGGCGGCGATATAGTCCTTCCCTGCCATCTATCGAATTGATGCAGAAGCGGCTCTCATATGTGAAAAGAACGTTGGCCCACTGGTCCTTTTCAATTGATGCTACAGCCCTCGCCACATCAGTAGGAGCAGAGATTATACACTCTAAAATCTCTGGTAGGAGTCAAATCTCTCATGTTGAATTTTCACTAATCGAATCTATGAAATGTGAATCGCTTGACTCTGACAATAATCAATGACATGAACAAAACAGCCAACGTTGATTAACAAAAATAGAATTTCACCAAAAGAACATTGGAGCAACTTTCATCACCCCTGCATATTCATGAGAGTATTCGTATGTGTCTTTAAACAGTAAACCGATAGGTGAAACTGTGAACAATTCTCATCTTGAAGTAAAAATACTCACAGAAACAAGTTGAGAAACGATACGTTCTTATCCCCAGTTCGAGTTTCGAGGTGGTAAAATTAATACCAATATCCACCTCTTCTTTGAAACTCTGTATTTTCTTGAATAATTGGTATATCAAGAAGAATAAAAAACGAAAATATTCGGAATAGATTGGGCTACAATTTGGTGTTGGGAAATCGTTTCAATTATCTGTGGTTTACTCCACAGGATGTCTTGAAGAATACCGAAAAATCCGTACTTTCTTTACACCCCTGTATATGATATGAAGACGAATCGTTCAAAGGTAGTTATTTCTCAGATGTATTCGTGAAGAATGAAGCTACAATTCGTGAAAAACAAATTTGAATCGAGTGATCGGTTCGAAAGAAAATTGATGTCAAACTTAGTGTAAATTTTGCCCGTTGCCCTAATTGTGCCAGTGTGTGTATAATAATATAATAATATACTGATATAATAATATAATAATATAATAATATAATAATATGATAATATAATAATATAATAATATAATAATATAATAATATAATAATATAATAATATAATAATATAATAATATAATAATATAATAATATAATAATATAATAATATAATAATATAATAATATAATAATATAATAATATAATAATATAATAATATAATAATATAATAATATAATAATATAATAATATAATAATATAATAATATAATAATATAATAATATAATAATATAATAATATAATAATATAATAATATAATAATATAATAATATAATAATATAATAAAATAATGATATAATAATATAATAATATAATAATATAATAATATAATAATGTAGGGTTTGAAATAATATTTGACTTTTTGTCATTCGTCATCCAGAACTCAGGCCAAAACATACAGATGGCGTGTTTGATCGAATTATGAATCATCATAATATCATTCATAAAATATAATAAAAACTTTCCAAGTCGTCCCCACAACGTTTAATTTCAAAGTTCACTTCATTTTAAATATTTTTTTCAACAATAAACATGTTCTGAAAACTCTCACTATGCTCATTATAACCATGTTTTTGCCTTTTTCTTCTCCACAATGATTTCTTTCTGGCCGATACCTTTTGGGTCCGAGACATGTCCCCCACTTCTTGAATTTGAAATAAATCGTTATGGAGACGACTTGGAGAGTTTTTATTATATTTCAACTACTTCACTCCACTTTGAGATAACTTGTACTTCTTCAGTAGATATATATCATTCATAAAAAATACATGCATCGAGGGCTTTTTTAATTACAATAATTTTGTCTCCTGAAGGAGCTACTATGAGGTTTGGACACATCCGTAAAAATTTTGTATATGTTGAGTTTCGTATTCAATTTGATTGAAATGCAACTAATTTTTTTTCAGGTATTCCGAAAATGCTAAAAAAATATCATCAATAATGAGGGATCAACCACAGACTCCAATGGAACGTGCATTATTCTGGATTGAATTCACAATGCGAAATAATGGAACCAACATTTATGATCCACAGTCAAGACACATATCGGGTTTCATCTCGTCTTCCTTCGACATTTACATATATCTTTTATCAGTTCTATGTTTAGTTGTATATTTTTTGAAGAAAATGGTGGCCGTCTTGTGGAGTCTAGTGAACTGGGAAGAGAAGAAAGTAAAAAGACATTGAATTGAACAAATTCATATGTCGTGAACATTATCTGATTCCGAGATCAGATGATATTTCGAATAGGCTAGAAAACAAGACGATATTTCTGAATATAAATGATGGTATATCAAGTGAAGAGATAGGCTGTGCTCTGTAACAAGATTCACATCCAGTAGAATTTGCATCCATGTCCCTGAATAAAGCAGAAGGAAATTACGCGCAGATTGAGGAAGAGTTGTTGAGCATCATATTCTCACGTGGAAAATTCCATTGTCTGATTCATGGTAGAGAAGTCCCTATACGAACGGATCATTGACCTTTAATTTCAATATTTGCCACCAAAGATTTGGATAATGTAAGTGTTTGGTCGCGGAGAATGCTATTGGGATCAATAAACTATAGGATTTGTGTAACATATATACCAGGAAGAGAAAAGTATGTTGCTGATACCCCGAGTAGCAAATGACCCCAAGCCAAAGTTTTAACATCAAAAGGAATCTTATAGCGCTTATCATCAGCAGATGAAAATGCAACTCAATTTCTCAATTCCATATGAATGGTGTGGAGGGAAAAAGTGAATGTATACATCTAACGTAATATTGTTTCACCATTTTCTTTAATATTCACATAGTCTGAAGACTGATTAGGTTTTCGACCACGGTTTTTGGAACACCTTCGGCTTTTTTCCTCACATCACCTACTTTGACACACTAAGCTCTCGCATCAGTACCTTGAAAAGATACAATAGGTCTTCCTACATATTCGTCTTCCATGCGTCCTACTACAGATTTTGATTTGGAGATCTGGTGTATATTGTCTACAGGATAGTTTGACGTTTCGGAAAAATCTTATATTTTCTTCAATATCATTATAGAAAGTTTCTGTGAGTATTTCTAGAATCAATGAATCTGTATCGGTGTAGCATAATGTTACTTTCTCGCCATATCTTACTTCGATGTATCCATAGAAAAAATCGTAAATGATAGTTTTCGAAATATCCGATACTGAAAATCCAACATACATCAGTTTATCATAACAAACACTAGTGTTCTCTTACTGGCTGAATTCTGTACTGCATTTGAAATGAGATTTGGCTATCAGTGCCCTTGCTCCCAGCGAATTATTTCTATTTTCCAAGCGTGAACAAAGTTTTGAGTCAATTCTTTCGTCGACATTTTTGATGGTCTTTACAAATATTGGATATATCGATAATTCGAAAAGTTTTCGTTCAAATTCGTTCAGTGCAGTGCGGAATTTCGAAGTTGCGTGTTCAGGTCAATATATGACCTCGACCACGCCGATTGGGAGAATTCCAAGATTCTATGGATTTTCTTCAGTTCCAAACCATATTCCAAACACTGCTTCGAATTTTAGTAATAAATAACTTATTCCCATCTATTTCGTTAATTGGGGATCAGTTTGAAACTCTTACTCTCTGACGGGATTATTTGTTCTGGGAAAAATGGTCAATCGTTGTGATCATTGTGGTCCACTTCTGGAACGTATCCTTTTGATGAGTCGTCCTCAATCGCGTGACAGTCGAAGGTCTCGATATCTCCAAACTCAACCCACTCAAAATCACCTGCTGAAGATGGTTTGCCATACTTGCTCCATATGAATTTGTTGCATCCAAATACATTGAGTATGGAGTTGGTTCCAGAGGATCAAAATTTGTTATCTGCTACAGATTTTCTATCGCTACATTGTTCCACCTCTCCTTGAATACCCTTCTTGAAATAATGTTTCATATCAATATCAGTTGAGAGCTGAAGTTCAATTCGTGTATAGTGTAACATCGCATCCCAACTCAACGCAGGTGCTGTCAGATAGTGAGCAGGATCTAACTTGTATTGTTGCATGCATGCTTTTCTGAAATACTCGAAGACGTCTGCTAGCAGCAAACAATCAGATTTCAAATGAACATCGGCGTAATCTCCTCATGTTTCACATCCGAAGATATTCAACACGTTTAGAGCTTCTATTGTTATCCACGTCCGAAAGTGATTTGCTGGTTGAATCATTATAGAACTCCTCCTCTGAAGGAAGTTGAGTTTCTTTCAATTTTTTTGAGGAATTCACATGTTTGTGAGGAAAAACTACTTCATGCCTCATTAGATCGAACTGTCTGTTATCTTGGGAGAATTCTCAAACCTTGTTACACTGCTGCACCTACAAATTTCTGCTGAGTTTATCGAGAGATTTTGGTGAAAATCGAAAAGAGTCTACAAATCTAAACTGGATATATTCATCAAATACTCTTGACACTTCAGATTCATCAACCGATATTGACTTCAAGAACTAAATATACTTCTCTTCAGTTTGAGCTATCACTTATACTCGTTCTCCTCTGGTTGCTAGTCTTTTTATGAAAAGATGAAATTCGTAATTCGTAAGGTTGTGAAAGAATACAGGAATAGTCTTTGGGGTCTTTTGGTTCAAATTACAAATTCTATAGGCAGCTGCACGAATTTTTTCTGGGTAGTGGCAGTGATCACAAACCATGATATCTGTTTGCATGAATAGCTCCTCACAAATATGTCACGTGTTGCTATTTTGGAAAGTTTCCTTCTCTTACTCAGTAAGTGGATGCATTTCACGAACATCCTTCATGTGATTCGTGTATAAATCTCGAACGGTTTCATCCAACTTTCTGACAAAACCGTCAGCAGCATCAGCACCGTGATAAAGTACTTACCTGGAATAACGGTCATCAAAATAACACTTCAGTTTCAGGTTTCTGATCGCATTTCCACTGTTTGGATTATCATACAAATTATTTTTCTCATCATAATGAAGGAGAGTGTTGAGTAATACCAAAACAACTTCAAGTTTTTCTTGATCGGGTCAATAATGTCGGAGGAGAATTTTTTCTTCTCACATCACTATATTCATCGAGATATTTGGTTGACATTCAGATTGAGTTTTGATCCAAGTACTATGATTACACTGACCTATCGGGAAAATTGATATAATGAAGTTTCGCATACCGTGTGTCCCATATGGGGTCACACTGAGATAATACATGTTATTTAACAGTGCGTAAAATACATACGATCTTTTATGTGGGGAACTCCAAAAGTATAGATGTTTCGAAGATAATGAACGCTCGAACACCTTATACAACTTTAAAAATTGCAGTATTGAACAGGAATGTTTTAATCCCTATCAACTTAGTGTTGAATTTGCTTCATGAAAAATGCCTGTAATATCATGAGATGAAATAAGGATGAACAAAATGCCTACCTGAAATTGAATGGAGAGTGTTTCGAGTGGGAGACATCTTTCGAATTATGAGAATATTAATAACAGTTACAATTGAGTATTTTGTTATCCCTCTTCTCGTTCGAATCAGAGCTGTTATCCTCTTAGGCACTAGCTCCACAAAATTTCTGATGAAGTTCTGGAAAATAGCTCTCCATTCATCTCATATCGCAGTCGTCAAATTTATTCAAATTATTAATTCCACCCTCTCTCCTTTTCAACTTCAATTTCATCCGACTCCAAACATGCTCAATTGGATCCATATATGACAAAAGTGGCCAATCCATTCTCTCGATATTGTTTTCTCTCAATACTTCGGTGACGATTAATACTCGATGAGGTCGGGCATTTTCATTGGCCAAAATCGAATAATCTACAAAATTTCGGGAAAATGGTGTAACAATATCTATCAAACATCTATCTGAGTATCTTGATGCATTCATGCATTCCCCTCCCAAAATCACTAGCTCAGTCCTTCCATTCATCATCATACCACCCCATACAGTCACACCACCACCTCCATAAACCAATTTTGCCTCCATATTTTTGTTTCATGAATCTCTCATTGCGACCTCTCCATACCATGACACGTCCATCCGATCTGAAAAGAATTTGCACTCATCAGTAAACATACACCTACTTCATTCTGCTAGTCCCCAGTTTCCACGCTCGACAGCCCATTGCCTGTGATCAGCTCGATGACGCTGCCCTAACATGCTCGCAGCTCATATCCTGGATCTCAAACCGCTTTCGTGCAATCGTCTCCAGACAGTTCCAACAAATATTCCCACTCCTGCTGCGGCCTCCAAGGGCTTGTTTATCTGTCGAGCAGTACTGCTCTTTTTCCGACGAGCAGCAGTTCGGAGAAAATCATCATGTCTGTGCTATGTAGCCCTAAAACGCCTTCCGCCATGACGATATCTAGTAGTCCCTTGGTTCCGCAAACGGACAATTGCTCGTTGAACAGTACCTCTTTGATGGATTGACATCATATACTATTCTTCTAATGGAGAAACTATCATTCCATAATCTGGCTATATTTGCCAATTCAGGTGACGTTAGCATAGGCATTATTCGATGTGTACTTTACGACGGCAAATACGAACTGAACACAATATATTCGCATGCAAAGCAGTGGTTTATGGAAATAACGATAGTTCTATAAAAACAATCAATTTTTTGATACTTGTTGATTCCTATATGATATACAGAATGTTTCAATGTATCGATATTGAGAGAAATAAGAACTGCCTACTCCATCTCAAAAACTATGGTATTCTCGTCTACACCAAAAATGATAGAAATTTTCTTGGAACTTCGAAAGAAGATTCATACTCCGTATGAACGCACAATGATTTGAATTTAACAAAAATCAAGGACCGATTACAATTGAGATTCTGAATTCTCAATGATGGTTTTTTGATGCGCCTCGTATCTTCAGGATGGAAACAATTTTCTTATAAACGAGGAGATATGGCGCAATCGATCTTGAATTATTGATTATAGAAATATGATGATAAAAAAATACCTCCCTGAAATTATTGACGCTATCGAAACAAAAACTAAATTGTTTCAAGAGATCTCATCATTCTCCATTATTGCAACGGAAATATCCATTTGTGTAATCATCCGGACAGTGAAGATGCGATCAAAAGTCAATAACTTGGGACACAAAATCTAGCCTGAATTAATCCCTGGAAACCACTCTGCATTGGTCATTGTATGGAAATGGAGGGATCCGATTTATTCATGGAGTACGCAACCGTGAAAATCCTCTCGCAACAATTTTCGTAACGAAAATTCTCTACTTTTGACACATTCCACAAGAAAATTCATATTGTCGGGACAATGTGATCAATCAATGACAATCAAAAACTATTTCGAGATATAGGATTGAACTCCATGAAGTATCATGAAGAAAGCAGAATATGAATTTTTGTACGGAATGGGGTGACCCAAAGTCGATGCAAGTTCACAGTGTACCATTAATCGCCCTGTACAATTTGGAATCCATGGATCCCAGAACAATAGAATGAGCTTCTGATATCTGATAATCAAATTGAAATCGAATCATTGTCCCAGAACTTATAATCTCACAAACCAAAAATTTCAGGTGCCCCACTCCAATTGTGGGGCACTGTACTTCAGTTATCATCTTTTCATCCTCCAAAGACGATTCAAGACCGAACACATTAACTAAGATATTGTTGAGGCGCTCGAACTCTTGAATAACTTCAATTTCATGGAAGAGTCAAGACCTTGAAAATTCATCAGCTTATTGAAGTATGGATATGATGATGTTCTCATCGGATGACCGTCTGCAGGAAAAATTGCGGCATTGATGCACCATGCGAAGCCGGCTTTGTCCATATTTTGAATATCCAAAACCGCATGTTTGAATCTTATAACTCTAGGCAGCTTGATGTATGAAGAGGCCGAAATCGATGGGAAGTTATTGATGTTCACATTCAAAAACATAGCATGTTTCAATATCCACCCAGAATCACGTTCTTGGAACTCTGACGCCTTCACAATCATTTCTTGCTTGAAGTCATCATAATCATGCTCAATGTTTGATGATATTGGTGATGTTTCATTCCTGGTGCTGAAGTACTTTATATCAGATAGTTTCTTCTCTGGTATGATATACAATCCAAAAAGTTCGAGATCTATCTTCAAGCTTTGGTTAGTCCCCTAATATTCAGATAGGACTGCAAGAACTCTTGGTTTCACTACTTGCAAGATATCTTGGAGATCGATGTGGGTTTTGTCACAAGAAAATTGGAAGGTGGCTATCCTGTTCTTGAGAACACAACGGAGTTTTACTATCCAATTCCCTGAATGATTTTCAACAAATTGATTTAGCCTCCTTCGTTTTTGAGCACTTTGAGGATCATTGGTATCATGAAGATAGTTGAACAATGTGCTTGTCGATGTAGATGGTTGTGAATCGTTGTTG
Source organism: Phaedon cochleariae (assembly GCA_918026855.4). Lineage (NCBI taxonomy): Eukaryota > Metazoa > Arthropoda > Insecta > Coleoptera > Chrysomelidae > Phaedon > Phaedon cochleariae. Next base: position 9,328,812 of record OU896722.1, on the reverse strand, counting down.
TATTTCATCTTCTTGGTCGATGGTCTCTCAGTACTTTCATAACTTCGGAAATTTTCACGAACATGATGGCATAAATGTATTTATGTGGGAAATTCATTACTACAAAACCTGCACTTCATCATCACAATGTGTGTTGAAACGTGGTGAGAACAGAGAGAACAGGGTCAATCGTATTGCTCCTAATCCATATTGTTTAGTGGGATGCTAACATTCTTTTGATTGCCTTGTTCATTAAAAACAAACATCTGATGCGATTGCATCGTGCCTGCAATTACAGTAATTGAATATCTGCTACACACATGTCTGCGAAAACAAACTTCTGGTACCCGCATGTGCAATTGCGCCACGGCTGCATTGAACACCATATGTTCAGACAATTCATTATTCAATGAAAGAATCAAAACAAATCCATTTTAAATCATGATAAAAAAAAATTGTGAATGCACAAATACAATTTGAGAAAACTTGCTATTCCAAATGTGGAACACCAAATGTCGATGTGTAGATGCTCTCAATCTTGTCCGGATATTTTCGACTCGATAGTATTACTCCAAGTTTCGGAGGAAATCATAGAGAACGAAATTTTGCAGAATATTATGGCTCTCTCATTGGTGGAGAAAGGTAACGATGGAAGGCCATGTATACGCGTTCAACTCTTTGGTAGAGATGTCATTGCACTTCTGAACAGTGGTGCCAATTTGTCAGTAATAGGTCAAGGAGGTTTGGAGGTTAATGATAATCATGAGTACTCCTCTGAACCATGTTCTCACAGCTAATGAAACATATCATGGAAGTGGATTTTCCTATCAATATTGATGATACTATTCAGATCGTGCCAGCACAAATGGTACATTCTCTATCACAATCATTCATTTGGGGTAGCGATTTCTGTAGAAAATTCGGGGTTACTTCAAATTCCAACAACATTTTTTTTGGGACGTTGGATGTCTAGTTTTCGACAAAACTGTCGACATTGTTGATTACTCTTCAGACTTCAGCAAGATATCAAAATTGTGTTAGGTAGATGGATATAGAGATGGATCAGATCAGGTGAAGTAAATGAAAATTTCGATTGACCCATTTGGGGAAATCACTATTGACGTCCGTTCAGGTCGTACAAAAATGATTACTTTGGAAATTGACACTGGGAATGTGAACTATTCAAATAAAGACAATATTCAATGTCTCCTTATATGTTGAAGATTCTCAGCCAGGATTGAAATGATTACATCAAGTTGAGTGCCGTGAAACTATCGTGGAACAGTCCAGTACGACTCGTGAAGCAAACTTCAGAAAAATGAAGGTTCTGTTCCGACAGTCGTGAGCTTAACGTGCTGACATAATGAGAAGCTTTTTGCCAGGTTTTTCTTGAGGAGGCTTTCAAGGAGAGAACAGCTTCAAGAATTCCTGAAAGGGGTTCATATGCAACCGAAACAATGTAATTGGTTGTTTGTCTCAAGTTTGGACCAAATCGTTCCAGCTATTCGGATAATATCATGATCATTTCGGCCACGTTTGATGTGAATTTTTCATATGGGTGGAGAACCATATGAAAAAAAGCGGATTCAACCACATTATACTTGGAAAAATGCGGGTTTTTCAAAGAATCGCTCAGATATCTAGGGTTTGTCATCGAAAGACAAGGAATAAGAACTAATCTGAAGTATCAGTTATGGTTAATTTTGCTCGACCAACTATAAATACGGAAAAAAAAACGCAATGTGTGATGTCAAAGCGCCGGTTTCCGGTGAGAGATATGGCAACCTCTTCACGATTCAAGATATTGAGCTTCCACCTGATAGCAGAAAAAGTTCAGTTCAAGATACCAAGTGGCTTGAAGGAGACTACAAGACGGTGAAAGGAAGGTTACATGAGGCATACCAGAGAAATGTCTTTGGTGAAAATCTTGGAGGAAGAGGTGTTTTCAACAAAAGGGAAAAAGTTTGGCGACGAAATTTAATTCTTTCAGATGCTTCGATAAAATCCAGTGCAGATCGAGCTCTCAACTATGTGTTGGGTACAGTGAGGAGACGAACTCCAGGACTAGATTATGCTTCGAATAATACCAATGGTTCTTCTGCTGGAGAGTGGCATATCAAAGATTTCGAGAGACATTTTGAATCCAATCCAGATGTTTCTGTTAGATACATTGTCATTCAAATTGAAATTTGTTGAGGTGGTGTGGTAGTAAACACAATCTTGCGGTTGAATTGAACCATTTTTCCTGAATTTTGTTGTAGGAACTCTAGCAAAAATTTTGCCAGTACCAATGTTGAGGCCATTATTGATAGGTAATCTTCATCTGAGAAATAATTGTAGATTCAAATTTTTCCAGAAAGTTTGAATACTTGACATCTTCGGCCATTTATATTTGGCACTATTATCGATTTCATTCCATCCGTTCTTCTACCAATAAATTATCACAATGGGTCTGATCAGCATACGCATCATATTTCTCCTGATGTGAATTTTCATTACATTTGGATAAGTTTGTGAATGATATTTGTCCATGTAATTTCAATAAAACTGGACTTGACATATCGATTTTGACTTGAAGCGATTCTTTAACTTCCACAATCGAGACTTCCCCGATGTTAGACTCCCTTGTAGGAAACGTGTGGTACGAGCACCTTCTATAATGAGTTCGACTCTTGACAAAATTATTTTGTACCACTCTTGAGAATTTTTTTTTGTATTCTCTTCCTTTTTCTCAGAAGAAGGGTATTTAGAGCGTTCGAATTTGCTTGGTATTGATTTCTCATTTTGTTTTCATGGCATCCTTAATGAACATTCAAATGATGAGACCATCAAGAATGCATACTTATAGAAAGAACTCTGTGTTGAAAGATCAATGAACATATTCCACAAGATGAAACATTCATTGATAGGCGGACACTCACTCATACACAGTTCTTTCCTTTCATTCCAACAGATATTTTGCAGTGCACACATGTAAAGTTGATAGTGAGTTCTCAATCAACGACAGTTGACACTGTGAGGGGTTGGTGAAGTATTCCACTCGAATCAAGGGGTGTTCTTCTTGTTTGACCTGTTGGTCGATTCGTTACACCATCTGAAAACTTCCACCTGCGATGGAACACCGACAGCATGGCTCCATGTTTGGCCCTTTTTCAGAAGGTGATTCGTTATTCGAGGACGTTGCTCGAGTTTCAGTGATGCTGATTTCATTGTGCGGAATGGAATGTTGAAGCCTGTTTTTGGCAGGTTCGACCTTTCCTATTAGAAAACCCACATCTCCGCCCTCGCCAAAACTTTCCTAGTCAGCATAGTTTGCTCTAGACCATTGGATTCTGGCCAGAGCAGACTGCAGGAGATTTTATCAGTTATCTGGTTATCTTAAGGGGAAGCCGACATACTCACACCACCTTGGGATGCCAGGAAGAAACAACTGAGTGGTCCAGCCCCATGGGCTGATAAACGACACCTTCTACATTTCAGTTTTTCCAAGCTTGTCGTGCATGAGGTGACCTATGCTTCACTCCATGCCACCAAACAAGCCTGTGATAGAAGCGTTACAGGATTTCTGAAGAGGACTGTTTCTTAAAGGATTTGATGATTCAAATTTGACGTAACTCGAAATCTTCATCACCACTTTCTACTCCTTGAGTGCCCACTCTCCCTCATAGTACTATGAGGCCGTAGTTCAGATTGCACATCACCATTCGAGAAGTGTCAGTATACCAACTAGTTCAATTGGTGGATCATGATGATTCCATACATTCCACATAATAATATTGAATATTGATTCCCTATATTTTATGACTCTATATGTCTATTTTGTCGATGTGAGGAAAATCTGAGATTGGAACAAGTGAAATTTGTTAGTGGGGTCAACGTTGAGAAGTTGTTTTATCTTACGATGAGTGTGAGAAGTTTTATTTTTTGATGCTGATTAAACATCTGTTCAACCCTTCGTCTGTGTTCGAAACCTACTTATCGTAACAGTTATGAATAGCTGATCATTCAGTGTGTGTTATAATCATCAAGAACTACGGTTATATAGGCGGCTCGGTGGTCGAGAGCGTGAAGGCGCTGAGTTCGTATGGGGATTCCCACCGAGACATAGGTTCGAATCCTAGTTGGGCCATGGATGTTTGTGTTCGTATGTATACCTAACCCCGCACAAGTTTCGACTTATGGGGCGTTTGGTTCCAGTGCTGGGACCAACGAGGTACGCAATTGCAAAAAAAATATATCTTTCATCATTTCAACTGCACTTTTACAAAAACGACCTGCGAAGTTTGATGATAATGTGCGGTCCTTGACAGTGATCTCGTGGTTTCATCGGTTTGTTGACGAAATAAATTGTTTCTGATTCTCAAATGGTTCCATTTATCATATTATGTGTCTCAGCAATGCAGTCGAATAATTGTAATTATTATTCAGGAATGTTCTGTCAGTGAGACTCCCAATATTCCCAATTTTTTAGTTGAGTACATAGAACCGAACTCACTTATCTGCTCTTTGATGGAAAGCTACCGTCAGCATACATGTTACTTATTTTCCTATTTTCTTCGAAATCTATTCGAAAGTTCAGAAGAGTGGGCTACACTTCATGAAATGACCACATCACTGGTTATATAAAATCCTTAGATGTTGATACAGGGTGAATTGAAAAACTCAAATATCGAGATTTGCCGTATATTTACTGACACCCTTCATATCAGGTATTGCGTTGAAATGTGGTATGAGTGTTCTTCAGCTTTGCCTGAATCGAATGGTCATTTGAATTTTGGAGAAAAAAAAGCCTTATAGGCGTTTTTGAAATTCAAATCACTTCAATGAATGATAGCAGGCCTGGAGAATCTGAGAATTTGGGATATTCTCACATTCTCGAAGAGACCTCGTTGAGAAGGTACTATATTATGAGATTTTTGTTGGCTTTGATTTCGAACAATAATTAATGAGCGATATATTCTCATTTGGCGGACGTATTCCAATCTATGTGAGAAATTACCTAATAAAGAACATAGAAAAATAATGATATAATGTATTTTTTTCTTTCGAATCTGTCGAATGTTAATTTCTGCCTATATCTTGGGAACGGTTCGATATATCGAAGTACAGGTTTCAGCCATCAATGTTCACAAAAATCGAGCTCTAGATTCCTGGGTCAGTTTTTCTATACCTTTTTCGGCAATGGGAGAAACTACATGAATCCAGCAATTTGGGACACCTTGTACACAAACATGCGTTACTTCAAATACAATCAACTTCAAGAACGGTTCTCACAACATTCATTACATCCTTCATGAATTTCCATCAAGTAACGGCCAAACAAAAATAAAATGAATACTTCTCTTCTTGTAATTTGATGATATTGATATACGATATCAATGTGTCAGTGAGCATACCTAGATATCTAGTATAATCCAAAGATTTGATAATTTGTACAATCATATATAATGCATGGATTCCACTTCAAGATGTAGGTTCTGCTCTTCCTAAACAAGTTTCGACTTCTGGGGAGTTGGTTCCTAACTTTACAGTAGCGATATATAAATTTTACAAAAAAAATATATGTATACATTCCATATACATCAGTGATAATACTGTTGCATGTTTGGACAACTGGAATACAAGAATTCCATCCCGTACGAACCTGGTGATGAAGAAGTTTGCTTTCTAATATTCGATATTCTATTTCTAGAGCACACATTTGAGCGTGAGAATATTCAGAAGTAACTGGTACGATCAAAGTCCTGAAGTGGTGAGGAGTCTTTCGATAATGATGATGAGAGTGCAGAGACCATTAGTACTTACTATCGCCGGTATTCGAGTGATTGACATCGAACTGTTTGTGAGCGTAAGTCTGAAATCTGGATAGGAGTGCTCGCTATGTTTTGATATACGTACTTTTTCAGATCATCAAAGCTGGTTATACTTTCATACTGTACCAGGAAATTGGGAGAGATTCCTAGGAATGAGGAAGTTCAATTCTGATAATTTTCTTCAAATTACTTCATTTGTCGATAGTCTCATGTTTCTGCAATGTAGAATGACTATTAGATGATTCTAACCACTTATATTTCCGAACTAGAGCAATTTAGGAATGTTATGGCAATAAACGATGACGTGATCGATTAATCCAATATTAGCATAGGTGTAATATATTTGGTTCATGATATTCAATATTCCCTGTTATATATGGATGACAGAGCATTGGCAACAGTTGAATAGCTGTTACATTGGGTACTGAGAGATTTGCTAGTTGTATAAATACATGCCAAATTTGTCGCACTCGGTTATTGGATCGCAGAGATGCTGTTAGGGAACCAGGAAGACTTTGAGCCTGAATCTGGAACATGGGTCAAATAAACTACTCAACACTAATTTCGTCGCACACCAAAATGTCGCCCCTGATATAATGTGAATAACTTTTTTCAGTTTAGAACAATTTGAATTTGGTTCACTGTTCGATAGCCCAGTCCTTCAGCTATAGTATTTACATAAAATCTCTACATGGTGTTTTCCGACACTGTGCAAAATTTCGGAATATTCAAAAGGCTCTCAAATGGCGAAAAAAATTGTTTTCTCAACTTCGACAACAGAGGCATGAAGATGATCTCATTACCTCGAGATATTTCGCGAATCAACTTCCTATCTCTCTTATTTACAGAGTGATCTCAAATAATCAACTTTTTGGTTTTGCAGTCATAACTTTTTTCCACGTCAACCGATTTTGGGAATCTGAGGCTCATTTAGAAGATAAAACTTCAGTTGAAGAGATCTGAATATCAGAATTGACTCAAGATGGCTATCAAAGATCTAGAGTTTTCTTGAAAGTGACCCAAATCTGGAACGCCCTCCGAATCTCGGTTGGGAGGAGAATTGAATGAAAACCAACTTTTTCTCGGAAAAACAATTCATTCTGGATGCGTCCATATTTTTCTCGATCTCAGTACTCAAGAATGTGCGTGAGAAATCACAATTGAAACATGTTCTCTCAAAAACATCAGACCATTTCTCCTCTGTAATGCATGGCCCGTAACCAACGTTACAAGAATCAGAGTAAGTGACTGACAAGTCAGGTTATACGTCGTTTTCGAATCTTTAACAGATTTTGATAGTTTCGATGCCGCATCTAACGACCGACCAGTTGGAACTGATTCCACAAATGAGGGAACACGGGTTATCTTCCCTCCAAACACGACAGTCCGATCCATTCAAAGGGCTTATTTCCGACACGAATTTTTTGTTTATTACTGTCGATTTGTCCGACGCATTATTGCGACTGAAAACTTTACGTAATTGGCAAACTGTTTTCGTGAAACTTTCACCATTTTTGAAATGCGTTTTCACAATAGATAAATGTTGTTTGCTTGAATACTTCTCCATATTCTTAAATCGCATGTTATGTACGTGACAACTGTTAAAAAAATCACTTTATTGAAAAAATCAAAATTCGTTGCTCTTGTTGGTACAACATTTATGATGAGTCTCAGCTGATCGGGTTCGTCAGTCACTCATTGTGATTCTTGTAACGTTGGTTACGGCGGGCCATGCATTACAGAGTAGAAATGATCTGATGTTTTTGCAAGAACATGTTTCAATTGTGTTTTCTCACGCATAATTCTTGACTACTGAGAGCAAGGAAAATATGGACGCATCCAGAATGAATTGTTTTTCCGAGAACGAGTTGATTTTCATTCAATTCTCCTCCCAACCAAGATTCGAAGGGCTTTCCAGATTTGGGTCACTTTCAAGAAAACTCTAGATCTTTGATAGCCATCTTGAGTCAATTCTGATATTCAGATCTCTCCATCTGAAGTTTTATCTTCAAAATGAGCCTAAGATTTCCAAAATCGGTTGACGTAAAAAAAGTTATGGCTGCAAAACCAAAAAATTGAGTTTTTGAGATCACCCTGTAAATTAGAGACTGAAAAAAGTTATTCACATTATAACAGAAGCTACATTTTGGTGTGCGACGAAATTAGTGTCGAGTAGTTCATTAGGAATTATCAAAGTTCTTTTCCCACCAGTCATATCACGATGTTCTGAATATTCGGGAAGAAGCTGTCACATTATCGTTCAAGAAACTGTGTGACCAAGCAACATTGTATTACGGAGCACAATTGAGTTATCAGAGCAAGACAGAATTATTATGATATCCAGAACTGAGTGGTTTTATGCGAAACTATTTCACGAAACATGAAAATCATTCATTATGATTGAACAAGCCCTCCAACCACAGCAATTCATCCTGCATTGGAAAGGAATATTCTCAGATAAAATATTAGGAACTTAAAAAAAAATATATATATATATAGGGTAATACTTCGAGAATTCGCATTATCTATGTGATGAAAATATCAATTCTTTCTCGGTCTATTCAACAGAAAACAACTATTTCCCTGGCTATATGCCACGACGAACATTGAATAACATCTATTGAACATACACGATAAGGATTTGAGAACAAAATCTTCTGAATTATATATTTTGCAAGGACGGTATAATTGTTGATATTCCAGAAGAGCATCGTCCATGGAAATATCTATGAAATAGAGCCAGATCGCCACTTTCACGGTGTTCCAGGAAAGTGAGTGAGTTTGTGAGCGAGGCATCACCCACAAGACGAATTGCCCTTTTTTGGACAAAATCCAACAGTTTCAGGGTATGTTTGAGTGCTGCACTCCAAATATGGAAACAGTATTCCAGGACAGGTCGGATCTGTGCATTATTGATCATAAGCAGCTGACCTGACCCTGAATAGAAAATCAAGTTTTTGAGATCCACTTTGAGCAGTTGATCGAAGCAAAAATTGATTAGATTGGAACAAGAGAATTAATTCGATGTCAATTTGATCGTCCGTCATAGTTGGGAAATTGTGTTCTTGAGTCAGGAAGTTTTGGGCTTGTTATATAATCATAGATGATGTCTCATTATAATAATTGGATAATTCTTCATATGATATTTATTTGCTTGAGCCGAATGTTTCTGATTTTGAAGAAAATTTGATATAGCTCACTATTATTAGAGTATTGAAGGTTTTCCTATCAATTAAATAAAATATACTCTTAAAATTGGTGAGCAGAACACTTCTTCATCAAAAATTGGTCATCGTATTGAGAGAGAAAAATAATTAGAACATGTATATTGAGGATAAAAAAATTTCAAACATAATAATTGTGGATCCATCGAATACTGGTCTGTAGGTCTAGGGGGTGAAATATTGATTTTTATAGATGTATATGATTTTCAGTCTCTGCATCTCTTGCACAAAAATGACAACGACAAACTAAAGAAGAAAGTGACAGAAAAATTGATGTTATTTTGATTGTTAAACGTGTCGATTGTCATCCGTCATTGCTGTGACAGTGTTGTCAGGTGAATTAGTGCTTTTTTGTTAGCAGGTTCAATATTTCAGATGGGTACTGTCGTGAGTCGAAATATTGTAATGAAATGTCAGTTTCAAGGTTATTTTTGATGAACGAGTTTTGTCAAATTCTATATATCTGTCGAAACTTCAATTCCTGTCAATTTCATGAGGTCTAAAAGATTCTCCGGAATTTTGACAATTCCTGGTGAGCTTCTGTTGGAAAAGAATGGTCGCTGTCCTGCTGGTATAATCAGGTATCGAAAGAGAATCCTTGAGGATTCAGCACCCCTCCTACCATTTTGCCACCAATAAAGTTGACGGTGTTTTCGCCAGTAGAGTATTTCTGATCGACACTGCAAGATTAGGAAATACGCCTGTCAGACACGACATCAGCCCTTTTTGAAGAAGGTTAGTCCCGTTTTTTGTCTCCTGAAAGTCGATTCGTGATGATTCGAGATTGAGAATTCAATCAGATTATTTGTTTCAGGTTTCTAGATCACGATCGAAATCTCAGGTTATAAACAAAACTTTCTTGTTTCGATCCGAAGTTTGAGGTTACAATTAGAACATCCCAGGTTCAAGATTTCATGTTGCATGCACAGTTTCAGTCCTACAGTTCTAGAGTTGGGTACAAGTATTTTGTTCAGATCAAGCATTCATTCTTGAATTGTCTTCATTTTGAGAATTTTGGATAGCCTCAGGACTCTCCTCCCAAGATATTTGGTTCCAGTCGCACAGTTCTAGAGCTAGGTTCAAGTATTTCGGTCAGTTCAAGCATTCAATCTTTGGATGTCTTCATTTTCAGAATTTTGGATAGCCTTGGGACTCTCCTCCTAAGATTTCTGGTGCCTTACTACCGATGAGGGAGAGAGACATCTACCTCTGGATCACGGATCCTGCCAGCAGTGCTGTCGAGCTTTATCAATATTACAAAACACTAGGTCTAGAGTTCTGTCGTTTCTGTGATTTCTTACAAAATTATACTGCAAAAACTCTCCAGAAGGTAACAAATCAATTGAATTAGGATTCCTATCATCTACATTCACGGGATAATAGCTGAGATCTAGCTGAAGCTGTGAAATCATATGGTTGGGAGATCGCTTCTACACGTGATAAACCTCGTGATAAACTATCTGCAACGATATTATCCTTGCCGGGAATGTGTCTTATGTCTGTGGAGAATTGGCCGATTAAATCCAAATTGCGAAACTGTCTTGGTGTAGCTTTGTCTGACTTCTGCTTGAATGCAAATGTAAGCGGTTTGTGATCAGTGAGTATAATTAGTTCACGACATTCTAACATATGACGAAAATATTTCACTGCTGAGTGAATTGATAGCAACTCTCTATCAAAAGAACTGTACTTCCTCTGTGCAGGCGATAACTTATTAGTGAAGAACGATAAAGGTTGCCATCCATCCGCTGTTAGTCGTTGTTGTACAGTTCCCATGGAAGTTTCGGATGCATCCGTCACCAATGAAAGCATAGCCCTTGATTCTGGATGTGAACTAAACTCAGCTCACATCTGTTGAAAGCAAGAATGAGTTTATCCGTCCAGATGATTCTGTCGTTACCCTTAGCTCGACCTTGAAGAAGAATGTTCAAAGGTGCTCGATCCGATGCAATATGCGGAAAGAAACGTCTGTAGAAAATGAGCATCCCAAGAAATCTACGGAGCTCTTCACCGTACCTGCTTGTGGGAATTTTGGAATAGCTTCAACCTTCTTTTTCAATGGTTTCAATCCTCGGCTAGAAAAGTTGTATCCCAAGAAATCGATTTTGGAAACACCAAACTGACATTTGCTCACATTGATTGTCACCCCATATTTCTTCGAACGATCGGATAGAATTGCTATGTGTTCCAGGTGTTCTTCTTCCGACGATGAGGCTACCAAAATATCGTCGATATATGCATAGCAAGAATCTAATTCTCGAATGACTTCATCAATGAATCTTTGGAAGGTTTGGGCAGCGTTCCGAAGGCCGAAGGTCATAAACGGAAATTCGAACAAACCGAATGGGATAATGATGTCTGTCTTCGAAATATCTTCTGAATTCACTCTGATTTGATTGTGAGCTTTCACTAGGTCAATTTTGAATAAAACTGTCTGATTTGACAAAAATTTTCAAAAATCATGAATGTGACGGACTGGATATCTGTCAGGAATAGTACGAGCATTCAGAGACCGATAATCTGCACAAGGTCGCCATTCTCCATTTTTCTTGATAACTATGTGAAGCGGGGAAGACCAGCAGCTATCTGAAGGTCGGGCCACTCCAAGTTTGACCATTGCATTGAATTTATTTCTAGCTGCTTCCAACTTGCCTTTGTCAAGACGACGAGCTCAACAAGCTACAGGAGGTCCAGGTGTAGTTCGAATGTGGTGAATCATTAAATGTTTGAAATCTTTAGGGATTCCGTCAGGTTGAGTAATACATGGGTATTCGTTCAGTAATGCATGAAATTCTGATTCTCCACAGATAGATTTGATATGTGAATGTTTATCTGTACAAATTTCACCCGAAGTCGATATTCCTGTGAAAGGATCTTGGAGGAATTGATGTCGGATATCTACTAAGAGGTTGAAATGACCAAGAAAATCCACTTCGATGATTGGTCTTGTAACATCAGAGACAACAAAACACCAGGTGAATTCACGTCTGAGCTTGCAATACAGACTGAGGTAGACTGTTTCATGAGTACTGATTACGGAACCATCAGCAGCAAAGAGTTCATACGACGACTTGTTACGTCGAGTTTTCATGGAGGATCTGGGATACACGCATAAATCAGAACGAGTATCCACCAAAAACTGCATTTTATTTATCACATCTGTTAATAAGAGGTGGTTGAACTTAGGGCAGTCGTTAACCACTGAGATATACGGCTGCCCTTCTATTTTTCCGAATCTGCTGTGAACGGAACATATGTACAAGGAGTTACACATCTCTTCGCATTAGAACCAAATCTTTCGTGGTACCAACACATTTTCGAATCGTCTCTCTTCTCGCTTCGTCTTCTAGAACGGGACGACGACATGTCTCTGGATCCACTATGAGGCCGACGTTTAACAGTGAGCAAGGCAACTTGCCGAGAAAGTTCTTCAATTTGCTTTGCGAGTAACGCTATTTCAGGGCCACTACTGGTACTTGGTGTTATGCTTGCAACCTGACAACTTGGTGACACTTCAATAATCTTGTCAGCTAGTTGAGCGACATCGTCTGATGTTGAAGAGCTTTGTGTAGCCGAAATTGCCCGTACTTGATTAGGTTATCGATTTAGCCAATAAAGATATAAATATATGTTCCACTTCCAAAAAACAAACAACCCACCTAAGCATTTAAAATGATTGTGTTGTGGCCTTGCAATGAGTTTGGAGTGGTTTATATAATTCATCAAATCCAGCGGTAGGTAGCAGATTTCAATAATATTAAGGAATATAAAAAGAAATGAAAGAGATTCTAGATTACGAAAATAATAACAATAGCAAAGAAAAAAGAAGGCGGTAAGAGAGAATGAGGTGAGAAACAAGGGCTTAGTTAACCAAAACGAGAAGGTAGGTATTATCATTGAGTGATGGTTTTTTGTCATTCAGAAAATTTTTAATGAGTTTTTATTTTCATATATAAATTTTTTCATTAATGTTTTGTATTTTTTCAAAGAGGTGGTAGTTTTATGTTGTATAGCAGGAAATTGTACAATTTAGGTCCATAAAAAAATATATGTCGTTGTGTGTGTGCTTTCCGGTTAATTGGTAATATCGAAGACTTGTTTTCAGCGAATCGGGTCGCTTAGTTTTGGGAGTGATATATTTTTGTTCATTATGAAACATCCAAATCAGAGACTGATAAATATATAATCCTCTTGTATCAAGTGTTTCAACATCCTTATAGAGCTGATAGGTGGAATAAAGTTTTTTTTTTTTGAATATTATTTTCAATAAGGAATTCTGGGTTGATTGCAGTTTACTCAAGTAATTTTCATACAGACCTCCCCACACCACTGTTATGCAGTACCTAATGACCGATTCAACCAGGGAGTTGTATAATATTGAAAGATTTTTTTTATTCAGGATATCTCTGATACTATGAATTTTATGGATAAGTTGTCTGAGCCTTTTTGTTACATGTGTCACGTGATCATTCTAGCGTAGATGCTGATCTAGTATAATGCCAAGATATTTCATATTTGATGTTTTTTCTAAAGTTGGGCAAGTGCACTTGTTTGTGTCATTACAATCGTGTATTGTTAGATGGTTGAAGAGAGGTTGTTCGGATTTATAGATCGGAAACGATAGAAATTCTGTTTCACTCACGTTGAGATTTGAAAGATTATAATCGAGCCATATTTGTGGATTTCGTGGATCATTTTCTGAGTCAGCTTTTAATTGTTGCCACGAGTCTTCCCTATATAATGAAGCTGTATCGTCAGCATATGATATTATATTTCCTTTGAAATTTTTTATCGAAGTTATACTATTGATGTATACGAGGAAAAGTATCGGGCCCAATACTGTTCCTAGTGGAACTCCAATTTTGATATCAATTGGTTTACTGAGACAGTCTTCAATTTTTACGATTTGCGATCTCTGCGATGAATAATCTCTCATCAAATCAAGTACAATACCTCTAACTCCATAATTCTCTAATTTTGTAAGAAACAAATAATGTGATAGGTACAGTATCAAATGCCTTGGCCAGATCAAGAGGAATGGATAGGCATTGTTCTGATCTATCCAAGGCATTGACAGTTTTTTCAATGAAATCTAAAAGAAGTCCATATTTGCTCAAAGTGGAGTGGAATTTTTAAGGAAGAGGGAAAGCTCAAAGTCATCTCCACAACTTTAATATGAAGTATATGTGATGAAAATATCAATTCTTTCTCGGTATATTCAACAGAAAACAACTACTTTCCTGGCTATATGTTACCACGAACATTTAATTATATCTTTTGAACACACACGATGATAATTTGAAGATGAACTCTTCTGAAGTTGAGAATTTGCATTTTCCTTCAAATAAAAATATATATGCACATAATATCATTCTGAATATACAACAGAAAACAACTACTTCTCTGATTATTTGCCACGTCTGTTCTACATCCAGAAGGAGAACATGGAAATAAAAATTATCTGAAATTGAGAATTGGCATTCTCTTTCAATATTTTTCTTTTTTTTATATTTCAGTTCCTCTGTTGATATTTTCTTCTGACATAAAGACTAAAGGTTTGGTTGCTTGAACAATTTTCTATCATCAATCATAACAAAGTCATCGATGGCTGCTGACACTCAACTTGGATTACCCTAGTATCCCTTGACACGTGGCATTCACGTTTAATCGCTTCCATAGTGAGTTTCACAAGAACGTTTATTCAATGGCTTCCATATATATATATAAGCATTTTTTCATCAACGCCTATAGCACCGCACTAATTATCGTTAATGAAGAATTCTCGAAACTAAATTCTGTAGCTGATCTTTGATTTCAATCTAGTTTCGTATCACCTTCTTCCTTTTCCAAAAAATATGGGTACAAGATACAAAATGAATGAATTTGGGTATGATATAGATTCATATAAAGAGCATGCAGTCATCATTAATTTAGATACATACATTACATAATATATTCAGATGGTTATATTATTCAATATCTTGTATCTATGATCAAACTTTGAAAACTCCAAAGTGTGTTGTAACATGCCGAATTCTTCTCTCAACGTACTGCAAGGAATTGTAGTTTCTAAGAAAATATTTCAAATAATCACTTTCTTCTCCATATAGCAAAAAAGTTGGGTAACGTTCATATATTTCATATTGAAATGTGGTCATTCATCACTTCATATCATATGAACGATCTTATTCTCGAGTGCACAAGAGCAATAGGAACATGAAAGCAGGTCGAACTGAATGTATACGTAGAATCCCCACATGACGTGAGAGCAGGCAACACTGTGACCGGCGTTCGCTCTGTGCGTAGCTGGTAGGCCTCTCTGCAGTCTGTCATTTTACGGTTCTGCTGCATTACATTCTGATGATTTCCGATTATGCCAAAGTACGATTTTGATTTTTTACGGTTCTGCTGACGTACAGTTCCTATATTCCACGATTCTGTCGATGTACGGTTCTGAATTTTTACGATTCTGTTATTTTACGGATCTGACATTTTACTATTCTGCTGAATTGCGGTTCTGATAGTTTACGATTCTATAACAATACAGTAGATGACATTACAGTCTGATGAAGTACATTCTGTCATTGTACGTTCTGATATAATATGATTCTGATGGAATACGGTCTGTTGTATTACGAGTCTGTTGATGTACGGTTTTAGCATTTCACGATTCTCTCAATTTACAGTTCTGATATTTTGAGATTCTGTGAATGTGCTGTTCTGATGTTTTGCTATTCTGTCAATGTACGGTTCTGACATTTTTCTATTCTGTCGATAAACGGTTTGTTGTATTTAGATTCTGTCAAAGTACGGTCTGCTAATGTGCGGTCTGTCATTCTGCGATTCTGACGAATTAGTGTTTGTATTGTTATGATTCTGACGAAATATCATTCCGCTGTGATGTTGGTTTGTTAGTTTTCGATTCTGTATATTTGCGGATCTGCGATATTGCTATTATAGAAAAATACACTTCTGCGCATTTGCAATCTGTTATTGTCTGGTATGCTCATGTACATGTACCGACCTCTAATGCAATCAAGGTCCCTTCCTATTACATTTATCTCTTATCATTGATTTTATACATTATTTATTATATACTTACTATTCACTCAATGTCCTAGTCATTTAAGAACAATTATTTTTAAGAATTTTATTATTATTGTTTTACATCATTTTATCTTTTTTATCCATGAATAACTGTGAGTTCCATATTTCCTTATAACATCTACAAGGTGTAGAAGGGAGAAAAACGAGCATCTCACGCACAAGGGTTATCTATCCTTTTGTGAATTTTCCTTGTTTATTTACCTTTTGCATATTCTCATAGGATAAACAAAATGCATTGTGATTTATTATGTAATGCTAATGGTAAATAAATTACAATTACAATTACAATTACAATTACAATTACAATTACAATTACAATTACAGTATACAAAAAAAGGTTTGAGGGATTGCGGTTCTGTGCATCTCTAGTAGAGATAAATACGATGCCTATAAAATATTGTTCTGTTAAGTTACTGGTTTGAAAATGTATATTCTGATGGATTACGGATCTGCGATTTTACATTCTGGTGATTTGGGTGTTCCCACGCGTATCGTTCGCGTATACGCGAGAATTCAAACTTGAAGCGGGGAATCTGTAGGCGATGCGTCGAGACAAGAAACCACCGATCGGCCGGCCGTCTGCATCAGTGTAATGAGCTACGCGAGCGTTTCAACTTAAAGCGGCGTTTTGACGATGGGATTACCAGATGTCGTAGGTCCTGAATTAGTTCGTGATTTTCGGAGTATATGCGGATGGCATACTCAAAGGTTCCAGTGAATGAAATTCAAATAATAGTGGCATAACAGTAGGATAATGAACGATGAATTATGGAAACAGTTTCGGAAAATAATTGTATTCGTCAAATAGTTCAGTAATTTTTCCCAAATTATTTGGTACGGCCCGGCCGACCCTGCCGTCCCTGACGAGCCGTCACTGGTAAGAGTTGTTATATAAATGTAACCGTTGGAGGTTGTGAGTCGGATAGCAGAAGTGACACAGTTGCATTCGATACCCTGTTTGAGCATGGACAAATAGATATTAATTCAAATCATTTCGTCATCCTGACTGGACATTTCTCTCAAAAATGAGCAGCGATAACTCAATGGTAATTTTGAATGAACCTGTTTATACAGGAGGCCGTACGGTGATATGGCGAACATACCAGCACTAGATTTCGATTGTGAAGGAGATCCGAGCTCAGTGGGTCAAAGGGGGGAAAAATGGAAAAGGGCATTCGGAATTTTTGCTCTGGCATCAAATATTCAACAACCTCAACAAAAAAGGGCAAGTCTTCTACATGCTGGAGGCATGGGACTCCAAGAAATATATTAAAATATACCAGGTGCACACATTGAGGGTTCGGAGGAAGTTGACGTATTCGCATTGGCTATTCAGAAATCGAATGAATATTTTTGTCCAAAACAGAGCAGTCTTCACGAAAGATACATTTTCAGACAAATTAGGCAAGAACAAGATTAGAAATTTGACAAATTTCTAGTTAGACTTAGAATGCAAGCGAATAAATGTGAATTTACAAATTCAAAAGAACATTTGATAGATCAAATTGTTGAAAAGTGTTAAACTAACGAATTGCGAATAAAAATTCTTAGTCTAGGGGAAACTTGATGAAATAATGTTAGAAGCTAACGTTTTAGAAACCGTTAACAGGAAGTTGGACGAATTTGAAAGAAACAACAAAGGGGTCTCTCAAACAGTAAACAAAGTTCAAAGTGTCAAAAACCCTGGTAATTTTACTAAGGTCATAAGCCGCATGACGGAAGTTGCCCAGCAAAAAAAAAGAGGTGTTTGAAATGTGGCAAAATGGGACATTCTGGAAAGTGTTGTAGATCGAAACGAAATAAAAGGGGTCCTCAAACAGAAAGGGGTCCACCTCCGAAGAGAAGGAAACAATTCAGTAAAGTTAAACACGAAGAAAGTCTAGATTATGTATTTCATATCGAAGATGATTGCTTGATTCACTGTTCCATCGGGGGTATTAAAATTTAAATGATAATTGATTCAGGAAGCAGAAGTAATCTTTTGGATGAACAAACCTGGGAAATGTTGAAAAATAAAGAATTACAGTTTGGGATCAAGTAAAGAGACCTGACAAAACGTTTATGGCATACGCAAGTAGAGATCCGATCGAGGTTTTAGGTTCTTTTAAGGCAAATATTTCTGTAGGCAAGTCTACAGATTGCGCTACTTTTATGTGATTAAACAAGGAACAAAAAATCTTTTGGGATGATCTACAGCGATAGCATTAGGGATTTCAAGAAAAGGGCTTGAAGTAAATTCAATCGATCAGTTTCCCAAATTCAAAGACGTCGTAGGTGACATACCTATGGATGAAACAGTGAAACCAGTATGTCAGCCTTACAGAAGGGTTCCCATTGCTCTCGACGAAAAAATTGATGATAAACTCAAGGATTTGGGGTGAAATCGGATATAATTGAATCTGTGAATGAACCATCGAGATGGGTTTCAGCAATAGTTCCAATTTCGAAAGAGAACGGTGATATCCGAATTTGCATCGATATGATTTGCAAATAAGGCTATCATTCGTGGAAATTGCCCATTGCCCACTATGGACGACACAATGCTTCCTAGATTCAGAAATGCTGAAATATTTTCCAGGCTAGACTTTGAAAATGCTTTCCATCAAATTGAAATATCACCCAATTCTCGCCACTCACCACTTTCATTAGTAACCGAGGCTTATTCCGCTACAAACGCCTAATGTTTGGAATCACATGTGCCCCAGAGATATTTCAGGAGACTATGGAGAGAATACTTTTACCTTGTGAAGGATCAGTTAATTTCATTGATGATATTCTGGTCTACGGAGAAAATGAAGTTGAACATGATAAGAGGCTTGAAAAGACACTTGCAGTACTTGAAGAAAATAATGTATTTCTAAATGATAGCAAATAAGTATTCAAAATAAAAAGTGATAACATTTCTGGGACACATGTTATCTTCAATGGGGGTTGAACCTTTGAAAGAATATATCGACAGTATCAAATCCATGAGAAGGCCGGGAACGGTGGAAGAAATTCGAAGCTTTCTCGGGTTGATAAACTACGTCGATAAATGGATAGCTAACTTGGCTACGCTTACTGAACCATTTCGGACAATATTGCGTTCAAAATTAGGCAAGCATGCGAATATCCGTAGGCTGTGGTCAGCGGACCAAGAGAGTGCTTTCAATAAGTTGAAAGCATCGTTGCAAAATATAAAATCATTGAGATTTTACGATACCAGATGACAAAACACAAGTAATAGCTGATGCGAGTCCTGTCGGACTAGGATCAGTTCTGATACTAATCAATAAAAATGGTCCACGAATCACAGCCTATGGCAACAAAAAATTATCTGATTGCGAAAAGCGATACTGCCAAACTGAAAAGGAAGAATTAGCGTCAGTTTAGGTAGTGGAACACTTCCATATTTATCTGTATGGCAAAGAATTTGAATTAATTACTGATCATAAGCCATTGGAGGTGATATTTGGACCAAAGTCTAAACCATGTGCCAGAATTGAACGTTGGGTACTTCGCTTTCAATCTTTTAAATTCAAAATTGTATCTCGACCTGGCAAAAGAAATATAGCAGATCCCTTATTACGGTTGTGTGTCAATAATAGGATTGTACAATCTTTCGACAATGACGAATATGTACACAGAATACTGAAAAGTTCACGTCCTTAAGCTGTCTCTATTGACAAAATTAAGAAATATTCTATGAATGATGACGTAATTTTCTATGTGAAACAGGGTATTTACAAGATCGTTGGGATGATTCCGTTAAGAACTATAGAATATTCGATTCCGAATTATGCTCTTGCGATGAAATTTTACTCAGAGGGAATAAAATCGTTATTCCTTTGAAATTACGCGAAGCTGTATTGATGGCAGCATATGAAGGCCACCCCGGAATAGTTGCCATGAAAAACCGTTTACGATCGAAAGTATGGTGGCCCAAAATAGCGACGGTGAAAAAATAGTTAGATGATGCAAGGGTTGTACACTTGTATCAGCCCCTGACGTGAACTACCAGTAGAACCTTGGGTAGACGTTGCTGTAGATTTTATGGGACCACTAACCAGCGGCGATTATTTGTTCGTCATTGTCGATTATTTCAGCCGATATAAGGAAATAAAGATAATGCGGAAAATAACTGCTGCAGACACGGTTAAAGTACTTCACGAAATATTTGCTAGAGTTGGATTCCCTACTTCCATCACATCAGATAATGGAAAACAGTTCGTTGGTACTGAAATGAAAAATTTTTGTAAGGAATGTATACAAATGTGTTCAAGAAAGACTTTTGAGAGATCCTGAACTGACGCTGATTGATACAGTCAACACTTGCAGGCTAGCGAAAACCAGCAAGACTCAAGTTGAAGCAATGCAGGGAAATCCAGACATCAATGCAATTAGCCAAGCAAGTACATCGAAAACTGAGTTTTTCGATAGATGCATTTTCTGTGGAAGAAGTCATTTTTATGGTAAAAGTCCTGCTTTTGGAAAAAATTGCACCAACTGCAATAAAAGAAATCACTTCTCGGCTGTTTGTAAGAAACTGAAAAGGTCATCAATGAAGAAAGATATAAATGAAGTGGCAGCAGCAGAGGAAACTTCAGCTGGGATTGTTGTCACCCCAGATGCCGAATTCTACATCAGTTCCGTTGCACAGGGTAAAGAGAAGTTGTGGTAGCAGACACTGTTGATAAAAAACGAAATGGTAATATTTAAAATTGATTCTGGGGCGGAAGTTAGTATCTTGCCATCAAAAATTGTCAAAAAATTGAATATAAATCAGTCAGACGTAAAAAGAGGAGGAGGATGTAATATATATTTAGTATGCATAGGTTCCTTAGGAACATGAAATTATAACAAAATAGTGGCAGTCAACAATATAAAGAATTTTGAGAAAGTCAATCATATTGAATTTATTAATATTTATTATTCTGTATATACAGGAATAGTACAATCTCTAAATCTTTTTGATCAGTCAATATTTGATTGACGACCTTGTTCTGTTATCATCACAGCAGATGATTTATTATAGCCTAGCTAGTTCAATAGGAAGGTTAACATGAATCACAGCGCAGTGCTCTTCGTTAAATTGATCGGATCAATTATTTTACTCTTGAGAGCAATCTCCTCAGTTTCCTGTGCGAATATCCTTCTTGCAGAAGATTTAGCTTCTCCTAGTCATCAAATATGGAACTATGCGATTGCCGATGCCTTAGTAGCCAAGGGCCACAATGTGACAGTTATTGGACCTAAGACGATATCAACAGAAAATAGGAAGTTTCGCTATATTCCGCTGGAAGGTTAGTACCTAGTCTTTCAGTCTGTCATTTCATAAAAAATCTAATCACAAAATACATAACTTTTTATGTAATCAAATTGTTCGCTTTGCTGGCACAAAACAATTTTCATAACGAATTAACTATACAGGCTTCTATTTGATTACTATGTTTATTTCTTGTTTTGTTCACTGACAAGTGATGCCTATTCCTTGCACTTCCTTTCACCGTACTGATGAGGGCTTGAAGACCCCGAAACACCTGTAAACGGTTATCTCTTTGTGAGGGCTATGGCCAATAGTTCCTTTCTGGTCACTATACATATAGTTGATTCGTTATCAAATGATTTTTTTCTACGAACGTCGAAAAATGACAAGGTTCGCGCATTGATAACAAATTGCGGAGTGATATTTTTTTTCAGTTTCTCACGTTACCATGATACCTTGCACAAAACAATGCGAGAAGTAAAACAGTGCGCGAAGTACCTACTTCGCGCATTGTTATGTAAAATATATGAGATATTTATATTTCAACTTTATGGTCCTCAATCGAGCAAATATCCACGAAATCAATTATATCTAAATATTCAACAATAACTTTGTTTTATCTCTTGGAGCGCACGAACGGAAATTCCTATTATGTTCGTGGAACATCGTGCGTACCTAGGGAGGATAGAAAAAGACCTTTCAAGCCAGTTCAACACTATTTTTTATATCAAGCTGAGCATATTTTTTCTTTAGAACTGTATTTTTTGACATTTTTGTAGAAAAAATGTTGTTTGCAACTCGAGCGCAAAATACTTTGGTCATCTCGACTATTTTTTTAACTCGGCTACGCCTCGTTAAAAAATCAGATCTCGATCTCCAAAGTAGCATTCAGCACTCTAGATACAAAAATAACTATTGTGCCAGCAAAGGTGTACTTTTTCCAGTTCCACAACCTTTTTGATCTGTTAGGGTTCATATGGCTGATGATAGAGTCCTGAATAATGTCCGATTATTCAACGTGTTGTGGAGATGATTTCATTGCCTTATCCTGTCATTCAATACAAGAATGGTCGTTTACGAAAAATAACTTTCAATTCCAGAATGAATGAAAAACACTTCTTTCCACCACTAGCTATAGGAACCTACCATTATCCACTCCTTCCCAAGGCGTAAAGTGTGTCTTTACTACCAAGATAGTTTTCGCCATTTTATGAACCACTAGTCAATAATGACATAGCCACCCCTGTTATAAATAACCCAAATTCACTGTTCTAATGCGATATTCGCAGAAATGGGACTCGAATCTAGTACGTATTCATCAATAACGACACGACATATCATGCTGTCATAGTCATGGCTATTATTTTCATTAGAATTGGAGGGAAGTGAAGTGAAGTGACAATAGGTCCATATTTCAGTTTCACAAAACGATAATGATCAAAATATATTGCATGTGGTGAAAAAAATTTGATATACACCTTGGTAGTAAAGAATATCATTACCACGGGACCTTATACCCCTTAGCTTTGGTGTATAAATAACTATTCTCCACCACTAGCTACAAGAGCTACCATTATTCACTCCTTTTCGAGGCGTGATGTTGTGTTTTCACTACCAAGGCAGTTCTGCCTGATATAATTAACCCGAATTCACTGTTCGAATGCGATATTCGTAGGGATGTCACTTGAATCTGGTAGGTATTTATCAATAACGACTTGTCATATTCATGCTGTCATGGTCATGGTTACTATATTTCAATTGGAATTGAAGAGCGGTGCTTTCATAGTGACATTATAGGTCCATTTCAGTTTCACAGAACTCTAATGATTGAAATATATTGCTAGTGGTGAAAAAACTGCAATATACACCTTAGTAGTGAAGAATATCATTACCACATGACCTTATGCTCCTTGGCTAAATCCTCGGGATATAATCTTGGGTTCCTGGGTGATATTGATGTTCTTTACTACCTTGGTGTATAAATAACTATTTTTCACTACTAGCTATGAAATCTATCTATCATCATTAACTCTGTTTCAAAAATTAACGTATGATTTTACTACCAAGATAGTTTTCTTCATTTTATGAACCACTAGTCAATAAAGACATAGCCACCCCTGTTATAACTAACCCGAATTTGCTGTTCCTATGCGACATTCGCAGAAATGACAACCTGATATAGTTATCTTGATCTCTGGGTGACAATGATATTCTTCACTTCCTTGATGGTGTATAATTAACTATTTTAAAATACACGTTATTCTTGTGAATTACTATAAGAACATGGAGTACTTTGGAAGGCGACGTGGGGAGTGGTGATGTATCGGGGCTTTCCACGTTTTCCTATACAGGGTGTCCCAAAATTAGCCTGCCAGACTTTACCAGCGGCTTCTACGACCAAAACGAGGAAGAAAAGTTTCAATGAACATGAGTCGAGTAATGTATCCTGAGGGAGCTACGGTCCCCTGAAAGGGGGCTCCTGAAGTTGATATTTTTTGAATATTCCAGAAACGCCACATGATAAAATGATGCAATTCTTTGACAATTCAATCTCGGATTATGAAAATCCACACCATTTCACAAGAAAAGGTGCTTCTCTTCCGCATCGATCAGATGTATCATCTTCGAGTGAAATCGATTTGAAAATATTGATGCACTCACATCTTATGCATAACGTTACAAATTTTCAAATCATAGTGGCTTTGAAAAAATCAAGTAATTTCTTTCACCAAACAATCTCATGAAGGCGCGGAAAATGGAAAAATATTGATGAAACAACTAGTTCAATCTTTGTGCATTTTTTTCCATTTTCACCACGCCTCATTGCATTGTTAGGTATGATATCTGAGATGTAACAATATTTTCAAATTGATTTTGGAATCATTTAATGTTCACCGCATTGGGCATGGTAAGTTTAGTTCTTGTACCGAATTGCACTATTTTATCACGTGGCGTTTCTGGAATATTCAAAAAATATCATCTATAGGAGCCTCCTTTCAGGGGACCGTAGCTCCCTCAGGATACATCTCCCGACTCATGTTCATTGGAAGTTTTCTCTTTATTTTCGGTAGTAAAATCCGCTGGTGGAGTTTGACAGGCTAGTTTCGGGACAACCTGTATATTCCCAATTATTATTAGGTCTCTTGATAGGTATCGGCTAGGTACCCTTGTTGATGTAAGAAACACAGGGTGGCCCACATTTTGTTGTCAGACTATTGCTATCTCTGAAACGGTTAGAGATAAAAAGTTGGTTGAATGGATCAAAAATTGCATATTTCGGGATACATAAGAATTATGTGAAGGAAATGAAGGTTTCATGATTGAGAAAAAACAAAATGTTACGAACATCAAAAAAGGTTCAATTCTGGCTACGTTTTTCAAAATGATATTAGTGAGGTAATACCCAAATTGTGATACATGTCTGTATAGAGAATAAGAAGGAGAAGTTCATTTTTAGAAATAATAACTTATATCAGGTCCGCATTAAAAAAAATTGAGGATGGATTTTTTTTCAGTTTCCGAAATGGTAGGTCTAGCGTCTGAAGACGAAAATCGCCCTCCTTTGGTTTTTCACCATTATTTATTTATTTATTTATACATTCATTCATTCTTCATTATCCATGCAGATTTTACAGACTAGTAACATGGATAATTAAACAAAAAAATAACATCAAACATATAGGTATGAGGAATAAAATCATTGAATCATGGATTGATCAGATTCGATATTTATAATTTCCATGCATATATTATATACAGGGTGGGCCACCAGTAACGCCTCGCTCTCTAGAAGGCTAACCACTCATTATCTTGGAAATCTTCCTCTCTAAGGACGTTGCATGTCAACATAGGCTACCATTTAAAATCATTTCGAAACATACAGGGTGTCCCAAAAAAAAAACAATCCACTGAAGTTATACTTTCTTCAATGGAACACCCTATATCTATTATTTCTTTCAGAAATTTCACTTGAAGAGCTGATTTCAACGACCCATCATACTTGGGGTCTAGCAGTAATATTCACTGAGATATAGGGTGTGAAAAATCGAGATTTCCCAAGTTTAGGGATTGTTTGTGTCTAAACTTTTCATAATTGGTCAAAATGGTTTGCATATCCCTATCTCAACTTTTTTTATACTTTCGATTTTTTTTTAAATAGATACAGGGTGGTCAAAAATCTTGATTCTGAACCACCCAGTATTTGTTTTAATCGAATATCAATCGATAGTGGTTAAAAAGTTGAGATAAGGAGATGTTAACCGTTGTGACCAATTATGGATTGTTTCGACACAAAAAACTCTTGAATTTGAAAAATCTCGATTTTTCACACCCTATATCTCAGTAATTTTCATTGCTAGACCCCAAGCATGATGAGTCGTTGAAATCAACCCTACAGGAAAAATATCAAGATGCAAAAATATATAGGGTGTTTTTTCAAAAAAGTATAACTTCAGTGTATTGTGATTTTTTGGGAACACCCTGTATGTTCGAAATAATTTCAAATGGTAGCCTATGTTGACATGTAACTTCCTAGAGAGAAAGAATTCCAAGAAGATTAATGGTTAGCCTTCTAGAGATCGAGGCGTTACTGGTGGCCCACCCTGTATAATAGATCGATAAATAGATTGATAAATGGTTTTTGTGAGTTAGTTCAATCGATATCTATGAAGACATTATATTCGTTTACCAGTCGAAACATGGATACAAGAGGAGATCTGGCGGAGGCTGCTGCGACTACTAGTGGAATGTTAAACATCACAGATGATCTGATTCTTCTAGGAGAAACATTAAATCGTATTAATGACAGGATTTCTGGAGAGTTGATTTTATCATTGATGATTTTATGCAAAAAGGTTAGAAGTCACAGTTTTCGGAGATTCTCTAGCGATCGATAGAATTTTAAACTCGTTTCGCAGATGTGAGGATCCGACTATACGATAGTGAATGTGATATTTTTCTCAATATAGGTAACGCAATAATTTATTTTGAATCTTCTCTAATTCAACTAACGCTGCTAGACATTCGCCGAAGCAAACCAGGGAGCAGAATTCTAATTTACTTTTAATTACACTGTAATATGAAAGTTTCAGCGTATTCAAATATTTGATGTTATGTGCTTGCCTGATTATAAATCCTAATAGCCGTCCATAATCTCATTATTTATCTCGGGAAAGGATCATGAAATCTTCGATCTATCCTTATGTGCGCCAAAGTGAGCAACTTGTGTTCTATTTAACCAACTTTTCAACAACGAGATGTGGGCCACCCTGTATATAATAAATATGAGTTATATTCGCAATTCATGGGAACTAAATGGATTGGAAAATGAACGTTTTGTTATAACTTTTTGATCAAAAGTAGATTTGTATCTCGTGTAAATATTATATTATAAAATCGCAAGTCACTCTTGAACACGGGCCTATCTCAAGTAGGTAGTACTCAGATCCTACATTATGTAATATAACAGGTAAATATGAAATATAATCTTATCAATCTCACACGAAGGTGAATCAAGGGTTAGTTGACTTAAATACGAGTATATTTCCAATGAATATATGAAATAACACGAATTATGCTTGGTATCCGTATATATCTATATAGTCAATGATATCAAAGCAAGCTAGAGATATTCATTTTCAATAGGCCCCTAGGCGACAATACGCCGATGCGAGATCGTTGGTGTGCTTATATAGCCAAGTTAGTACCAAGACCGTAACGAAAATTATTCAGTACTACCTTCACCGCTTATAAGTTGAATTCGCCTATTGACCGATTGTATCGTGAATCGAAATTCAATGCTATTACATCATGTGAAAGTGAAAGTTGACCACAGAACTCAAGGTCTTTGAGTTCTGTGAGAATCATCCATAATATCAAGACCATTGGCGGCTTTCAAGTTCATTAGATGAAGCTGCGATGACAGGAAAACTACGGGAAAATATGCCTAACTTTCAATCTATCTCTCTAGTTTTTGTGTCATCGCAACGTCATCTAATTACTTCGAAATAGTAATTTTTCTACGGCTATAACACAAAATTGCTCTTGTTTTACTGTGTTTTACTGTGTTTCATTTTCATTTCAAGGAAATCTCATCGCTCATGGAATGTCCAATGTGAAGCAATGACAGCTCTGTCTAATAAATGAGCACAACTTGACAGGAAATCAGACGGCTACAAGACGAATGAATTGAAAATGCAAATGCCGCTGTTATCTATTATAGCTATAAAAAAATTTTAGTGTATAACTTGCACGGAATGCTGATTTCCTATTCGAATGATTGCAGCAGGAGCCATAGGCGAATGCTGCAAACTCCATTCTTGTAAAAATCACTAGCATTCTGTGCTCGTTAATCAATATACCATTTCCTAACTAGTGCGGAAAGTGATACTTTTCCGCACGCGAATGCCGTTGAACCGAACGACGCGAAGCGGAGTTCGGGAAAGCAGTTATAGAAACAATAATTTTCTACAAGCGTAGGCAATTGATTGATTTGTTCAATCAATAATTCCTGAGAATAGGAACAACTAACAATATTGATATATCTATTGTGTGTAGGTACCGTTTGAAAAATCATGTAGTTGAGCTTATTGCGGAAGCCCGCATGCCCATGGTGTTTGGCCTCTAGGTTTCAGACATTTCTAGTAAATGAGCCAAAAATATTTCTTCTTCATTTGGTGTTTCCACTTTTTTACTATTGCACCCTCCAATAAATCCCGTGTAGTGCTTCTCATACCTTTCTTAAGACTCCGTTGGCAATAACTCATCTGTATCGCATCTGTTTTTCATCGTAAATCCACTGAATCGAAAATGACACTAACGCTTTGTTACTCTGGGAATTATACTAACTAATATGAAGGCTATAGGGGGATTTACATAATCAATTATAATTTTTCAATATTTCTTCATTTTCACAATGAATAGTGCAATTTGATTGATGATTTTGTACAAACTAACCATTAAATACTGCAATAGAACAACCTGAAATTTTCATATTTTGTCACCCACCACTCATATTTTGCGAAAATATTATATAAATGTTTATCCCGCACTAGTGTGGGAAAACTTCTGCCGCACTACTGCGAGAAAATTACACTTCAAAAACTGAATTGCGTGCGGGTGTACGGTGAATCACGCACGCTTGTAGAAAAACCTTCAATCATCCAAAAATTGCCCTTGTAGATTGTAGATTGTATGTGGGTCGTATAGGCTAGGAGACCCCTCGGTCACTGCGACCATGAGGATCTTTTGTGATAACACTGATCTATAGTTTTAGTCCTCTAACCCTAGACTTTTGATAATTCCTAGAATTTTCCTGATGATTGAATCTTCCATCTCAGCAAGCGTCAGTTAGACCTGTTCTAGGTGATACAGCCTTTGGCGGAATATTATACTTTACATTAGCAAAGTATGTGTTCCGCGATTTAGGTCGCGGTTTTGCAAAAGCGGCAAGTTTCAGTCTCCACTTCCCATTTCAGAGAGTGGTATCCTGTGAAAAAGCCTGTGATAAGCTTCAGCTCTGGTTTGCTGCGGCTGAGTACACAGTATGAAATCGCTTCGAGTTAAATTCGCAGAGTATGTTTTTAGAGTTAAAATACTCTGGCAAACTGACTCTGATACTGCAATCAACTCTATGACTACACTTCTCGCAGATTATCTCTATTGAAGATAATTCTAGATTGAATTTTCACTAATGTCATATCGGATTTACTCTATATTCCTAAAATTTCAATAAAATAGCAATTCAGATAAATCAATTCACTAACAATTGAAATTGAATTCATTCTAGTGTTAACTGACACTGATGAACTCGAATGTTCCACTCGTGTCTATTAAATTGACACTCTATCATTGTTCAATTCAATCTATATACGATGAAATATCAATATATACAGTTTCAGATCGTTCAGTCTACTGGATAGTGGAATAAGTAATACTGATTATATTGTCGATGATATAATAATCATGATATTAGCTTGAAGTAGCTTTTTTACTACACCCACGTAGTGAGAGTTTTTTTTTCAACATTGAGTTATTACCGTTTTTCGTATACCTATCTCAGTTATTTAGAACGATTCATATGAAACAGATTGGTTAACTAAGTAGTCTAGTGAGACGTGAGTCATTCTTCAAATATCAAACGATTAAAATATTATGAAGTCACACTACTTCTCATCCGTCAATTCGCGCCACTGCATGCAGGTGGCGCTGCAGAGACTATGCCGAGTTTTCGCCGCTGA
This sequence comes from Phaedon cochleariae, assembly GCA_918026855.4. NCBI lineage: Eukaryota > Metazoa > Arthropoda > Insecta > Coleoptera > Chrysomelidae > Phaedon > Phaedon cochleariae. The sequence continues at coordinate 9,299,207 of OU896722.1, read as the reverse complement.
ACGTCTGTCGGAGTCCTATAAATACTGTGACATGTGGAAGAATGGTTAATCTAACTTGGATGAAATCTCAACATTAAATAGTAACTAGTTTACTCAACTAGTGTTTTATATCAATCTAAAATGATGAATAAATGATAACTCTTTATTAGCACCTAAACATATGGTAGTGTCAATTTGAAGAATGCAGGAGCCATTTAACATACACGTAGTGTAATTAATACAATCAATTTCCGGTAGATCCGACACTGTTCATAGTGTGAAATCTACTCTGTACTATTATATTCCCAACTCTCAACATTTGTGACTATGTAATATTCGGTTATTGAATTTCACTCTAAAGTGATGATATTGACACTAGCTTGGGTCTTGAGTGGAATGTTTACTTTCGAAATTGTTTCTTTCAACTCTATTTTTGCGTTCATTCAATATATTTGAAGAAATAAATAGGGTAAGTTTCAATGTGCTTGGATTGAAAATTTACACTGATTGAATTGAAAAATTCACACTATAGAGTTAAATTATTTACTCTAGAGCTTAGTGGTCCTCCTGGGAACAGGTATAGTGTTAAATTTCACTCTATTTTTTTTACTGTGTAGCTCTTCGTCTCGGTTTCGAAAATGGTTAATGAATCTTTCCGCTTGTCGTTGACCTGGAGTTACTCTCCAGTAGCAGGACTTTTCAATTTCTTTCCATTTCCTGAGTTCTGCCATTGGTGATATTTGCTTGTCCCACAGAAAGGTTCAGGACCAAAGCTACCTCATTACCTTTACAGTCACAGATTAACAAATGAGGTTTGTTAATCTGTGGTTGTATTATCTGTGGTTGTGTTGTACAATTAATGAGTGTCTTTAAACAATATGAATATTCAATTTTGAACTTTCTTGACATGGCCATACTACCGGGAAAGGAGGAATATTAAATATTCTCATTGATACTTCAATTCTTGACGACCTACACCTCCAACTTTATTGACAAAATCATAACTCAAAAGAAAATAAAAAGAAGCCTGACATAAATATTAGGAAATTATTTTTAACATTAATTTATGCTATGTATTATTTGGTATACGATTCCAAAGTATTTTTCTCCAATTACAGGACTACTTGATGAGATAGGCGTGTTTCTTCCTGATGACTATATGCATTTCTCAACTCTGGGAAATATCAAGATGTTCAATGATTTCATACTTACGACATGCAATCATACGATTCACACCAAGGGACTCCAAAAGCTGATGGATTATCCGAAAGATTTCAAATTCGATCTGATTTTATTAGACCTTACTGCAACGCCTTGTTTCCTACCATTGATTGAGAGGTTTAATTCACCTCCTGCTGTCGTAATATCTGCAATGTTACTATCACCCGTTCTATCGGAATTATTCGGAAACAGCTTTCCAGCTTCATATATACCGTATATTTTCTTGAAGAACACTGCCAGAATGGATTTCTCGGAAAGATTACATAATTTTGTCTTCTCCAAAATTGATCTTTATTGGAAAGCTTACAACTCGTTCCATATGGAGAAGATGTCGAGAAGTGTATTCGGAGAGAAGATGCAAAGTTTCGATGCCCTGAGCAAGAAAACAACGTTTCTCTTATGTAACTGGAGCCCTGGACTCCACTATTCACAGCCACTTACGCCTAATATCATTCCAGTTGGTGGAGTGCATATCGATACTGAGAAAAAACTTCCCCAGGTAAGATTGATTTGTATACTCTTTAGGAATTTTTCAACATTATTGACATATATATAGTGGAAGTGGCCAGCGTAGCCTCGTGGTAGAAGTTTCAGTTTCTATCCACGTTGGATTACCGGTAGGTGGGTTCGATTTCCACCACAACTGCAGAAATCTTTCTGATTGGCAAAAAAAGGGTTTGGGATCACACGTGAAAAGACCTCTGTTAATCCTTGCTCGCACAAGTCTCTCGAAGATTTTTGAAGGTTGCTCGGGGGCAACCGAAGGATGGATAATAACAATTCTAGAACAACAATTGTGCACACGTGCGTTTCTGAAAGTTTTGTTCACGAAGGAGACTTTCGATAGATGGCTCAAATGGGGAAGAGTGTTGCACAAAAATTAGTCTTTGAAACCTCGATGAACCACCCCTTAGCACATAAAACTTACTCCTTTCTTCAGTCTACACCCCTATTATCATGGTATGAATTAAGACTATTGCTTTCTAGCGTTTCGAGAATTGTGATCTTTAAAACTAACAGGATTGATCTGATAGCTTGGAACTATTTCCTTAAATTCAATTGAGGTATGCACGTGAAATGGATAATTTCTGATAAAGAACGCCTTGTATATTACATCATTGTTGAAATTAAAACGAACATGTTTGAGAATCGCCGATTTTATTCTCATTGAATAAACGACGTGTTGAATTGTATGTCTCATTCATACAGGGTGGCCCTTTGAAAACGAAACAGGGGCACTGTAGGTTTCCAGAACTGCCAACTACATTTTCGATGGGGAAATTGTTCTGAAATATTATCAACGCTGCGGCGTTGCCGCTTCTATAGAAAGGTAGCAACAACTTTGTTATTTCAAATGGAACACCCTGTATTTCATTGCATTTTTATATTCTCCATGAAGAGCTGACTTTATCAATGCATCACTTTTGGGGTTTAGCGGCAATAATTACAGAGATATAGGGTGTTCAAAATCGAAATTTTTCAACATAAGGATATTTTTGTGTCGAAACTATCCATCATTGGTCTAAATGGCTTTCATGTCTCTATTTCAACTTTTGATTCACTACCTACTGACATTTAATTGGAACAAATACAGGGTGGTCCAAGATTGGGAATTCTGATCAACCTGTTTCTGTTCCAATTAAATGTCAGTAGATAGTGAATCAAAAGTTGAGATAGGGACATGAAAGCAGTTTTGTCCAATAATAAATAGTTTCGACACAAAAAATTCGTAAATTTGAAAAAGTTTTGATTTTGAACACCCTATATATCTTCAATCATCCCAGTTAGACCCCAAGTGTGATGCATAGATGAAATCAGCTCTCCAGGGAGAATCTAAAGATGCAATAAAATACAGGGTGTTCCGTTAAAAATAACAAAGTTGTTGCTACTTGTCGATAGAAGTGGCAATGCCGCAACGCTGAAAACATTTCAGAGCGATGTCTTCCTCGGAAATCTAGTTGACCTGTTCCAGTGTTCTATTCATAATCCGGTTCTGGCTACCTACAGAACCTCTGTTTCCTTTTCAGAGGGCTACTCTGTATAATTATTAATGACTTGTTTAGAGTCGTGTTTATCACCAGACCTGAAATACTGGGTACACGTTGAGTCCCAGCATGGGTACGAATAGAGTCCCATGAAAGGAAATATAGAACGTGTTCTCAATCATCGTTTTGGAGGTTAGATTGTTTAGGAACAGTAGTCTTCTTCCGGAAAACATATATTCAATAAATAAGGTTCACTTAGGTCAAGTGAGGTTAGATTGTTTAGGAAAGTGATCTCCTTCTGAGGATATGATCCTTCTTCACGATTTTGTTAAGAGATGGATCGGTTTTCAAGAATATACAGGGTGTTTCCGAAATTTGGGTAATCAATGGAATGGGGTGTTCGATCACACATTATGACACAATGAATGGCAATAAAAAACATTTCTAGAGCTAACGAAAATTTTCAAAATATTGATCATTTTACTCACCATAGTTTGGAAAGCACTGGTTTGGTTCCGTTGTACAGAGACCTCTCTCCGAGGCTCTCTCGCACTACTCTCGCACTGTTGTCAGCTTATGTTTTTATCCTTCCATCCACTGTTTCTTGAGAAGCACCGGTTTAAGTTCACAACAGGTGTTCAAAATTAGCGCCACCCATTTCTATGCAGAGTCTCGCACAGCGTAGTAATGATTCACAAGCCCGCTAAAAACTACCTTGTTGTCGCATTACTTGAACCGCATTATATATTTTTTCTCTTAAAATCACTTGGTTCTCGATATTCCGAAACGGTGGTGCATAAACCAAATTTTTCAAAAAACCCCACACAAAAAAGTCCATCACATTCAGATCCGGGGAGCGTGGTGGCCACGGTACAGGCCCTCCCCAACCAATCCATTTTTGTGGAAATTCGCCGTTCAAAAACTATTGCACAGTAATGGCTAGGAGCTCCATCATGCATAAAAAACATTCTTTGTCTGAGTCCCAATGGCAAATCTTCTAAAAGAGTATCTAGATCATGTTGTAAAAATTCTAAATAGGAAAGTCCATTCAGTCTTGGCGGCAACTCATGAAGTCCAATTAAAACTCCGTTCACTACTCCACCCCATAGATTGATCGAGAAGCGATGATGAGAATCAGTTTGCTTAGTCACATGTGGATTTTCAACTGCCTAGTGGTGATAATTATGATGATTGAAAATACCATTTCGGGTGAATGTTGTCTCATCAGTGAAAATAATTTTATTCAGGAAATTTGGATTGACTTCATGTTGACCTAGTATCCATTCACAAAATTGTATCCTTCGTGGATAATCTTCGGGCTGCGATGACTGCACACGCTGATAATGGAAGGGATGCTGCATGTCCTCATTCAAAGTCCGCCAGACAACTTTATTCGAAACACCTAACTGACGACCAATGCTGCGGGTACTTGAGGCTGGATCGTTTTTAAAAATGTCCAAAATTCGTTGTTCGATATTTATAATTCTGAGAGGTCTATTTCTACCGGCATCTCGGCCTCTGTGAGTGAATATTTCACCTGTATCGCGGGCTCTCTGAGCAAGTGCGACAAACCTGCGACCACGGGGATGAACACGATTAGGAAACCGTTCTGCATAAAGGCGGGAGGCTGCTTCAGAATTTTGTTGCGTTTCGCCATAAATTAGGAGCATATCTATCAGTTCGTTATTTCCATACACGTGGGCGTTTGCCATTTTGGGGAACCGAAATTATTAAATACAAGCACAATGCACAAATTCGTTGCACAAATGAAACTAAAATGTTTTTATAGTCTTACACAGAGCACAGCGGAAAAAAATCACTAGGTAGTTAACCGACCGACTGAAGAATGGAAACTGTCAAAATCCGAAATTCTAGGTCATACTTCATTCATATTACATTAAATTCATATCAAAAGCCCATAATCTTACCCGTGGCGACACTTCCGTTTGGATAAGTACACCGCACTTATAACCTGCTTTTAGGTCTTCCTATTTCTTCATTGATAAGATGATTATGTGAAAGATGGTGATGAAAACATTCAAATAACAATTCAATGGAGTGAATGTTGAAAGTACAAAATATCTCTCTAATGTATGATTGAAGAGCTCTTTGCATAAAAACGAATCATTTTTCAAACTGATTTTGATGTGGGTATCCTCTTTTGTAGTTTGATTGTTAATTCAGTAGAGAAAGTAGCAAGTTGCCTAAAACACGTTGTAAATAACATTTGGAATAGATATTCATGTAACCAGTGACGCGTCATTTTGAGTGACAATGGAATTTTGCAGTACGAGCGAAGCGAGATCCCACAAAACACAGAGTTACACAAAATGCGTTTCCTAACGTGTTACGTGCAATATTTTTTCTAATTTCAATTGAAAAAATCCGCTTGAACAGAAATAATGACCAGTTCTACACTCGATTCTACATAAGTTCTACCGATTATGTGAAAAACTTATTGCTCTTAGTATGCAAGTTAGCTCCGCCCGTCACTTTGAAGTAGCCGTCAAACAATAATATGGTCACAAATCATCGACTAAATTCAAGAAATAGATTCGTTTAGTCGGGGCTAAATTCCAAAAAAAGCCCTCCGTTACAATCCTAGAAGCATTTCATGTAACAATTGGATAAATGCTGTTAACCCCCTATTTTGACCCCGCTGAATCCGAAAATACCGTTTATCAAGTCGAAATTCCAACCGGAAGTGAGATATTCAAGATGGCGTTCAGAATACCCCTAAATTCTAATTATTTTCTACTTTCGGTCAGCTATACGATTGAGGTGTCGATGTCTATGTTTTCGGGGGTGTAGAATACGATGAGACACTCAAAAAATGATTTGGAGCTTTGAAAGTTCATCGAATGATCAAATTTTGACGAAATGGGCCAAAATTCCAAAGAACTTGTGAAAACTTGTTGTATAATGTACATGCTTGCATACGTTTTCGAGGGTGCTCGATACGTTTATGAGCCAAAAAAGCATTTGAACATTGTCCAAGCCTTCATTTCTTATATTTTGAAAAAAAAAAAGTTCACTATTAGTAGTCTTCCTCATCTTTTCTGCTCCATTCGGCTCCCTGGAGCCACACTGCTTCGTGCCGCAGTGGCCGCAGAGCCCCATGCAGCCACAAGCTCCAAATTCGGGACATGACTTGGGAATAGGTAGCGAAGTCATCAAGATTGGGACTTACCGTCCATCACCAATTTTCCAGCCGCAATTAATCGGGTCTGGTGAATCAAGATACTGATCATGGGCGTTAAACCACACACTAGTAAGTACCTAAAAAGAAAACAGACTAAAATTAAAATCCATCGAAGAATGTGTTGATGGATGGCATCAGTGGTAGATGGCAAAAATCATTCGCACTGTCCCAAAAATTGCAACACGGGCTGCGTCTGCCGTTGTAATGTCTGGTCCAACTTGAAATAAAAATGATATTAGTATAAGAACGGCTAACAGTTCTAATTCACCATGTGTCTTAGAAAAGGGACGCAACAAACCTTGTATAAAGCTGGCACCACAAACTGTTCAACCAAACGGAGATCCTCGGGGGCTATATCAGGAGTCTTTCCAAGCTGACTGAGGAGTTTACAGTAGTTTTCTTCAATCTACTGCTTCCACCGTCCTGTTTTTGTGGCAGACCCTCATCAAGATTTAGTATCACATCGGTGATTGCGTGGAAATCCATCAGGTTTTTGATCTGTTGTGATGTGAGCTTTCTACGTAGTTCATGAATTGGAATATACTTTCTATTTCGGGAAGTACCACACATCACCCAGCATTCCTTGCATTTCATTCTTTCAAAGTGATAGATGAATAATGAAATCACACTAGTGTCTTTAACAGAAACAACAACAGCCTCTCTTTCGGTTTTTACGCATGGAGTATATTCCAATTCACGAACTATGTAAGAAACTTGCACCACAACAGATAAAAAACCTGATGGCTTTCCACGCAATCACTGGATGTGATACTACATTTAAGTTAGCGTCAGTCACAAAAACAGAACGGTGGAGGCAAGTACATAGAAGAAAACTACTGTAAACTCCCCAGTCAGCTTGTAAAAACTCCCGATCTAGCCCCCGATGATCTCCGTTTGGTTGAACAGTTTGTGGTGTAAGCTTTATACAAGGTTTGTTGCGTCCCTTTTCTGAGACACATGGTGAATAAGAACTATTAGCCGTTTCGATACTACTACCATTTTTATTTTGAGTTGGACCGGACATTACAACGGCAGACGCAGCCCATGTTGCAATTTTTTGGACAGTGCAAATGCTTTTCGCCATCTACCACTGATGCCCTCCGTCAACACATTCTCCGGTGCTACTTCCAGGTAAAAAAAAATTGAACAAATCGGAGGATGTTAATGTTATGTTCAGATACTAGTGTGGATTGAGTCTCATGATCAGTATCCTGATTTATAAGACCCGAATAATTACGGCTGGAAAATTGTTGATGGACGATATGTCCCAATCCTGATGACTTTGCCACCTATTCCCAATACATTTTCCGAATTTGGAACTCGTGGCTGCAAGGGGCTCTCTCAAAATATAAGAAATGAAGGCTTGGACAATGTTCAAATGCTTTTTTGGCTCATAAACTTATTGAGCACCCTCGAAAGCGTATGCAAGCATATACATTATGCAACACGTTTTCACAAGTTCTTTGGAATTTTGGTCTATTTCGTCAAAATTTGATCATTCGATGAACTTTCAATGCTCTAAATCATTTTTTGAGTGTCTCATCGTATTTTACACCCCCGAAAACATAGACATCGACACCTCAATCGTATAGCTGACCGAAAGTAGAAAATAATTAGATTTTAGGGGTATTTCGGACGCCATCTTGAATATCTCACTTCCGGTTGGAATTTCGACTTGATAAACGGTATTTTCGGATTCAGCGGGGTCGAAATAGGGGGTTAACGTCATTTATCCAATTGTTACATGAAATGCTTCTAGAATTTGACTTTTCGCAAAACAAGCCCCGACTAGTTTGATATTTACATTAGTGGAAAAAGGCCGATTCAAGTTCAGATTTTCCAAGTGATATCGAGGAGGACGCTCAAAATGCACTATTCTCTTCGTCCATCCATATTTTCATTTTATAACTGGTGTTAAAATGAACAATTCATCATCAGTTATGTAATATCTTACCTCACGCAACTGTTACATGAAGTGACTAAGACTTTGAAATTAGGTACATGTCAAAAATAGGCGTTTGCCTTCCCTTTGGCGTCAGCCTGAAACTTGCCTTCTCGTACTGTAGATAACCCTTTCCAGACATACCGTCAATTACTATCTTCTTTATTTTCATAAGATTCTTCTTTTATGTCTTATTTCGATCGTATCTGGAATTGTTTTTTTTTTAATCTTAGATAAATATTGAACGTCCGGCAACATTGCGCGCATCTGTTGTCGAACCCTTGATTATATTAGTCAAATGCAGTCGGTCGGCATTCGCATCACGCATTTGTGTCGGGCCGTTAACCTCTGGGAAGATATTCTCAAAAGTTGCTGCGAAACTTGATATGGCAATATCTTCCAAAATAATTTTTTTTGATAAAAATGTATTTGATCATTTCGTTTCGTCTTTTGGTGTTCTATTACCCATCTCATTTATTACCCCAATTTCGAAAACACCCTGTATACTACATAGTAAGAAAGTGCATTAAGGCCGAGTAAGGTTAGATTGTTCAGGAATAGTTGTCTATTTTTCACGTAGATGCTCATTAGTACAATTTCTTTTGAATTTTCACGCAACTACAAATATTATATCGTAGACTGGAAATTCGACACGACAACCACACTACCTTGTTCAACCACTAACCAATCTGATCTTTCAATATTTTAACACGTGTTTCGCTAACTATATGTGAGCCTCTTCAAGAGATGTTTGAAACTCTATTCTGAAATGAGGTTCAAAGAACACGTAGCACATTGGAAACATTATATTAGGTTGATAATGTTGAAAAATTAGATGCATATGCTAATCCTGAAAAAATATTGAAAAAGTGATAGAGGTATGAATATAAATGATGGCCCTATTCCATATGGCCCTCTGTATAGTTGAAAGAGTTGGGATTACGATCAACATAGAAACTCAGTCATGACAGATATTCACTCTACTATGTCTTTCACGTTTAGGTGAACATGTAAAATAGATATTCAGAGGTAACATTGTCTCAATAACCCTCTGTATAGTTAAAAGAGATGGGATTACGATCAACATAGAAACTCAGTCATGACAGATATTTACTCTACTATGTCTTTCACGTTTAGGTGAACATGTAAAATAGATATTCAGGGGTAACATTGTCTCAATCACACGACATTTTTCGCAAGGTTAGATTAGGTGATTAGGTTCCATGTGAATGGGGAAAATACCACTCCTTCGATCACTGCGACCCTGAATGGGTCTATTGTGGCTCGCCTCTAGAGGTTACAGTTCACTGTACAATCCACTTCTTTATACAAATTCCATGGTACTGGTACTGGTGGGGGACGTTTCCACGTCAGCAACTAGTCCCCAATGGGACCTTTTTGCAAAATCCAAGTGTTTTCAATGACTGATGTGGTTCGCTCAAGAGAGCTGGCTAACATCCTTTTCAGGCACCGCCCATCAGCTCTCTTTTCAGAGTTTTTCAGCTGTGTTTTGTAGGCTAGTAATGTACTCACTACCATATGCGCAGTGGCAGGCCTGCTAACTATCATCGTTAACCCCCGAGACCGAGGTCTACTTAAGCAGCTGGCCCGCTCTCACGCTCATCTGGTAGTTTTCCACACCCACCTACATACACCGTCCTACTTCTTCTCTGATGCTCACAACCACATCATCATATCTTTCTGCGTGTTCTGTGTAGGCTTTGTTACTAACTCCATGCGCCACTTTAGGAGCAGCACTGTTAATTGGAACGCAACAGCGAATCGTGCAGGACTATCTCCAGCCGATGCTCCGAAACTTTACAATATTTGAATCGTAAATAAAATATTGAAAGAAGTTCCTTGCCCGTGCTGGAAATCGAACCCACGACCATGGTTGAATGAGGTGGAATTTGTCCATAATCGATAGGTTCGAAATTTGTGGAGCCAAATATGTCGAACCTCAGTCTCTCTAACGAAGAGTATATAGAATAGAATAGAATAGAATAGAAAAATATTTATTGTAATAATATAATTATTACAAGAGGGGTACGTTCGCATAAACACGTTCTTCCACGCCCCCTTTACCAGGTACATTCAAGTTAAGATAATTACAAAACAACAAAAATCTAATATCAAATACATAAAAACGATCTATAATTAATGAAAAAAAAAAAAAATAATATATATACACATTAATATCATTCTAAAACTATCACAGATGGTTTGATTCATTGGATTGTCTTGCTAGTAAACTATCCCTGAATAATGTTTTGAAAGAAACAAATGACCTACCTTGCAACATATCAAAATTATCGATATTATTCATGAAACTGACTGATAGATGAGCAAAGCAATCTTCAAATTTTGATGTTTTGTGCTGGTGAATATCGTATCTCCACATATTTCGAAGTTGTCGATCATGAATTTCATTTCTTGGGATAAGATAATTATGCAAATATTCTGGTTTTTTGTCAGTATAGATTCTAAAAATATATACAGCAAAAAACATTTGATATCTGTAATTTGTTTTAAGATGTTTATTATCATTGTAAATAGCAGTATCATGATCAAACTTTCTTACGTTGTATACGAATCGCATACAAGAATTCTGAGCCAACTGTAATTTATTTTTAAGTTCAATTGTCAGGAAGCTGTAGTACACTGTCATACAGTAGTCAACTTGTGGATAAAGGAGAGTCTCAACTGATTTATACTTGATTTTTTCATTGAGGATGAATTTGAATTTATACAATGACTTCAGTTTCATGAACATAATTTGAATTTTCTTATTAACGTGTTCCTCAAAATTGAGTTGAGAATCAAAAATAACACCAAGATTCCGACATATGTTTTTGTGTGGGATTTCTTTGTTTTGGATATGTATCGTTGTGAAGTTGAAATGATTTACTCTATTTATCAAACCCGCGTTCCCTATTAGCATGTAAGCACTTTTGTCAGCATTCAAACAAAGTCCGTGATCTCGGGACCAATTATATATTCTCTCCAGATCATCATTGATTTCTTGAAGAGCATAACTCGAATCTGAAGGTCTGGAAGTTTTAACTAATTGCGTGTCATCAGCATAAAGATGGACTTTGCAATTTGATACTATTGTAGACAAATCGGCTGTATATAGAATGAATAGTATGGGTCCCAGAATGCTACCTTGTGGTACTCCATGCCTCATTGTCACAAGATCTGATTTGACTCCATCAATTTCAACAATTTGCTGTCTGCCTGTCAAGTAGTCAGTGATCCACAAACATGCTATTTCTGAGAAACCCATGAATTTCAATTTGGCAACTAACAATTTCCTGTTTAGTAGGTCAAAAGCTTTACTATAATCTAGTAAAACTAGGCAAGCTGCCTCTGATTCATCTAGCCCCTCAGCTATATCTGTAGTAACTTTATGGAGTGCTGTCGACGTACTAAATTTAGTTCTGAAACCAGATTGTATTTGTGGCAATAAGTTATTAGTGTCTACATATTCACTCAGCATGTTACGAACAACTTTCTCACATAGTTTTGATAATATTGGAAGAATATTAATTGGTCTTAGATCATCAAATGATTTTGGGTGATCAATTTTTGGTATAGGCTTCACAAGCGCAGATTTCCATATAGATGGTACATTACCTGTTTGCAAGGACATGTTTATTATATCTCTGATAGTTCCCACAATTATAGGCAGACTCCATTCTCTCATATCATAGCACATTTCATCTTTTCCCATACATTTTGATCTCAGTTGTTTGAAAGCACTCACCACATCATCATTTGTTACTAGTGAAAAATTGAAATTTACATTTTCTTGAAATTCATCATTCTTGTAACCATTCATGAAATTCTTCGTGACAGGAGTTATGAGATGTTCAAGATATATGAGAATTTGTCATTTATTTTTCGTCCATTTCTCAATTCGATTGGTATGTCAGTCACCTTATACCCCAGTTATTGAACTTTGCCCATAGTTTCTTAGAGTCCTTGCTAATTCTACTAATTTCATGATTCATGTATGCAGTTTTTTCTTGCTTAATAGCAATAGATAGATAATTCTTCAGATCTAAATAGTAATCTTTATGTATCTGTAGATTAGTCTTTTTAAACCTAGTATATGCCTTTTTCTTAAGTTTGATGATTTCTTTTATTGTGTCCGTGATATATGGTTTGTGTGGGTGCTTTATCTTTATAGTCTTCATGGGTGCGTGTATATCAAAAATTGCTATAAGCATATCATTTAGGCAATTAACTCTCTCACTAATATCCTCTATTTCAGATAAGCTATTCCATTCAATCTGATGCATATCATGATTGAATGCATCCAAATTGAATGTTTTAAAATCCCTATATGTTAAATGTTTTTGTATTTCCCCTATTATCTCTAGTCTGTGATCAGTAATATTATACATTTCCATTGTTCCTGATTTAATTACATTAAGTTCAGTCTCCACACATATCAAATCTATCAAACTACTGCTGGTTCTGCTAACTCTTGTTGGCTCTGTTATCACTTGTTGCATGTTGAATAACTTTAACATATCTATAACAACCTTTCTATCCCTATCATTACACAGTACATCAACATTTAAATCACCTACCAGAATTGTGAAATCAAACTGAGCAGCCAAAACTGATAGGATATGTTCAATACATTTTAAATTATTTATGGAAATAGAGGGTGGTCTATAAATTATTCCAAATGGTATTTTATGATTTTTAACGTTAACATACATCCAAAGTTGTTCAACACCACTACTGTTATCACAAATAATGAAGGATGTGTCTATCACCTGTGCGCTTATATCTGATGAAATGTATGCTCCTATCCCTCCACCTCTTGTTTTCCTGTCATTACGATGAAAAGAGTAACCTGGAATTTTCAAGTATGTGCTAGGGTAATCCTCTGATAACCATGTCTCCGTTAACGCCAGTAGGTGGTACTTTTCTTCTTGGATAATTTCTCTGACATCATCGATGGACGGAATGAGCGATCTTATATTCACATGGGATATTCTGAGATTGTTTCGAGGTTGACTTTTATTTTCTTTAGGTAATACCTTCACACCATTTACTTCCTGATGTGCTGCTGCTTGTTTGTTTTCCTCAGCGTCGGTAGTCTCTGATTGCTATTTTGGTAAGCTAGACCTCATTTCTTCTAATTTCTGCGTGAGTACATGACAGTTTCTATCCCATGCTGCATGGTTTGTATTCATGTTGGAATCTGTTCTGGTGTTCATCTTGCTACAGTTTGGACATTTCAAGACTTCAGCCTGACAGTCTTTAGCTTCATGTGCTTCTGAGCAACGAGGACACACAATATTGTTTTTACAGTTTTTTGCAAGATGGTGAAAACCACAGCATTTGTAACATCTCCTTATTTCCGCTCCATCATATACTGGGCAGTAATCATAACCGATAATGACATAGCTCCTTTCCAAGAGCCTCTTGTATGTTATAACATCTACTTGCATTAAACACTGGTAGAGTTTTTCTTTGTTTCTGTGTGGTTTGAAATTGATTAGTTTGACTAATTTATCATTCTCAATATCTGACTCGTTTTGCTGGGTGAAAAGTTGTAGTAAGGTATCCTCCGAGTGTCTTTCAGTAATTCCAGCAATTCGAATTCTAGGTTGCATATTTCCCACAGTGCTTGTTTCATATTTGTCTGCCATTTTCCTACTGTGGTATATTTAAAATATAATATATATCTATCGCTCTGTACATGAATAAGGTTGCCTTGGGTAAGGAACAATTGTGATGTTGTTTGGTTGTTGTCAAATAGATTTTTGAAAGAACGATTTGTGTAGTTTTTGTCCCTAGTCAAATTACTAGGATTCTCGGAGTATAGTTTTCCGAAACACTACAAGTGGCGACGAGAAGTGTGGAAGTTTGAAATTTAAGTTTTCGCAAAAGATACCACGCGTTGATTCTGTTTGTATATTCAAATTCGAAAAATGTCAGATTACATTGGTCATTTACGAGAATTCGATCCGTCAGTGTCAGACTGGTCAATTTTCAAGAGACGGATTGATAATTATTTTGTGGCGAATGATATTAAGGACGATTCGCGGAAAGGGGCGATATTGCTGAATGTGCTCAATGAAGAAGCATATAAACTGGTACACAATCTATGCTTGCCTGCTGAACCAGAGACGAAGAAGTATTCTGAACTCATTGCTTTATTGACGGAACATTACAAACCAAGTTTGAGTGTATTCGCTGCACGATATAAATTTTATATGTCGCGCAAAACTATCAATGAATCAGCACGAGAGTGGTCGGCACGATTGAAGAATTTGGCTGAGTTATGCGACTTTGAGCACGATCAATTGGAAGTAGCATTGCGTGATCATTTTATCATTGGTTATGATAAAGGACCAGTACAAGATCGTCTTTTCGAAGAAAAGAAGACAGCAACTTTCAAAAGTGTTGTAGAAGTTGCTACGATGAAATCTGCAGCTAAGCCATCTTCCATGTCTGCAAATTCAGAAATAGTTGTGAAGAAGAAAACAGAAGTACACTATGTCAAATCCCAACAGGACAGAGGTAGGCTGAAGAAACCGTCCGGAGGACAACAGTCATCATCGTCAAGAGGACAGCTAGCTTCGCCTTCATCGGAAAATACCAAGTGTAAAGTATGTGGAAGGAAGAACCATCTAGCAGATGAGTGTTCTTTTCGAGAATGTTTTTGCCACGTGTGTAACAAGAAGGGTCATTTAGCTCCAATGTGTACCCAGAAACGAATTGAAACTAAAAGGAATTCTAACAACTCTCACCATCAAAACTATTTAGAGTCTGATTTTTCGCTTTACAATATGGAATCTAAAGTTGATCCAATATTAATAAATTTGAAGATCGATGATATTCCGTTAACTTTCAACCTCGATACAGGGTCAAGTTTCACAGTTATATCGGAAAAATTCTTTGCGGAGTATTTCAGTGGTAAAGTGCTACATGAAACGGATAAAATTTTCCATTTATATAATGGAGACCAAATTATTCCCAAAGGATATATGATTTGCAATGTGAATTTTCAAGTAAAAACTAATTCCATAGATATTTATGTTATACAGGGTGCTTCAGGTCCACCTTTATTGGGTCGTGATTTTTTCAATCTTTTTCAACTCATCATTGCCAATAATTTTCATATCGATTCACCTGATGATCTGAGTGAGTTATTCATTGATTACTGTGCTTGGGGAACGCCGATTGTTCCAGTCTCAAAGAAAGATGGATCTGTCAGGCTATGCGATCGTACCGATCAGAGTTAGACCAAAAAAAAAAAAAAGTGAAACCAATTGATCGTTTGTCATATGACTGAATTTTTTCATTTAAAGGGGGAGATATTGTGGTATATTCAAAATATAATATATATCTATCGCTCTGTGCATGAATAAGGTTGCCTTGGGTAAGGAACAATTGTGATGTTTTTTGGGTGTTGTAAAATAGATTTTTTGAAAGAACGATTTGTGTAGTTTTTGTCCCTAGTCAAATTACTAGGATTCTCGGAGTATAGTTTTCCGAAACACTACACCTACCAATCAACTCTTTCAGTTTATTTGCTTCGTCTTCAGTTTGGCAGTTCACTACTACTCCCCCTTTGGCTACAGTTTTCAAACTATCTATGTGTATATTTTCACTAACTGGATTGATATTTTTCCAAAGATCTGATTTTGTGGTGGCAGTTTGTTGGTTATCTTTTGGCTTAATGATAACATTGCTCTTTCCTGATAAAACATTGGAGTATAATTTAGGCTCTGTATTATTTACCTTTTCAATATTATTCGATGTGAGGTTCTGTTGGATATTATGAAGTATAGTGTTGATTTGGTCAAGCTTTGGGTTCATTTCATCCATCTTTGGGCATATTTCCTCAAGTTTTGGTGTCATTATTGTTATCCTATTCTCAATGGCTTTACGTAGGTTATCTGTTTCCAATGTGAGTTTTTCTATTTGAAGTGATTGTGTTTCGATAATCTGTTTATACTCAACTATGCTACTATTCAATATTTTCATAATTCTCTTAGTGAGTTCCTCTAATTTTGAATCCGTATTTTCCTTGGCTTCTTCGCAACACTCACACATGAACTGAAGTTTTCGACCCTTCTTGAGAAGGAGACATTTTTCCTCTGAGGCTGTGAGGTTTGCACACCCTTGACAAATTCCTCTGGAACATAAATCGCAGTTCCATATCTGAGATGAGTTCTTTGCTTCTTTACAAAAGGTACATGCAGACATATCTGTATCATGTGTCCGACAAATTTCAGGACGTGGCAACTCTGGTTATTTCTTGCGCCTTGGAGACCTCGTGTTGATATCCACAAATTAACGTTTTTTAATAATTTCCACCGCTACTTTCACTTTCACTTGTCTGTTTTTGATTGATATCACACCACAAACACTCCTACTAATTTTCTCTCCGTATTTCCGAGGAAATTTGACTCAGTTTATCCGAGAAACAAAACAATATACCAAGCAATGTTGCCGGACCCTATATGAACATAGTGCTCAAATTGATTTGCCTTACTTCTAAATATCTACTTTCTCAACCTTGACGGATAAAGGAATTTGATTTTGGATTGGATTGTGTAAAGGTTATTGTGGAAAGGTTGGTTAAGCCTTCATTTTCAGAAAGTATGCAGAATGATCAAATATAACGGTGTACCGGATTGACTTGAGAATGATGATAGCCCATATCACATACTTATTCAACAAGGGTGAATTATTTAGATCTAGTTGATCGTTTAGTGGAATGGTAGGATTTTTGCGTTATCTTGTACTGAGGTATACCTTTGTCGATCAGACAGGTCGAATGTTAGATCACCACATTCATGAACATGATATTAATTTTTTGAAAAAGAAAACAAATTGAAGATATGCAAACTATGAAAGCAACGAAACCCATAGCTTTGCTGCTAATTTCTAAATATTACACGTCGAAAATGAAGGAATAAAACTAAATCATTGGGAATTATTAGAAATCAACAATCGCACAAATTATAATAATTCAAATAACGATCAACTAGACCTTAATAATTCACTGCTGGTGAATTTTTTCTCAGTAGGTAGGTGATATCATTATTTTCAAGTTAATCCGGTACACCAAAATTTATTGTGTAGATTATTGTACCAACTTTTCGAAAATGAATGCTTAACCAACATTTCCACAGGTGATTTTAATCCTTCAGGTTAGGAAAGTAGGATATACAAGTTAGGCAAGACAATCCTAGTAAACACAAACATCCCTGAGATGTCACATTTTTTATGTCTCGCTAGGTAACAATGTGAATTACAAGAAAACATCATTGGTATTGCCAGGGGACTCTTTATTTCACAAAACATTCGCTCGCAATATTCATCACATTTTATTGGATTTGAAATTTTAAATGTAGGTGATTTTATGAGGCTCCCTAACAACCAAGAGAGTCACTGGATCTCATATTCTTGTCTATTTATGTAACAAACGGAATCAATCAATTTTGATGTTGAATGAGGAGTCGCTTAATACGTACAGTGAGTCTCATGTGACATCATAATATGTGAATCATAAAATGACCAAAGGAGTCCGGCATAGCAGTCATTGTGATTTCAGTGGGACTCTCATTTCGAGTCACGGATGTGATGTGTGGCATGAATGTGATGCCCTCTTTCATCTCTGGGATCAATTTGTGTTAACTGGGATGTGAGTTCAGTTTATTGTACGAGTATTTCACCTGAAGAAGCTACTGGGTTAGTGAAACATGTCGTTTGATTGAGATCTTATCGTTTGAGAAGTTTTTTACATTTTTACTATGGATTTCTACAAGTTACGGTCGAGTCGATTCAAAATTAGATATTTATTAGATTCAATCTTCTCCTGAAGATGCTAACATACTCCGTAAGTGATTAGGAATTGAAGTAAGACAAATGAAATGGAAGACAGTGAAGAGATTATTAAATGTATGAAAATCCGAACAAAGCTAGATATGGAAACTCTTCGCAAGAAGAACCTATACCCACAGAAATAATGAATACCTAATGATTTTAAATTGTTACTTTTAGGATTTACAAGATATAATGGATTCTGCAGAAAATGGAGTCATATTCTTCTCATTAGGTAGTAACTTGAGATCGGACACAATGAGTCCAGAGAAGAAAAACAGCATTCTGAAGGTCTTCAGTCAGTTGAATCAGACTGTTTTATGGAAATTCGAATCTGACTTTCCAAATCTTCCAAAAAACGTGATAATAAGAAAATGGATCCCGCAGACTGCAATATTTGGTACGTACAGATTATGTTACTCATATTTAAACTTAGTGCACTAGACCCCACTTCGAAAATTCCACTACTTATTGTTTGTCTGCTGAATAATTGATTCATAATGAGTGTACATAGGCATTTATATTTTCCACTCGTCTCGATAAGACTCAGTCGTATTTTTCATTATTATTAGAATATACCTGTAGGTCATCTCAGTAAACACACTTACGTTGAAATAACGTAGTAGAATCACCACAACGGTCAGTTGAAATAACTTTTAATGGCAACTGTTGATCACGTTAAATCTACGCAAAAATGTCGCTGACATACAAGTTATTATTAACGAAGTCACAAACGTGTTTTCACCTAATAATTTCAACGTAAATAACCGTTTGAAACTGTGGGAACTGCCCGGTTCTCAACCAAATTTTTCACGAGATATAAACGTGACATCAACGTTTTGTTACTGTTCCAAATAACCATAATCAAATGTCGGAAATTTCGACGATTTAAACAAATTAATAAAACAAGAATTTTCAACATTCACTCTGGATCAATAATTATCAATCGTCGATTTCTTGGTTTTTCCAAAGGTTCTTAAACGTTTTCGACAGATTATACTTCGTTACTTTTGTGTCCTCAAGTATTTTATCATCATTTTGATAATCATTGCAATTAGTATTAAATAGGTAACTTACCAACCTGATATGTTGTCCATGTATTTCCTTTTCTCAGCTCTTCTACTATTTCGTTTTAGTGAGGTGCCTATCTCTTCGTATCCCTATTAAAATTTGCTCGACTACTCGTTTTCGTACCTGAACTCTTGGTGTGAGCGTCGGCAAGATGTAAACGGAACGTTGTCTAACGACGATTAACTAATGTTATCAGAAAACATAATATATTTCAAGTTGTTTTTTTTTTTCACCAACGTTTATCAACTACTCTCAAAAACACATTTGGGAAACGTTCATTTCGAGATTTCAATAAACGTTTAGAATGAACGTAAGTTCACCAAAAGGACTTTGCAGGATCGATGAAAAGTAGTTTTATATCCATGTAAAATAAAAGTTCTCTAATGACGGTTATATCTCCAAGAGTAAACCCTTTTCTATGGAGAACTGATAAATACATAATTTCGAAAATCTTCAGAAACAGCGGAGGCAAAATTATTATTATTATTATTATTTTCAATAAAACACACTGTTTTTGAGTTGATAGATTTTTCCAGATGGAGTGATACAATGGAGTAAATCGAACCTACACAATTTTTATGTGGATTGGAATATCTAGTGGTTCATTTTCTCTAACCGTTGGATAGTCCATAAGCTATGAGCTATCACAATTTTCAATTTTCGAATGTTTCGTTTACAAAAATTGACAGTTTCTGTATTTTTTCAATATTCAATACAAAATTGTGAATTTTTGTAAACGAAACATTCGAAAATGAAGATTCGTGATTGATCACAGCTTTCAGCTATTAGAAGGTAAAAAAAAAGGTTGATGATGGTTTCTGGAAGACGAAACGTCAGATTTCAGATTTGAAAACGCCAACTTGTAGAAAAGAAAGAGTCTCCATGATGAAGTGTCATTATAGTGTTGAATATTTTTTTTGAATAACTCCAAAATAATGCAGGCTTTCGAAATTTTAGTTTTTCTCGGATATCTCCGAAAGTATTCGAAATTTTTCAAGTTGCGAGATCCCCATTATGAGGCGCTAATCCCAGTCACCCTGTACATAATTGGTTATTTTCAATATTGAGACAATAAACATTTCATTACTCATTATCTCAAACGTAGGATCACATCTCAAAGTCGTCGACTAACCAGTATTCCCTGATTGAAATGGAATACTGAAATAATCTTCTCATGAACGTTTGAAGAATCTGAATATCAATTAATCATATTTTCCAAATAATAATAGGCGTTTTTAAATGAGTGAATGAGTGATTTTCCAAGTATTTTCCACCAAATGTTGGAAATATGTGAATTTCAAAAATTTAAATCAACAAGAATTTGTTGTTCCAATTTATTGTTTTTCTAACGTGAGAAACAGGTTATTCCTTGCGATTATTTCACTGTATGTTCTGAATGTGTCGTTTCATTCTTTCGACGTTTTGTTTCGACGTTTAATAGTGGTTGTAGAACAATACAAGGTGATGAATTGTTGAAAATAAGTCGTCTATATAACGTGTTGATTTCTAGTTTCTCATCACCCAAATTTAAACGTGGTAGTTTTCAACCAGTAACATTATTTTCACGATTCCAACCGTTATTCAACGTTTCATCGAAGAGTTTGTGTTCACGGGGTAGTGACATTCTTCATAGAAAATGTGAAATGAAAATTCAATCGTATAAGGAATCACATTCCGATCAAGAATTGTTTGGAGAAGATGCAGATATATGACCATGAAGGTTTCAGGAAATAATCTGCTTCCGTTTTCAATGAGAAAATGGCAAATAGCTTCCGATACCATTAACATACTCAGGTTTCCTCAATAAATGCCTTTTTCTATACATATATTGACTGAACAGGAAGCAATGTTATATCTCTGTTCAGAAGAATGCGAGCGGATTTTTTGTTTCATTTCGTTCCTATATGATTATCATATTTCCATCACGCCATATATCTATTGTACATTTTCAATGAGTTTTTATAATGGTAAATTCTGAAGCGGAAGCAAATCATATGATTTGTCCTTACTACAGGTGTATTGAAATCATACCAATTAATATTGGTATTCATAGAGACGACGAAAGGAAAGCTCGAAATTCTATAGTAATAAAATATGAATGTATTTCGAGTGAAGTGGGAATCTGAGGAAACAGATAGTGATCAGTAAAATTATACACTGAATGACATTGAAGAGGAATAGTCTCAGATGAAATTATGAACATGAAAAAGGTATATATACAGGGTGTCCCATAAGTCGAAGATCAAAAGAAGTGGGTTGGTAGGGGATGTCATATCAAATCGAACTAACCGTATATGTGATTATCCAATTGTTGATGGTTCAAAAGTTATTAATTTCTTTCAAGTGTATGAAAATAATTGATTACAATAAAACTATGTCACATTTGTGATTTTTTCTTTTACAAATTTCATCCACATGGATGCACCTTTCACCAGGAATAATTTTATGACATATATAACTCCTTATCAATTACCTGAGAGAATGTTGTTTTCCTTGAATTTTATCATAGAATGAAATATTTAAGTCGATTACGCTGGCAGATTTAAATACTACCTCACGAAGATAACCAATCATATGAAAAAGTTGTCCATTTAATACATATTCCGAAATGGCATAACATATGGGGTTATTCGAAACACCTTTTTTGTTATTGATTTTTTTGAATGGGTCACATTTTTCAGAAAAATTCAATAACTTTTGAACCATCAACAATTCGTTCACAACATATACCGTTAGTTTGATCACAAATGACAGCCCACTTCTTTTGATCCATTGATTATGGGACACCCTGTATACAGGCTGCTCGTTTTTCGAGCTAGACCATGGTGATATCAGGTATTATAAGAGATACAAAGTCGGTTAAATTAGGGCAAAGTTGCGCATTTTCATGCTGAACATTTATCTGCTAGAAAATTCGATGTTGAATTCTCAAGCTTACTCACATAACGCAAGAAGGATTGCCAAGTGTCTGTCAGATATTATGTTCCCTGACAAGGTAATTTCCAACAACGGAGATCTAAGTTGACCAGCGTGGTCACCTGATCTCTTTCCACTGGATTGATATTTATTGGAAACTATGAAAGATTTGATTTTCAATATTGTACCGATCGATATTGATGGGTTGAAAAGAACTATAATCACCACTTTCAGGACTTAGATAGGAAAACGGTACATCTCGCGAGCAATTCATAATCTGCGGAAATGCGTAGAATTGTCTTCAGAAGTGGAAGGTATTCGAGCATCTTTTATAACTTTGTTCTGTTTTGTTTGGCGAAGAATAAACTTCAAGCTCACTACGTCGTTCCTAATTCAATGCCATAGGTTTCAAGTAGATGAGCTTGACGAAGATGTGAACGTTCCAGATTTAAATTCAGATAAACTGTCGAAATTCATCTTGTTAAACAAAAATGTTTGCGTCCTTTCCAAAGCAATCTTCGCAAAAATGTTTTTTTCCCAATTTCGATCAGCAGGAGAGTTCGATCATATCGTGTGATACATCATTGTTATCAGAAAAAAAATACTTCAAAAATGCAAAAATCCAATATGGCGCCCATAAGAAAAAACGAAGTTGTGCGCGTGTTGTAACTTTGGCATCAAGAACGTCATAGAAAATTCGATGAAAAATTTATATTCCTTGTAAAAAGTGCCTGTCAGAACCGTCTAGGTTTTTTGGTTTCCGCTTGAACAAATAAAAACGAAAATCATAAATTTTCGTTTTCTTCCAATAATTCAAAAACTAAAAATGACAAATCAAATTTTTTTTGCAGACAAATGTTCAGCATGTAAATGCGCAATTTTTTGCTGATTCAACCGACCTCGTATCTCTTATAATAACTGAGATCCCCATGGTGGAGTTCGAAAAACGGACAACCTGTATATATAAAGGAATACATTTGAAATTCGCATCATCTATGTGATGAAAATATCAATTTATCGTCGGTTTATTCAGAAGAGAACAACTAATTTTCTGACACATACATTTGAAGCTCCTGACGAATAGATCACAACACTTGAATATAAAGTCAACATCTTCACCAACCACAAAATAGCGGAACATTTGATAATTGCCTGAGTACATCAACGTTTGACTTCATAATTTGGGGAAATAACCTGGGTTCACTTCAGAAGATGCCCAAAATGGTTACCTTGAACTACTTGACATAAGAACATCAGCCTATCCGATATTTCACGTCGAACATTCTCGAACACAATTACGTCGATATTTCTATAAATATCTATTAATCTCTGCCGTCTATATAATATTGGAGCAGGTTCAGTTTCGTACATTTTTTGCTCCAAGTATTCGCACAGGAAAGTCTAGAGGTGTCTGGTGAGCAGCCCTAATAACACAAGATGTCCATTGGATATCTGTATTGTGTCTATTATATGTCCAAGGTGTCCATGGATACATTCTGGATAACAATAGGATGTCCACATGAAGATACCCAATGGATGTCCTGGTGAAGTATTCCACCAGTATTATATGTCCAAGGTGTCCATGGACACAATCGGGACAACAATAGGATTTCCACATGAAGATATCCATTGGATGTCCAGGTGAAGTTATCCATATGGTGTCCATTCCAATGCCCCCTCTGATTATGTTACTTAACATAACCGTCTCGGGTATCATCGACGTCGTACGGCTCCTTCGGTGACCACAGGCCGACAGGGTTAGCCGTGTGTCATAGTAGTGATACCGTCCGCCATTGTTATTGTTGCTAACGTTGATGCATTGTCTGAGGCTACTGAGATTGATAATCTCATCATTTTCAGATATATGTATGTATAGCGTTCTGATGATTTTTGCATGTTCGAACTTGTATTGAGTGACATTATTGTAATAATCTGTTCCTTATCCCTTGATTACTCGCGCTAATCAATTCGAACTTTTTCCCGCGCGGTGTATTTTGTACACCACCATGAATTTGATTTGTTTTTAGGTGAAACAAAAACGTATGCTTTCCTAACCCCGCACAAGTTTCGACTTATGGGGCGTTGGATCCAGTGCTGGGTCCAACAAGGAAATGCACAAAAAAAAAGGTCACTCTGTTCTTAGTGCGTCCACATAATACACAACTAACGTGTTTATATACAATATTGAATACTTTAAGATAATTTACCCTATTTCCCACGCAGTGTACCTATTGTATTCTAGGCACCAACGGGCACCAACGTGACAACGCGTCAAAATTTACGTACAAACACACACACAAAACTGATCTATCACATCCCAGACATGTTAAACATAGGTTAGGTGGGAGTCAAGAGTCACAAAAAAAATTCTACGTTCGATGGTAGCAAGAAATTTGGCGCTGGTGTACAAAATACACCAGCGCGAGTAATTAAGGGTTAATATGTGTGTGTGAATGGCGTCGACACTCGCTTGTGTTCTATCCTTATGCCATTTCGGTCGAAGAATAAATAGATCACTTGAAGTGAAGAGCCATCCCAGGGTGTGTTGATGAAGATTTCGAAGAATTTCAACTAGTAAAACGGATCTGAAATTGAGTGCCTATTGTGTCGAGTCAACCAAGCTGAAATGATGCGAAGGAAGGTTGTCAATAGAAACACCATATGACACCAATCTGAAATAGAATATTATAGTACTTACCTAGTATTCTTGAATTTAATCACGTTTGAAATAAATATAACAACCAGAAACATAGATTCTACTTATCGACCAGATCTTATTCTTATATAATATGAATGCATACATTTGAAACATCCGATAAAATTCACCATATGGATGTCCAAGACAGATACCATATGGATATCCTTGACGGATACCATATGGATGTCCATGACGGATACCATATGGATAGCTAAAAAGTTGAAAACGCGATATCCTATGGATGTCCTATGGATGTCCGAGATATACAGAGGAGGATGTCCATAGGACGCGTCCATTGGATCGAGTTGTGTTATTAGCGAGCAGGCTGGCTATTCTGTAGAACTTTGACGGCCAATCCAATGACCAAGGAAAGTATTATCCATATAGTTTCTCACTTGTCTAGAGTAGGTATAATGTGATGGTGCTTCATCATTTTTTGTAAAATTTGTATATCGCTACTTCAAAGTTGGGAACCAACTCCCCAGAAGTCGAAACTTGTGCGGGGTTAGGAAGAGCGGAACCTACAGCTTATAGTGGAATCCGAACCACTTCTAGGGCATCGAGGTGCTGCCAGGATTACAACCATGAATCACACATTTTAAAGAAAAATGCTCAGCCGATAGCCGGATTCGAACCGACAGTACCTCTGCATCGTGAACGGCTATCTAGCGAATTTCAGCGCATAGACAAACTCGGCCACGGAGCCCATGTTGCAATACAATGTCCATATGGAATTCATCAGGATTTTTTCTGACGATCTCGGTGATGACTATTTTTCAGCATACTGGAATACTGTGCCCCTGTCAAATTTTGTTCAATGGATAGTTATTGAGGCGGTTTTGTATTCGGGCAATTACGTTCCGCCATTTTGCAGTATATAGGAAAATATATTGGCTTTATATTGTAGGGTTGTGAAGGATTCGTCAGGAGCTCCAAATTGATATGTCATAAGACCCCCCCTTTCTATTTGTTTTTTTTACTAAGATGGCGCTCAGCCGCAATCTTGAAATCTCCATCTGTCAATTTGAATTCAAAATAATAGTATTTATTCATCAATTTCATTATCTCAAATTCGAATGCTTAGAGTTGACTCGTTCAAAAAATGACTATAATCATATGTCGAGTGCTTCATGCAATGACTCTTTGTATATTATGAGCTAGTATCTACTGATTGAATACAAGACTGTCAATATCGCCTAGGTATCTCGAATGTTTTGTTTCTCCAGAATATAACGTTCTATTCTGTATTTACGTTACTACGACGCGTCTGAACTGCCATCCCAATAAAACTTGTTTTTCACGAATATTTGTCTAATTTTCAGTTGCAACTGTAAATTAGTCAGTTGCAACTGTAAATTAGGAAGAGAAAACTTCTTTTCTTCTTCACATCTCCTAATTTTGGAATATTTGAAGGAATTACTCGAATATAACAACCTATATCTAGATAATATTGAAGAATTGGTCGATCTCACTAACCTCTGCATGAGCCAAAATATTTTTCAATATGAACAAGAATTTTTTGAACAACATGAAGCGAACGCAAAAGAAAAATTTGAGTATTTCCCTAGGGTTTGGATTAGATATGTCGATGATATTTTTGCTATTTTTGATACAAAAACCATAGGTATAGATAACTCAATTTCAAAATTGAATAACTGCTCCCCCTCTATCAAATTCTCTCATGAATGTGAAAATGATAGCGAATCAACTTTCTCAGATGTACTTGTGATCACAAATAGCGAAAAAAACTTAGAGTTTGATGTTTTTAAAAAAGAAACTAACTCATTTAGATACATACCTAATGACTTCAATCACTGTTTTCAACAAAAAATCGCAAGTTTGAACGTTCTAGTACATTGATTAATTTCATTTCCTCTGAGCAAAGAAAGATTCGATGCTGAAAGAAGTGTTGTTCATAAAGTGGCTGGCGTCAATAGCTATATCAAAATAGTAGATAATATAATACGTAGACATAAATTTAAGTTAACACTTCGAAATTCTACGACTTTTCAAGATGATAAAAAAAAACTCTAGAAGAATACTAATCCCGTTCAATCCCGAGTATACGAAGGAACTTGATAGGGTTTTCAGAGACTTAGGTTCTGAATGCGTTTATCAGTCTGAGTCAAAATTAGACAATTTATTAGGCAATCCGAAAGATAAAGTGGACATACTTGAAAAGTCGGGAATATACGAAATGAGTTGTAATGATTGTGATAAAACATATATAGGCCAAACCAGGCGACATATAGAAACAAGGTTCAGAGAACACATAGCACATTCAAAATATGGTAGGTTAGATAAATCGTGTGTAGCCGAACATATGTTCAATCACAATCATAACACAAATATCACTAACCTCAAATTAGTTGAGCAAGTTAGTAATATTAGAAAATTAGACGCATATGGAAGCTCAGAGATATTCAAGAATAGTAATAGAGTAATGAATAAGGATGATGGACCTATTCCATATAGCCCTCTTTATAGTTTAGTAATATAAAAATCAAGATTAACATGTGAACTCAACCAACTAACTTGACGGTTAGTATTTTTCACGGTTGGATGAACATATACCTAGTATATAAGCAGCACACTAGAATAGGATATTCAGATCTAACCTTCTCCTGAAGATGCTAACATAGTTAGCGAAACAGTGTAGTGGAAAGATTCTGATGCAAAGATTTGATTGCAGAAGTTTGGGGAAGGTAGTAAAATTTCATTGATTGCATTTTAATCATTTTGTGTGACAAAGGAAGGTCTTGAAAGTTCTTGAATGAGCTCAAGAGAACCGTCATAAAAAGTTATATTTATATTGCTACATTCAACGTATTTCAGCTCATCCAAATTTGAAGTTATTCATCACCCACGGAGGTGGTTTGAGTACAATTGAAGCCGCATTCTTTGGAATACCAATGGTAGGCATCCCCTTCTTCGTAGACCAACATGCTAACATGGAACTGGTAGAAACTAGAGGAATAGGAGTGAAATTGGAATACTCTGATTTGACTTCAGAAAGTTTATTGGAAGCAGTCAACATCGTTTTGAGAGATCGAAGGTATGTGTTATCCATAGATAGGTAAGATAATGTGAGTATTTATGGGGCATCATAGGTTGTGGAACTTACTTTGTTGATACCAATTCACGAAAATGAAATCCACCCAAACTATCGTTAGCTATCAAGGTTGAAAATAGTATCTCAAACTAAGCTAATATAGGAACTCACTTCAGTGTAAATTTTTATATAATTTATTAACAAGTACCAACGGAATGATAGTGATTTTCCAAGAGAAATTAAATGAGTGGAAAATTAGAATTCCGTGCGAGTTATACACGACCTTTTTTAAGCATGTACCAGATAACAACGAAATATTTGAATTCTTCGGCTTGTGGTCATCTGATTTTCTCTTAAGTAATGCTCATCTATTAGACAAAGCTGCCATTGCTGCAAATCGAACCATAAACAGTTCTGCACAAGGAGGAGAAGAGTCCAAACTGTGATTCTTGACTTTATTTTCAAGTCCTTAGTGAATAATAAAGACAAGGTCCCCCTTTCACATAAATGAGGTGTCTATAGAAAGTCTTGGGCCAAAGTGGTAGGAGAATTGAATTTGCAAATAAAAGAACATGTCAAAATTATTCAAAAATCAAGAAATTCACATGTTGGTGAGTAGAACTTTTGCAAATCATGTCCTGAATTCAAACCATTCTTTTTGACATAGACGCAGACTTGGAAATTTCACATATTTTCCCATAATGGACATTATTGAATCTGTTGAAAATTCATGGGATAAATGCTTTTTTGAACGAGCAGATCCATTTTGATAGCTCAAAATTTCAAAATGCACTGAATTTCCAAAATAATTATGAATTGATCTTTGATAGTAGTCCATGGTTTCTCAAAGTGGAGTCTCAGATACTAAATGATACACATAGTCATCCCCACGACATTTAGTATAATTAACACATCAAAAGTTGGTAGGTACATGTTTCGGAGATATTTATGTCTATCATCAGCCTTATATTGAAATTATATAATTGTCCTAAAATTAAAATAGTTAGTCGATTGTACTGATCACTATTTCAATTTCAGGACAATTATGTGATTTCAATATTATCCACGAACACATATACAGGCTGATTTTAAAATAGGTGCATATATTTCAAACACTGAGAAAGCTTGAGGTATACTACCGAATAGCACTATTAAAAATATTATTAGGATCAAAATAGATTTGGGGCAAAATACCCTTTTTCCGCCCAGATTTCTACTTCTGTCACAACTATCGTTTGCGAACGAAGCGACGTTGCCACTCTACATGAAAATTAGGAGATATTAAATAAAATGTATAATCGAGAAAATGTACATGGGGAAGAAGTTAACCCTGGTCTTGAATTTCAGAAAGACAATACAAAAACTTCAAAATGGACTCATCCAAGATTTCTACACATAAGCTCGAATAGCGTATAACACCTCACGGTTGGAAGTTCTTTTACTGAAAAATCCTTCAGACCCTTTCTTCCACCTCCTTGCATCGCTACAATTTCGTATCCTTCGAGGAGTCTCATGGGCCCCGCACAATAACGACCCGACATAAGAACCATATCATTCAGCTCAATGTTTGAGAAATGCATCGTCACATTCCAAGCAAATTGTCAGAAACAAAACTTTACATTTACTAGTATCACGTTTTGACGTTTTCCAAAATAACATACATTCTCAGAACAACAAACTGTCAAGAAAGGATTTTTGTTTTGATTGTTCTTATAGTGTGCTACCAGCAAGAATTCAGATGACCATGAATTACTAATAGGCGACTTTAACGGACCAATCAGAAACAGCAAAGTAGTGCCTGCGTGGTTGCAATTCATCCTGATTGGGCACAGGTGATTGAGATTAATGTATTAGTGAGGAAGGATCATATCTTTAAATGAAACTACCATTTTCATAAAAAACTAATTTGGAAGAAACATCTATTAGTTTGATTCAATGAAATGATACTTCCTCACTATACACTAATCTCACAAATTCAATCAGTTGTGTCCAATCAGGATGAATCACAACCACGCAGGCGCTACTTTGCTGTTTCTGATTGATCCTTAGAAATCACCTATTAGTAATCCATGGTCATCTGAATTCTTGCGTCCGAAACGGTCGGAAGCATGCGCAGTTTCACAGAACTGTATGATTTTTTTGGGTTCTGTGGACTTGTGCATGCTTCTGACGGTTTCGGATTGTTTATTTTCTGAACGCGAACAATCCTAGTTAGTACTGTTAAAGGTCACAGCAAAGAGGAAATCTATGGTCACAGATACTACTGTTCTGAGAAATGATGTTGACAGATCATATGATGATAGTTTTGTTTGTGTGGTTGCTGGTTTGTAAAATAATTGTAAACATAAAATAAAAAATAAAATAATTGGATGTTGTGTCTTGTGTCGTGATGATCGTGATATGGTCGTGATCGTGATTTTCAATGTGAGATTGCCAGGAAGGATATGTCGTCGTCGAGTCGTTTTCGATGGTTTAAGTGCGAATATGAACCAACAAGAACACAGGACGATATCAGTCTGGAATGGACTCGATATTAGTAATTGTTTGCTCTCGGGTTTTGCTGTTCGAGCAGGAATAAGAAAATCTACTAGGTGAGTCGATTTTCAACTTTGTGTATGTTGTGTACCTATTTATTGTCTGCTAATTTTGTATCTACCCGCTGGGGCCTTATTTTCGAATTGAAGGAAGGGGGACGTTCTATCATTCCCCTCATGTTTCTCTCCGTCTCTCGTGATCCATGGAGATAATCACCCCACAGTTCTCTCAGTGAACTTCAAATAATAAGGCTCCTGTACATATTACATTCACCTCTATTAGTTTCCATAAACTATTCCAATTCATATTCATTCTGTGACAAATTTTTATCAGGATATTCGTCTCTGAAACAATCTTGCATCACTGTCTTGTTTTGACGTTAGTGAATGACGAATTGGGGATTCCCTGGGATTCCGCAGATTTCACTTGCTTCCCAGTGGCGTACTCGAATTTCGAAGCATTTTATGTTCAATTTTCAAAATGAAATTTCTCGTTTATGTGAAGACTTAGGAAAAATCAAATATCTAAGTAATTTTTGTTAGACTCTTTCATATATATGTCTTGAATATATGCACCCATTTCAAAATCAGCCTGTATTTGAGAGCGTCGTTCTTGAAATTGTGCTTCAAGCGGTCTATCTCTCGAGTCTCTATCCAAATCAATGTGTTACATGATCTAAGGTTTTACATGATCTAAGGTTAAAGAACGAAAATCAATTTGATATTGATACTTGTCACATTGAATTAGTTGATTGTGATGTAATAATTGCATTTTATTCAAAGTTTCGATTAAGTGTTATATGAGAAAGTGTATGAGATTATTGGAAAATAAAATTGTTATTTGTTTTCTAGTAGTGATGGACACACTGATTAGGTACTTGGGTAGCACGAATCTTATTGGTATATCTCTGCCAAGGAAGCATGCATAAGCCAATTTATTTTACCTCCCACGGAAGGTAATATTCTTTTCCTCCCGTGGGAGTAAATTGACAGTTTTGTGTCCTCAAATGAGGGAGCCAACGCTAACTTTCTATGCAGTGAGTAGATGAAATATTTTGTACCATTCACTTGCTTCCAGGATATGTGGTAATAATTAATATGCCGTGGATATGACTTCGAGTATTATTAGTAGTTAGTGATATAACATTTGAACATGTAATGAACTCAACCATGACAAACATCAACTTGGCGGTTAGTATGTCTTTCACGGTTGGGTGGACATAAACCTATTTTATGAGTAGGACACTAGGATAAAATATTTCCGTTTGTTAGTGGTAAAAATTTTGTAGTGTTTTATAGTGCCAAAAGTTCCAGTCTTCGATATTTATAATGGTAAAATAATATAATAAAATAATGATATAATAATATAATAATATGATAATATAATAATATAATAATATAATAATATAATAATATAATAATATAATAATATAATAATATAATAATATAATAATATAATAATATAATAATATAATAATATAATAATATAATAATATAATAATATAATAATATAATAATATAATAATATAATAATATAATAATATAATAATATAATAATATAATAATATAATAATATAATAATATAATAATATAATAATATAATAATATAATAATATAATAATATAATAATATAATAATATAATAATATAATAATATAATAATATAATAATATAATAATATTTGAATGTAAGGTTTGAAATAATATTTGACTTTTTGTCATTCGTCATCCAGAACTCAAGTCAAAACATACAGATGGCGTGTTTGATCAGGCATACTGGAACAATGTCCCAGGACAAAGACACAGTAAACTGATGGTTGGAACACTGTCCAAAACAGTGACTAACGACATTCTGAGCCTAAACAGAAGTCAGATCAAACAAGTGACGGGACTAATAACCGGTCACTGCCCCTTGAGGAAACATATGCATCAAATGGGCATCTATTCAGACGAACCCATATGCAGACTATGCAATGAGGAGGAGGAAACTGCCACCCATGTAATACTGGAGTGCGAAGCACTAGCGCGTTGGAGATACAACCTTCTGGGAGCAGTAAACTCTCAAGAGGCATTTTCAAAGAATGATCTGGTGAAGAGGCTGCTAAACCTCATCAAGGTAGCGAACCTGTTCACCTGAGTCAACAGCATGATCAGGAATACAATAGGCCCAAAGGCTGCAGTGTTTTGGGCTTCAAACCCTGACTGATCATTCTGCCATTAATCAATCAATCAATCAATAATATAATAATATAATAATATAATAATATAATAATATAATAATATAATGATATAATAATATAATAATATAATAATATAATGATATAATAATATAATAATATAATAATATAATAATATATAAATATAATAATATAATAATATAATAATATAATAATATAATAATATAATAATATAATAATATAATAACATAATAATATAATAATATAATAATATAATAATATAATAATATAATAATATAATAATATAATAATATAATAATATAATAATATAATAATATAATAATATAATAATATAATAATATAATAATATAATAATATAATAATATTTGAATGTAAGGTTTGAAATAATATTTGACTTTTTGTCATTCGTCATCCAGAACTCAAGTCAAAACATACAGATGGCGTGTTTGATCGAATTATGAATCATCATATCATTCATAAAATATAATAAAAACTTTCCAAGTCGTCCCCACAACGTTTAATTTCAAAGTTCACTTCATTTTAAATATTTTTTTTTTCAACTATAAACATGTTCTAAAAACTCTCACTATGCTCGTTATAACCATGTTTTTGCCTTTTTCTTCTCCACAATGATTTCTTTCTGGCCGATACCTTTTGGGTCCGAGACATATCCCCCACTTCTTGAATTTGAAATAAAACGTTGTGGAGACGACTTGGAGAGTTTTTATTATATTTCAACTACTCCACTCCACTTTGAGATAACTTGGACTTCTACAGTAGATATATATCATTCATAAAAAATGCATGCATTGAGGGCTTTTTTAATTACAATAATTTTGTCTCCTGAAGGAGCTACTATGAGGTTTGGACACATCCGTAAAAATTTTGTATTTGTTCAGTTTCGTACTTAATTTGATTGAAATGCAACTGATTTTTTTTTTCAGGTATTCCGAGAATGCTAAAAAGATATCATCAATAATGAGGGATCAACCACAGACTCCAATGGAACGTGCATTATTCTGGATTGAATTCGCAATGCGAAATAATGGAACCAACATTTATGATCCACAGTCAAGACACATATCGGGTTTCATCTCGTCTTCCTTCGACATTTACATATTTCTTTTATCAGTTCTATGTTTAGTTGTATATTTTTTGAAGAAAATGGTGGCAGTCTTGTGGAGTCTAGTGAACTGGGAAGAGAAGAAAGTAAAAAGACATTGAATTAGCAATTATAGTTCATTGCCACTCTCGATAACCTATAGATAGTATAATAAACTACGAAGAACTTATGATAATATATATTATAATATGTATATACATGTTGAGGTATGTATGCGTGAGGAGTAACTACACTGTAACCCATCGGGTGACAATCAACCCATATTAGACATATCATAACTTCAAGAATATTAAGTGTTTCACTTCTGGTTCCACCATCAGGGCACTGTTTACGAATTTTTCCCCGTTGAAAAAAATGATGTTTTGAACAACCTCTTATAAATATCGTGGGCTTCTTCGATAGGTAACCCGGTATATATATTCTTGAAGGAAATTCAATTATCTATGAGTTTTCTGAAGGAATTTTCTTCTGAATCAACTTGTTTAGACAATATGAAGAAATGCCTGACGAAAAATGTCAGATGGAGGCAGTGAGAAGGTTCCGCTTTTGGGTTTATCGCTTATATGTCGGAAACGATTCATCGTAGCAAATAATTTGCTGAAATCGAATGAGAGCTGATACAATTCTCCACAACTTTCATCCCCTACTTTTTCTCGTATCTCCAACCATTCCTGAGCTGCACGCTCTCGAAAGTGGAAATGTACTAATAAAAGATTATTATCTCCCATTATTCATCAAACATTCCTTAATATCGTCTGAGCATATATTTTATGTACCTATGCGACTTTGTCCTCAACTGGTCGACAGCTACACCAATTTTGAGGATTTCCGTAAATTTCGTCATTTTTAGAAAAAACTGTTTTTGAGAATCCTGAACCCCGAATATTGTTAGTTTCAGGTCTGTATATATACTAGGGTCACTGGATGGTATTAGTTAGGTAAGAAAGAGTTCGGACACAGAAATAACAACTGTCAGTTGTAAAAACTTCACAAACGATAAGATTCCACAAAATTCTCAAACACACGACACAGTAGCTTCGTTAGGTGATGAACTGGAGTTCATTATATCACCTGACGAAGCTACTGTGTTAGCGAAACATGTCGTGTGTTTGAGAATTTTGTGGAAATCTCATCGTTGGTGGAGTTTTTACATTCGTCATGGATTTCCATCAAGTAACGGCCGAGTCAATTGAAAAAAAAAAGAAAAAAAAACAACTGTCAGTGTTTTTGAATGTTTAGATTCATTTAGTTGTACACCTTGCTTGTGACAACAGCATCATAGTCGTTCCGCACTTTTTCATTCAAAATTGTTTCCATTTGAAAATAAAAATTATGAACGTCAAAATTGAAATATGATTTCCAAAACAATTAAAGCATAAATGGAAATGTCCTGCTGTGTAATGAATTGCGGAAATTCTGAAGGAAATGGCGATTTCATTTCTTTAATTTTCCAAAGGAAATATCAACCATTCCCTTATTTATTCATTTATTTAATTAGTGAAGTCATATAGGATAACAACCCAGCAAACATTTTGATATGGGGCATCAATGGCCAAATATATTTTCCCCTTACCTGACATCAGCGGCCCAGTAAATGGTCCCATATGCGGGACTCTATATATCAGTACACTGCGGTCGGCAGCTGGTCCCAGTGCTGGGTACCCAGCAATCATATTCAGTTCCCCGGCAAAAGGCCAGTACAACATAATC
Organism: Phaedon cochleariae; assembly: GCA_918026855.4. Classification (NCBI taxonomy): domain Eukaryota; kingdom Metazoa; phylum Arthropoda; class Insecta; order Coleoptera; family Chrysomelidae; genus Phaedon; species Phaedon cochleariae. The sequence goes on along the minus strand of OU896722.1, from coordinate 9,263,717 downwards.
GACACATTGAGTTTCCCATAGCAAGCTCAGCATATACATAAATGATGGGACTGTAATGGCCAATAAACGACATTGGTTACGTACTATCGAGGTAGGGGAGGGGTAAGGGTTTCAGGGGTCCAATGGATCTGCATGAAAGTTCTAGTGTACCTCTTTATTCCACAATATAACCCTCTCATCATAAATCAGACACATACCAGATTCCAAGAAAACAATTTTATGAATGACACAATGATATCTTCTCAACCTCTCTGTTCTTCAACGATGAAACTTCTCGGAGTGACTGCTTACTGCTTGGTATGTGGTATATACATCTTATTGAGTAGCATTCCTTCAAAGTTGATTCTTCGTTGTGAGATACTTCTGAAATTCATCATTAGTTACATATTAGTGGCCTATGAGTTGCATGAGTTTATAACTTGATGACGTGATAACATGGAGCTTTTCAATTCTAATTATTTTCTTGGCACTGATATTTCTGTAGCTGAAACCTCATTGTTATTTGGTTCTTTAATATTGAGACAGTTTCACATAACCTAAGATTGCTTTTGATAGCAACAAATGAGTTGAAAATGATAGTTGCTTCTAGAGAAGTATGGCCAACTCCAATTATTATGATCATTAGGTATATGAGGTTACGAGATACCAAACACATGCATTTAATGATGAAATTCGAAACACTATGTCGGTAGATTGATACTTACTCAATATTATCATAATTGAAGAATCTGTCTTCTATTATTATCAATTGAGAATACTTCTGCTATCATGAATAACCACCATGGAAAGAGAGGACCACATTAATTCGACAAAAACAAACTAGTACGCGATCACCATTCACGAGAGTCAGCCATCTTAGTCACACATAATATTGATCAGCTGACTGTTGATGTAAACGTTCCCAGAACATACACCAGAGGGACGAGTAGCGAACATAGAATTGGCTGGCAAAGGGCCAGATCCCGTTAGTATTCAATTAGTTCCAGACATCTTACCATAACAAGGCCATCATCGTATTTTTAACTGATGGTTACTTGGCATAGGAAAATCATCGGCCCATTACCAATACCCCCAGACTAGCCTGTACTAGGCCAAACTTCTTCCGCTAGTTCAATGTTTGCTGGGAACAGGCATAACCCAAAGTGTTATCCACGGATACAGTTGAGCGTACAAGAAAAAATACAGATTACAATTTTCGCTTAACCTAACACTACGTCAAGAAACATTTGATGTCAGCTATGAAACTAAGTATTTCTCTTTTATTTTCGATTCGAAAAACAAGTAGTGAATGATTGAATAACTCAATATCATCGAACTTCTTATTGTGAAGTGTCATCATTCTATGTAGGGGAGAGTTATTCCTTAGTTTGTTCTACAAAACGTTTCAGAGAAGAGACTCCTCAGAGAACTAGTTGGATCATTGAGATATATATTCGACAAAATGTCAGGGGAGTCGATTGAGTCATTCATAATTTTGAATAAAAATATTATGTCGGATTGCTCTCGACGAGCCTCTAGTGTGACCATATGGAATTTGTTTCTCAGGAAGGCTGTACTAGTTGTAATGTTATATTCCCCACTATTTCTATATTCAAGATATCTTAAAAATTCATTCTGTTTGATTTCCAATCTAGTCTTCTATATAGCGTATTGTGGTCGCCAGATAACATTTGCAAAATTCAGTTTACTGTATACAAATTACAAAGGAGTACAATAAGGTTTTCATGGCATGAAGATAGGTGAAGTTTCTGCAATGTCTGAATATGAATCCTTATGTTCTATTACATTTTGATACAACATAATCAATGTGAGTTGAGAATGGGAGTTTTTTGTCTAGTATCACACCTAGGTCTTTCATTTCATTAACTTCTTTGAGGATATTATCATCAAAATTATAATCGTATGAATATGTTGTGGTCTCGAGTGGAAGAGATGAAGCAACATTTATCCAAATTCAAATGGAGTTTATTGATTTGACAGAAGTTGAAAAATCTGTTCAAATCATTTTGGATCAAGGAACAATCGATTACACTACTTACTTGAGAGAATATTTTGAGATCGTCAGCATATGATATGAATTTACATCGATTGATGTCCGTTGACTGTAACAATTTATATACAGTATGATGCAAATGTATGGAATAAATTCATTATTTCAGAAATGGGCGACATTTGAAGAAATTCCAAAAACACGTGAGTTTTAATTTTTGAAGCCTCACCTCATGACATCCATATGAGATATGTTACGTCACTGGTGTTCGTTTGAAAGGTCTACTGATCATCTATCCAACAGGCAAAATTTTGCATAAGAATATTGCAATTAAAATGGATTATCATTTGGTTACCTGAATCTTGCATAGGTCTGCTACTGAGAATTGAACATCGAAGGGTCGTCTAGTTGAAATAATACACAATGAAAAAAGTTCTGAACTCTAGTTTTTGGATTTTTTTCGGAAGTCGTCTTGTTTTGAAATGAATTCATTTCATACATTTGCATCATACTGTACATATATGAGGAGAACCAGCGAAGCAGGTTTCCGTGTACACCGACTTCAGCTAACTTATTAGACAGCGATTTGTTGTGATTTATTTTGTCGAATGCTTTACTGAAATCGGTGTACACGGAATCCACTTGAATCTGGCTGTTCATTGCATTCATCACATATTCAGTGTATAAGACCAAATTCGTCTCTAGGGATTTCTTTGGAAAAAATCCGTGCTGTTCCTCTATGATATGTCTTTTCAAGGAAGTCATGAGTATATCCTGAACTATGAGCTCATGAACTTTACTTAGAATATTCAATTTTCAAATTGGACGGTAGTTGGTAACGTCGTTTCTATTACCATTTTTGTAAATAGGTACAACATAGGCATCTTTCCATCTTTCTGAAAAAGTGTATTGTTCGAAGGATTTATTTATGATTATAGCTAACGGCACACATATACTTGACGCACATTTTTTTTATAAAAAATGATGGAAATTCGTCCGAGCCGTTACCTTTGTTTTCATCTAGAGCTGAAAGATTAATTTTGATTTGTTCTACAGATACGGTTATTTTACTTATTGAAGATATATTATTTTGTGTGTGTGTGCATTGTTTGTTCGTAAGGCTGAAAGACACTTTTAAAAAATTTAGAGAAGAGCTTGCAAACATCTGCTCCATCAGCTGATTCATTCCCTAATTTCATTTTATTGGGAATAATATTATTTGGGTTAGTTTTGCATACAAAGTACCATATTTTTTGGAATTATTCGGTATATCGTTTTGAACTGAATTCGCGAAATTTTTGTAGTCATTGCGATTCCATTGCTTGAATCTATTCCTTAATCGACAGAAGAGTTGATTGTCAAAGTGGCAGCTAGATTTTTTCACTTTTTGTGAGCTTCAGATTTTCGATAATCATTTTTATAGTGTTTTGTGTGAAATATACGGGAAACTGATTGAAAATCCTTTTTTTTTTTTTTCGTACGGAGATATCTATCAACTAATATATTTCTCCATAGAATATTTCCAAACAACCATTCACGTCATTATAGGTTCCAAGGATGTCCTTCCAATTAATATTCGAAATTTCCGTGTTTATAGAATCGTAGTCACCTTTCCTGAAATTGTAAGTAAGCTTTGAGTTCGATTGTAGGGTCTTTAGTATAGAGAAAGTGAGACTGAATTCACTAAAGGCTTGCCGGACTCGAGATTTTTTACATTGAGTTTGTTACATACGATAAGATCGAGGATTTTGTCGTTATTATTCTTCACAGAGTTGAATTGCATAATTCCACAAACAAGTGTGTCAATCAAATCAGTAAACTTTGTATCTACAAATGAAGGAATCAAAATTGAACAGTTTTGTTTGAAATTCCATGGAGTGTTCGACATATTGAAATCACCACAGATAAGGAGAAAATCATCTGATATTATGTTGGAAAGTCTATGAAGATTGTTAGTGGAGTATGCGATTGCTTCGTCATCTCCGGGGGGTAGGTAAACACAGCATAGATGAATTTAACCTTTTTTGGCGTGTACAGAGTGAACCACAAGTCTTCAGCATCGCTCTGCCAATCGGGACGTTCAAAGACTTGTATTTCTCTTCGTGAAGCAATCAGGACTCCTTTACCATCACTCTTAACGCTTTTGGTGCTTTCCCGATCTCTACGATACACTGCGAACTCGTCACCAAAAAATAACTCACTATTCATCACACCGTTATTCAGCCATGTCTCAGTCAAAAATATCAGGTCGTGGATGTTAAGTTTGAATTCTGTAGTTTTAGAACGTTAGCCCCTTAAATTCTGAACAATACAAGTTGAATTTGCGAAAATGTCTAAATTGAGTATACGATGGTCGTTGATTATCGTGTTGTGATCAGGCAAATTTCAGGTCATCTTCACTCTCGATTCGTTTCACATGGGAGCCCTCATCTTTGCGAATCAGAATGTTACAATTTTTTACCCATACGTATTTGAAACTATTGGCTTTCGCAAAATCTCTTGTTTTTTTGTAAAGCATTTTGTTTTCTGGTGATAAGTGTTCGGAGATGTATAAGTCTTTAGAAACGGCTTCGATACTCAAATGTAGATTTGGAGATGACATCTTCAATTCTCACAGCAGCTAAGATATCGTCTTTCACTTTCCGGGAGGTATATTCGACCACTATATTTTTCGGTCTATTGAGACCGAAAGATTTCACTCTATGAGCGGAATCTATTAGATTGGGCGGAAATTGAACATTCGAATACCTCAATGATTTTATAGATATCTTCATTATTTTTTTCAGGTACTCCTTGTATTCCTATATTGTTCATACGTGACATTTGCTCGAGGTCGTTCACTCTCTCATTGAGAGTGTGGACATGTTTCATTAAGTTCTGGTTCTCTATTTTCACGTTTTCGATGATTTTTATATGTTCATTGACTTTTTGAATGGATGTTTCAAAGTCTGTCATTTCATCAGAGCAGAAACTTATGGATTGGAGTAGATGGAATATACTCCATCCTGCTTCAAAAGGGGCAGGAAATACTAATTCCACATCTGTGTCGTATATTCGAGGCTTGTATAGCAATACGATATATACCCATCGTATGGCAGAAGGTGACAGTCATCTACCTAGCCAAGGTGGGAAAGGTGGGTGACGAAACGCCTAAATCATACCGCCCAATAAGTTTGATGTCATTCCAGCTCAAAACACTGGAAGGACTGATATACAGATACATAAGAGACGAGGTATTTCGAAGAAACCCTCTCAACGAACGCCAATATGCGTATCAGCCAGGCAAGTCAACTGATCATATCAACAATTGGCGAGACAACTCTGACAGCTAGAGCAGATAGTGGTTGCTCACAAGGAGGAGTATTATCGCCCCTACTTTGGGCCATTCTCATGGATGAACTGATCAAAAGGCTAACATCCAAATGGTATTATTGCTTAGAATACGCCGACGACCTGTCGGTTATCGCTAAAGGTAGATTCGCAAGTACGGTCTTGGAGCTCACACAAACCGCTCTGAACATAATTGACAAGTGGTGTAAAGAGGAGGAACTCACCGTGAACCCTCATAAAACCTCTATAGTGAATTTCACGAAAAAGGCAGTACTGGAAGGATTAAAGCCACCAGTACTCAACGGGGTAGAAATTCCGTACGCCCTAGAGGCAAAATACTTAGGAGTCATCTTTGACCATAAGTTACCATGGAATCAACACCTACAAAAAATTGCTCGAAAAAGTACAGTAGTATTCAATCTGTGCAGACGAATGTGCGGAAAAAATTGGGGACTGCAACCAAAAATGACCACATGGCTCTATGCCAGCGTCATCAGGCCTATGATAGCATATGGGTCAGTAGTTTGATGGCCAAAGACACAACAGGCTGGAGTTATTCGAAGGCTCAGTGCTTTTCAGAGGCAAGCTTGCCTGAGTGCCACTGGTGCAATGAAAACCACTCCAACAGCCACTTCAGAGGTCCTCTTGAACCTGCCACCACTACAAATATATATTCAAGGCGAAGCCAGAGCAGTCGTGTGTAGATTGTCGAGGGGTCAAACACCCATAAGCAACGCGCACAGTAAATACTATAGAAAGCTATATGAAGAGTTGGAAAGCGACCCCATCATGGGAATGCCAACGGATGGCATAATTCCAAAATAAAGCTTTGAAAAAACTTTCAAAATGAGTATAACGGACAGAGAGGCATGGAAGGAAGGACCTCCTATCAATGCAGACATTGCTGTTTAAACGGAATGCTTCAAAACTGAGGAAGTTTCAGGAGCTGGTATTTATAGGGCCAAGCCAAAGACAAGAATCTCACTGAGATTAGGTATATACGCGACGGTGTTTCAGGCAGAAAATATTGCAATACCTACATCATTGCGTGAAAGAATTGATAAGGCAAGAGTTTGAAGGCAAAACCATTGCAATTCATTCAGATAACCAGGCGGCCATCGAATTCTATGCAAGTTAACTCAGAACTAGTATGGAACTGCATAGAAACCCTAAAAGAACTGGGCAGTCAGAACAGGCTGACTCTAGCATGAGTACCAGCGCATACAGGGTACAATGGCAATTAAGAGACAGACTTACTTGCCCGAGCAGGAGCAAACAGAGCTCTGAATGGCCCAGAACCCTCCTGTGGTATTGCGAAAGCTATACAAAATACTAGTATCAAATCATGGATGCAAATCAAATCTCAAGAATGGTGGAACAACTCGCCAGGAATGAGACAGGCAAAAGAGTTTATTAAAAAACCATCGCCAACATTCACAGAATATCTACTGAGCCAGAAACGAAGTTCAACTAGAATTCTAGTGAAACTTCTCACAGAGCATTGTAGGCTCAACAAACACATGAGTACGATAGGCCTGACTAAAGAACTGCTGTGCAGGTTCTTTCAGGAAGAAGTGGAAACAGCAGTACACATACTTTGCCACTGTGAGGGCTTGTCAAGACTGAGATTTCTTACGCTTGGTGAGGGAAAACCAGAAGCCCAAAGATACCCAGGAGATCTGAAAGCTAGCCTATGGAGTCTCATAGAGAAGGCGGGGCTAGCCGGAGAACTCTGATCGATTTTGAGGGCAGACACAATAGGTCTGAAAAGGTCGCGGTGTTGAGGCAGATAGCCCGAAGGCCCCATTCTAAATCTAATCTATGGATTGGACAAGATCACCCTGCTTGTCACGAAACACTTTCATTTCCCCTTTGATATCCTGCATACACTTCAGAATCTTATACTGTAGTTCTGGGTCCCCTATAGTTTCTGTTCTATCATCATTTCGGAAGATTGTTAGGTCCGTTTTTTTGGTTACAATCGTATCTGTTTTGCAAGTGGAGCAAATCCAAACAGTGTTGTGGCATTCCTTAATGAAGGTCATTTGGTCCGTTGCGAGGCCTACACACTTGCCGTGATAAGTACTGCCACAAAAACTCTGGCATTGGAGACCTGGCGATTTTTTTGTTATCGGTGTGGTATATGCTGTGCATATTCCGGACATTCTGCTAATTGTACGGCTATCAAAGAGTACTTTACGATTTTACAAAACACTACACTGACTTATACTTTGTTGTTTGTATGAAAAACTACAATCATTTATGTGACTTCAATCACTTGAATTCGGATTTGAACGAGGAGCTCGGAAATACGGTCTGCACGCTATGAATGTCACGAACTTATGGAAGAATTGTATGAAACGGCGTGGTTGGAAAATTGATTTGAAGACACGCAAAATATGTGAGGTAAGTTCATACATTGAAATCCACTTATAACAGCAGATTGGAATAGAACTATATTTCAGGTCCATTTTCAAAAAGTAGATTCATAAGATCCGTTTGAGAGAATCTGCTGTTCCATTGATTCACAAAACCGACTATTGAAAAAAAAATCCAATATTATCATCACACGAAATGCAAAACAAAATTATCATAAACAGGAAGTGATTGCGAAAGTACATAATGAGATTGAAAGTTTGAGAATGAAATTGAGGAAATCAAGTAAATTGAAACATGATATATATAATCATTGAATGGCGTTTTCATTACCGACCAAATTCAAAATGTATCAGTCGAAAGTGAATGCGGAGAAAGTTGGAAAATCAGAACGGTTTTCATGTTTTAAACTTTATCACTCGGGTACAGTTATACATACAATAAGGAACTATAGCTATAAGTATATCTATATGTTTCTAGTAGTTGAACTAAGAGACCATGACTATCAGCATAGGGAAATACACGCTTTAATCTTAACTGGAACGCGGCCTGTGTTCTAGCGGGGAAGAGGGGTAGCGCTGGCGCGAGCTTATCGAAACCGCAACAATAACACTTTAATGACAATAACAAGATTGAATTTTCATATACAGGGCGTTTGAGTTGATTGAAAATTGAAAAAAATATATACAGAGTGTCCCACAGTTCGCGGTCCCATGTTTTAGCATGGAAGAAGTGTTCGAGTTGAAAGAAATATATACAGGGTGTTTGAGTTGATGAAGATTGAGAAAATATATACAAGGGGGCCCATGGGGGTAAAAGGATACGAAAACGAAGATAAATAATCTATTTATTCAAGTAATCCTCTTCTACAAAAATGACATGCCTCTTGAGAAGATGGCGTGGTCCAATCGGGACGATTATAATGAACGAAGCATGGCAGTTTGATTTGTAGGTTAAAGTTGCTGCGATATTCTTGAGGAAGTTTGTGCCACACCCTTAATAGCCCATAAGGATCTGCATATTCAATGAGACATTCTACTGGAATGTACTGCAATTCTTGTTCAGTGAATTTCGTCAGAGTCAAAGCGGGAGATTTTATAAACTCCAATAGCACAGCTATTTCAGACTCCATGATTTTTCGAGCAGAGCTAAAATATTTCAGATGCTACAAGTTTCGCGTCAAGTTGTAGACTGATGAAATGAAAAAAAAAACGAGTCACATATTTTACAGGTTTTTATTCAAATCAGCCATCAAATCATTTTTACAGTAATATAGATATTCTCTGAGAGCGTTACTAGACATGCTATCGCAAACATCACAAAACCCTAATATAAGCTCTTGTGCACTCAAAACAGTCAGTTTATTTTTCATCCAATCAGCTATTACATTCATAATATTCTGATAAAACATAAAAAAGTCCAAGTCATTGATTGAATTAACTCGATGTGAAACAATGCACATTTCAGCACTCAAAATGTCTGCAACATCTTCCTCCATCAGATCGAATATGACGTGGTATTTGGAGAGGGTCAACATTTTGACACCATCGCAGACATGTTTGGCTACGGTAGCATAGTCTCCACAAGCAGTAATGATTGACTCATATTCATCAATAAAACCAGGTAGGGGTTGTTCAAAGAAGTCTTGTTGTGCCTTATGCAGCGAATCGATGAAGGTGGCCCATTCGTAAGTACTGAATGAAATTTTCGCTGGGTAGAAGGGCTTTTTCAGAATGATGGCCGGACTAAATTGTCTAGCTGGACTGAGTCCACACTGGATTGTGTAAGTGGACAACTGGAACGATGTATTCAGCAGGTGGTGTGATTCGGCTTTCGCTGCTTGCTCAATCATGTCCAAATATGTATTGACATCACCATAATAAACCATCATTGATGATGATGATCTAGAACTACCGTCTTCGAAAAGCACTTCACTAGATGAATAACCAGAGTCTTCACTCATTGTTCTCGAACTGATGTGTTGAAAGTTTCAGTCCTCATTATTTATACCATAACTGTTGACTGATCATAACATCCGGCAGATTGGAATAACAGGTTATTTGTTAGTGATCGATGAAAGGCCCTCTCATAGCCATTGAATGTGTGCTTCTTTTCCATATGTTTGCATTATAATTTATTGTTGGAATCAATCCAACTATTGTGTGTATCATCGAATCCCAACCATTTGACAAACACCTTTTTGCCTTTTTTTCTTAAAACTTTTTCCACTAGATAGATGTCAAGGTTTATAGTTTTTTGCATTTCTTCAGGATAAACAGCGCCTTTGATCGGAGTACCATGCAAATCTTCCAAGAGATATGTAGTAGGTTTCGTAATACGAACTTTTACGATTTTAAATAGTTCAGTAGTCCAATTTGTCGTATAATTCTTTTCGAAAACATGTTTGGCTTTGCTGATTCTCACAATGTCACCAACGTTGAATTTTCTAATTCCAGCAATTTTTATGTGATTGTAGACGGATTTGAGAATGTCTTGTTCGTTGGCTTTGGTGACGTCACTGGGCTTGCATCTAATCGTCGTATGTTTCGTGTCATTATAATTCTTTGTGATTTCAGGCAGGACATCTATCCAACGGTATGAGCCATTCAAACTAAAGAATTTGTACAGTTTTTCCTTCAATATTCGTATAACACGTTCAGCAATAGCCGCCTTCATTATGGTGTACGTATGATAATGGTTGATGGAGAACTTTTTCATCAGACTTTGAAACTTCAGAATGTGACATATTGACTTCGTAGGATTAGGAGTTTATATGATGGGTTTCACACAGGAGGCTTCCTTTTTGGTAGCGGTGGTGTTGTCGTAGATTTTGGAGTGATGGCAATCTTGGCCAGATCTTTTTTCATTTGATCAATGACATCAGCAAGCTGGCGTTCTTTATCACGGCTGTGTTGTTGCTCAGCCTTCAAATCGTGCAAACTCTTCACAGTGTTGTCAATCTTATCGACAAGTTCTAGAATATTTTTCACATTCAAGTCGATGTCGCTTTCGAGTTTTGGTAGAGAGTTGTTGCGAAGCTGCTCCACATGTATGTTGATCTTGTGCACTATGCCAGACAACTGAACAAAGTTTGTATTGTACGATGTCAGTTTGAGTTCATGTACATCCACTCTCTTCCTTTCTTCGATTATTTCGTTGCTGAAGCCAGCAAGGTAATTTCGGATTTTTTCACCGTAATTATCGAAAGCAATCTTGAAATCTAACTTTATTTGCGATATAACTTCATCCAAATATTGTTTGTTTGCAACATCAGCGACATCTGTTGGCAGTTTTTTACGTTACACATCTTCAAATGACCAACATCAATATCACCGGTTGTAGTATGTGAAAATCCAGATCTGACTGTCACCATCTGAGCTGAGCGTGGAAACGAACCACGTCCGAATTTGTCGAGACTCATTATGCTTATGACTGAAGTATTGTACGTTATCGATAATGGTCGGCACTTTGCCTCGCCAATTACCCCCGTCACTCATAGACATGCTATGGACGTGTCACGGAACTGTCACGGAAGTGTCAAGGAAGTGTCACGGAAGTGTAACGGAAGTTCACGGAAGTGTCACGGAACTGTCACGGAAGTGTCAAGGAAGTGTCACGGAAGTGTCACGGAAGTATCACGGAAGTGTCACGAAACTGTCACGGAAGTGTCAAGGAAGTGTCACGGAAGTGTCACGGAAGTATCACGGAACACGGAAATGTCACTGAATCGTCACACATGTTTTATTATGCCTGCCTCTTCTAATTCGTTCAAGATGGCAACAATCTCGTTATCGTTTGATGTATTTCCGGCTTGCTGTGATGCAATGAGCAACTTCAATATATCTACCAATTCGTTTGGATCATCCCAATACATGTATTCGATAGGTGCTGTGTTGTATGTCAACTTCAAACCACGACCACTGGAATTGGATCTGAACATTGGACGAATAATTTCTACGTATTTGAGTCTAGAGGAGGACTTCATACGTCCTGCAGAATTCAGATGAGCTTTGGTGAGCAAGAGTATTTGCCTGTATGGGTTCGTATCATCTTTGGCAAAGGATGGATCATTATAGAAGAGAAATTGATAGGGGCCTGGGGTGCCACGGAACCGAAAGCCATCAAAAAGTATATCTCCAGTTCTTCGATGGAAATTCATTTCTTTTCCGTTGAGGGACCATTTCGATGTTACTGGATCATATTTGGGGCCATAAACCGTATCGATATTTTCATCATTTGTCCAGTATTCAGTCAGATATTTTTGAGCCATCGCAGGATACTGATCAACGTAATCATGTATTGCAGCCGGTGAGATATTTTCACTATCTGCAAAGAGTTCATCATCAGCACAAAAAAAAAATTAAAAAAAATTTTTAGCATCGTCATAACCATCCTCATCATCATCTTCAGTATGCCCAGCATTATCAGCCACATCCATCATAGGTATGAAATTAGTTTGATTCAAATTTGATTGCTCCCCATCCCTATTCTCATCCTCATCCTCCTCCTCCTTCTTCTCCTTCTTCAACCCTAACGATTTTGCTCTGCTTCGCTTGATGTTTGAAAGCGTTCCATCGAGTTTTTATTTCATTACCTTGGACGTGGTGGCAATTTGTTTCAAAGGTGATGTCAGTGGTTGGAACATTTTCTGTAACGCATCATCATCCTCAGACTTGCCCAATTTTAGTGCTAAATATTTTCTTCTGATTGATTTCGATAGTTCGTTGATTTTTTTCTTGCGCAGCACATCAGCAACATCATCATGCATCTTGGTTGACGTCATCTTGATGAATGGTCCAGAGATCACAGTCTTATGAACTTATCGAAACCATTTCTATATCTGCCAGCATTCATATCGAAAGTTTTTGCAATCACCATCGCACCATATTGGTTGGAATTCCAACACTCTGAGCACAATGCTTTAAATTGATCGAATGACATGTCTGGTGAGACATGCTCGTCGAACACATGCTTCAAATTCATTTCATCCTGTCGAAATAACACCAACAGGTTACTGTTGTCTCGCACCAGCTGCTTCGGTATCTTAGAAAAAGTCTGGCATAGGTATGCTACGTCAATATCCTTGTGTCTACACATTGAAAAATATTCTCGAATTTTTTGCTGCTTGTCGCATGATACATCATCAAAAATGAATATCGAATGATTTTTCGCTTCTGATGGACTAATGACATCATCATTCTCTTTAAAGGGAAAATACCCAACACCTTTCACTGAATCCAACACTTGTTGCAGCAATTGATATTTCGGTTGGTACAACGACTTTGAATACACGTAAACGTTCTTGAATTTCGCGCCATTTGGATTGAACAGCAGGGAAAGCATCGCATTGGTCTTTCCACATCCGCTTGGTCCGCAGAAGATTGCTCTGAACCAATGGGGAAGCAGTTTCCCATGTTTACTACTTACTGGTGGTTTGGTTGACAAAATTTCATCCAAATTCACAATGGGTAACATCCGTTCTTGTTGAATGATCTTCATCATGTGATGATATATTTTTCATTTCATTAGGTATATGCAGAGTTGTCGAACTTCCTACACGTCAGTCTTCATGTTGCTCTACCACGGAGAGGGTGTGCTTAATTCTCTGATCGATAAACTTCCCATCGAATTACACATTCCAGGCTACAGATTTTGTGGTCCAGGTACCAAACTCGATGAAAGACTTGCAAGAGGAGACACCGGTATCAATCCGTTGGACGACGCGTGTCGAGTACACGATATCGCCTATTCACAAAATTCCTCAATAGAAGACAGGCACAAAGCTGATTGGATATTGGAAAATAGAGCGTGGGAGAGAGTCAAGTCGAAGAACGCTAAATTCAAAGAGAAGGCTGCTGCTTGGCTTGTCACCACCGGAATGAAGGTAAAACGAAAACTTGGCATGGGTCTTGTATCACAGCAATCCCTATCCAACATTATCAAATTCATAAAAAATGTACTATTAAAGTCAGATGGTGGTGGTAGTACAACATCAGGAAGTGGTCTGAATAAATCTGCATTGAAAGCACTCCATGCAGCCAGAATGGCAATCAAGAGGGCTGGCGGTAAAAAAAGAATCAGAGTACCAAGAATCATACCTCTTCCACACAGTGGAGGTATCCTACCATTGATACCAAACTTTGCCGCCTTGGGGGCCCTAGGATCTCTAGCTGAAGGAGCCGGAGCAGTCGCAAAGACAGTCATTGATGCAAAAAATGCAAAGAAAAAGCTCGAAGAAGATCAAAGGCATAATAGAGCAATGGAGGCTATCGGAAAACAAGGTTCCGGCCTATTTCTACGCTAAACATCGAGAGGATTCGGGTTGTACTTGAAGAAACAATCAAAAAACTCAAAAAACTTCTAGACAAGCTACCCAATAAAACAATGTACGATGAAGATGTGATAAAGTATGCCAAACAGCTGAAAATACCGTATTTTCGAGGTGTTTTTATGCGGGACACTCTACCTTCCACCGGTCCATGGCATCGCGAGTGTGCTGTATTGAATTTGGATACCTCCAATCATGTGGGCACTCTTTGGGTGGCTTACATAAAAAATGATAAAAAAGTCTTATATTTCGATAGTTATGGCAATCTGAAACCACCCAGAGAATTGGCCCAATATTTGGGTGTCGGCACGAAAATCATGTACAATAATGAGCAATACCAAAACTTCAATCATAGTAATTGTGGACGTCTATGTCTAGAATTCCTCTTCAACGAAACCAAGTAACACAGTCATTGTACATCAGTCATGTCTCTGATTGTGCCGTTGAAAGCTCGTACATCTACGCTCTCCATTAACTTTTTGACACCACTTCAACTCGATCCAGACTCTGATTACGGACTAGCATTGTTGGGATTTCATTCATACAACACTATACCAAATATTGACAAAGGATCCAAGTTTTATTTGCAAGATAAGACCAAGGTGGAAAAGATCATCGATATTCCCGAAGGTTCATACGACATTGTGGACATTGAGGCATTTATTATTCGCAAAGAATTGGGTACGTTTATCGAGTGCAAAGGACGTTGATGATATATTTTCGTTAAAGCCCAACAACAATACACTAAAGTGCGAGATTTCGAGCAACAGGTTTGCCATTGATTTTCGTCCAAAGGATAGCATAGCGCAAGTCTTGGGATTTTCAAATAGATTGTTGAACGCACAACAGGTTCACAGTTCCGATTTGTCAGTCAGCATAACCAAAGTGAGAACCATTCACATTGATAGCAACGTCACTGACGGAGCCCTCTACAACGGTAGACCATCACATACGATCTACGAGTTTACGGTTGCAGTCGATCCTGGTTACGCGGTAGACGAGACTCCCAGGAATCTAATCTACCTACCTATCGTCAGCAGGCGGGAATTGCCTAACATCACACTCCAGATTCTAGACCAAGATTTCAGGCAGGTGAATTTTAGAGGTGAAGAAATCATCATAAGATTGGAATTGAAGAAACTCGCAAGATGGTACTAGTGTTTGATTACTCCTATAAATCAGATAATATACCATCATCAGCAACATCATCAGCACCAGTTCTCTCGACACCGTACACCAAAGCAGTCGTGTCTTCGAAGAGCAGCAGCAGCAGCAACAGACAAACATTGACATTATCCAGTGTCCTGTTTCTGAAATCACTCAAAGACTACAATGTTGTTAGCACCCGTGTTCGACTTTTTCCGCAAACCCAGACTCGACGAAAGCATCACTAAAGTGGAATGGCGTACCTATTATCCATATGTGAAATCATTCGAGAACAATGATGTCATCGATATAACGGTTAATCAAGCAGATTCGTGGTTGGCAATGTTTGAAGGTATCATTACCATCAAGGGTAAATTGAAGATGACCGGTGGTGGTACTGATACATTAACCCACAATGCTGGAGCCTATCTCTTTGACTCCTGCACCTATGAATTGTGTAATAAAGAATTGGACTGTAACGGTTCACTTTGTGACCCTTATACGTACCAACTCACCACAACTTTATTTACACGTAATTTGTCGAGATGCAGTGTATTCGACATCACAATCGCCGAGAATCATTTCGGAAATCACTCTGTAACACGACACAGCAAATATTCAATAAATAATAAACCAGTCTTGAACGTTCACTCCGCCTGTTTGCTCGCTATTATTATTCCTGCGGTAAGGTTTCGTTCGATGATGTGCTTTCATGTTTATATTTGTCCTAGTATTCCTCAGGGATAAATAAACAAATAATATCTTGTGTCAAAATATTTTCCTTTTGAGGTTACTATATGCTTCTTTCTATTTTTCTGTCAGATTTGTTTCCTGTCTTCGGTAGGTACTTGATTTCGCTAGTACTACGATTAATTTAACATTGCCTTCACCGAACTCTACAAAGTAAATATTGTCGGACTACTTCACACCACACTCAACGGCCTTGATGGGTTGTTCTTGCTGTTGCAATGTTCTGTGAACGAGCGTAGTAAGGTGTGATCTGGTCCTGAAAAGATTCAAGAAGAGAGAATTGTTTCTCGCTCGAGTCCAATACCTCGTTCTCTCTCTCGAATGGCTCTGAGCTGAAAGGCTGCACGAAATTCCGCTTCAGAGAATTTTTCATTTAACATGAAGCCAAATATAATTATTAAGGCCGATCAATACCTATAGGCAAGTACTAAAATTACGACGATTTGTTTTGATATTTGAACCAACAGAAATACACAAACAAGAAAGCATATTCATCAACCTAAACCTTTGCAGGCCTTCTTCTTCCACCATCACCTTCTACCTTTTGGTAATCCCATCGCCATCTTGGGAAGCCGCTAATATGGCAACCTGATACCTGATAGTTGCATCACTATTTTAAGAATGGATGTCCGGAATAATTATTTTCTTCCACTATTATTGCATATGGGGCAATAATTACTCCAAGGTTCCTCCGAATATTGTATTTTCGAGACGGATGCCATGTTAAAACCACTACCCAAAACCTGTTTACAAAATCTTGTGTGATATGGATGAGCTACTGTAAGTAGATTTTACACAATTTTTCTTGATCGCCGACGTGATGAGAAGATGAACCTCAACGTTATATTATCACTACTTCAAATTACATATTTACTATGAAAACACTATCCTCATTCTAGTATAGATGAAGAGGTAGAGTTTAACATTTTTCATTATTTTTTGTATTACAATATTCTTCCTTTTGTAAGGAGGGATCTATCAGCGCTGATAAATCATTCCCAGGATCCTTAATTATCATTACTTTCGAAAGTCAATCAAAACAGTGTGTAAAAGCTTCAAATTTCAATATCTCCCATTTAAAGCCACAGTGGGGCCTTTAAATTAGGAGTTTAGGATCTAATTAAGTAATCTCTACTATTAGTGATACTAACAACTTCTGACTAAATGCAGTTTGATATTGTGAATTCGTAAATTCGAAACTGCTGCTGATATTATAGATTTACTAACAGGTAATCTCACCATAAGTTTGTTGTTTAATCTTCAATAAGATATATTACACTAGGAAAATAGGTCTATTTGCATGTTAAATGAAAAGTAATCACTATCATTGATTATAAAGAGGTTTTGGATGTGTATGGATATTTTTGTTTTGTCCTCACCCTATCCTTCCCAGCATATACTGGGTGGCGCTCAAAATTTACCCATTTGTGAAATTGCATGAAATAATTTCTTTCCCAACTTTTTGTGAATCCACACCAGTGCTCTACCACATTTTGACTGCCGGGTTGTGAGACCTTAATTTCTCTTATGTGAAATTCCGTCACATAAAATTGGCGCCACAACGTAAAGGGCCTGATTATTTGACATTAATTTGAATGTTTATGCAATTTTCATAGCCGGAGCAAAGGTAAATTTATTTCCAGTACCCTCCCTAATTTTTCCTTGACAAAACAAAAATATACCAGGTGATTACATTTTTCATATGCATTCTTTCAGGCAAGGTACAATTTGTATTTTTATTGATTCTCATATACAGGGTGGATACAGCGAAGCGAATGTTCAGTTTACTTTGGTGATTTATACAACTGAATATTTCAGAATTTGGAGCGCACTTTCAATCTTTGGCATTGCTGAAGGTGTTGAATTTTCAAATTTTTTCACACATACAGGGTGTGTAACCGAAATTTCAATAAGGTACCCACTCATATCTTGGTTTGATGTTGTGTATTTGAAATACAAAATATACTTTTCAGGAAGATTGGCGTTTGTGTGTGCCGAGTATACAGGGTGTCTCGCAATACGTGTGTTAGTGGCAAATACTTCGCATATTAATCAACCCGGTTTATTTACAATCGAGTTTTAGTGAATTTTCTTGAATAAAAAAAATTTTAAAATTTTCGTTTCGTGTACAGGGTGTTGTCTTGATTGATTGACCTCTGGTATTTTTTTTTTGCAAATTCAAGCTTGGAACCATGATAGTTAATTATAACATTGATCCCATCCATCTTAGGATTAAGGAACTGAATTATGAACTTCGTATACGGGGTGTAGCTGTTGATAGGGCTGATATTGATCAGAAAAGAAAATTTTTGAGAAGAGAGATTAGGACGGATCTTTCTAGACCTGAAGTTGTATATGCCACTCCTAATTTTAATTTTGAAACGGAACAGTTAGAAATTGATGAAAGCATCGAATCTATTACTGATGTAGTGAATAACTTTGATGGCATCAATGAAGAAATTTTCAAAAGAGTGAAGAGTCGCATTAATCATTTGTTAGGTCGATTGTATAGAATCCCTACCAATACTCAGAATGAGGCAATTTCGAATTACCGTGGAGATAACATAATTTTAGTCAGTACACTTGAGGAGGACTTAGTTGAGATTCGCGAACAATATATCAAGGGCCAACAAGCAGCAATTGCTTCTAATTTAACTTCTGCTACACCAGTAAATAACCTTCCAAAATCAGTACCAATTTATAAGTGGGGTGTAACTTTCGATGGGACTTTGAAAAAAGGGTCACTTAGGTCATTTCTTCAACGCGTGGATGAATTGAGAATAGCCAGAAATTGTTCAAAAGATGATATTTTTTAATCAGCCTCCGACTTATTCGAAGGTATCGCGAGAGAATGGTTTAGGTCCCAATCCAGACAAAACCGCTTCAAATCCTGGGATTCCCTATTAGATGCGTTCAAGAAAGACTTTTTACCGCGAACTTAACACGAGTTGCTCAAAAGATTTTAGGTTATGTCAACTTGCCTATTGAAATCGACAATACCGTCAAACTTTTAAGAATTCTAGTCGTACCTTCTGTATCTCATACCCTTATTTTGGGCTCGGATTTCTGTAGAACTTTCAATGTAACTTTGGATTTTCACAATAATGTTTGTTATATTGGTCAGAATCCTATAACTGTAGGGAAACCTAGTGTAGGTGAAGTAAGCGTCATAAGTAGAATTCAGTCTAAATCTGAACTATCTGAGAAACAATTGTCTAAGTTAGAAAAAGTGGTACAAACATTTGCAAATTTATCAACGTCAAAATTAGGTAGAACAAATAAGCTAGTACATAAAATAGACACTGGTACAGCGGAACCAATTAAACAGAGACACCATTTAATGAGCCCATATAAACTGGATATACTTAATAAAGAACTTGATAAAATGCTACAGCTTGGTGTAGTTCGTCCCTCTAAAAGTCCGTGGTCGAGTCCCGTCCTTATTGTTGAAAAATCTAACGGGGAACCAAGATTTTGTTTTGATGGCAGGAAATTGAATTCCGTCACTAAAAAGTGTGCTTACCCTTTGCCTATTGTGGACCACATACTGAGAAAACTGTCGGGTGCTCAATATTTAACCAGCGTCGATTTAAAGTCAGCTTTTTGGCAAGTGCCTCTGGACACTGACTCATGCGAGAAAACTGCATTTGTTGTACCTGGTCGAGGACTCTTCGAGTTCGTCGTAATGCCATTCGGTCTCTGTAATGCCGCGCAGACTCAGCAGAAGCTAATGGATAGCATTCTTGGTCCAGAGTGAGATCCTTATTGCTTCGTATACTTAGACGATGTAATTATCGCCACACCAGATTTTGACAAGCATATTGAAATCTTGAATGTTGTTTTCGAGAGACTTAGGGAAGCTAAACTCACAATCAACCTGGAGAAATGCTCCTTTTGTCGTTCAAGTTTAAAATACTTAGGGTTCATGGTAGACCGAGAAGGGCTCCGCACTGACCCTGATAAAATTAAATCCATGCTAGATTATCCTGTGCCTAAGACAGCCACCGAGATAAAGCGTTTTATAGGACTTATCAGCTACTACCGCCGTTTTGTAAAAGACCATTCTTCTCTAACAGCGCCAATCACATCACTACTTAAAGGACGTCGTAAGTCACAAAAAATCGAGTGGACAGAGGAAGCCAATGCTGCTTTTTGCAAAGTTAAAGAGGCTCTGATCTCAGCACCTATTCTGGCATCTCCCGATTTTTCCCGTGAGTTTACTCTACAATGTGATGCTTCCAACGTTGGCGTCGGCAGCGTCTTAACTCAAGAAGTCGATGGCAAAGAGTTCATCATCGCGTTTGCATCCAGATCTCTTTCAGAGTCCGAGAAAAAATTCACAACTACGGAGAAAGAATGTCTTAGTATTATATTCGCAGTCGATAAGTTTCGCCCGTATATAGACGGAGTACATTTCAAAGTAATAACTGACCACGGGTCGTTATTGTGGCTCAGCAACTTGAAGAACCCAACCGGTCGTCTTGCGCGTTGGGCGATGCGGCTCAGTATGTTCGATATGGAGATTATCCACCGTAAAGGCGTCTTGAATGTTTTACCTGATGCACTTTCCAGGACACCTTTGGAGGTTAATGTCATTACTATCCTTCCAGATGATGTCGAGGCCGATAAATGGTACTCTTCCCTAACTAGTAAAGTTTTAAGTAACCCTGAGAAATACCCAGATTTCGACGTTCGTGGTGGAGTACTGTATAAACATGTACCTTTTGAACTTGCTTGTTCCACAAACTTTCCCGAATGGAAATTAGTAGTCCCTAAAAAGCAGAGGCTTTTAGTCTTTAAAGAATGCCACGATGATGCTCAAGCGGCACATTTGGGTGTATATAAAACGGCCAATAGAATTAGAGAATTATATTTCTGGCCCCGCCTTTTACAGGATGTTAGGAAATACACTAAACATTGTCACGTGTGCAACGCACAGAAAGTAAGTTCTTCTGCTCGCCCAGGATTCATGGGGCAGCCCAAAAAAGTTAATTTCCCATGGCAGTATGTGTCGGTGGATTTACTCGGGCCTTTGCCACGTTCAAAAAATGGATTTTGTTATGTCTCGGATTATTTTTCGAAATTCTGCCTTGTTCATCCTCTGAGACAGGCAACAGCGCCTCAAATCGTAAAGTTTATCGAGGAACAAGTGATATTGATATATGGATCGCCCCAAGTACTAGCTTGTGACAATGGTGTACAGTTCACTAGCAATATTTTCAAACAATTGGCAGATAGGTATAATATCAAGATTTATTATAATGCGCGATATCATGCACAGGTCAACGCTGTTGAACGCGTTAACCGAGTTTTTGAAACTGCTATACGTTCGTATTTGATGGATAACGACCACCGCGAGTGGGATAAGGAAATCCACAAAATAGGTTTTGCACTCAGGACAGCCGTTCATGAGGCAACTGGCGTTAGTCCAACGACTTTGAATTTTGGTAGATATGTTCCTGCTAAAGGAGATTATTACGGTAAGCTTGAGTCCTTGAAAGATTTTGACTTGACGGAAATTAATCGGTCAGATTATTTAAATGAAATTGAGCAGCTCCCTCAGATGTATATCGATGTGCGACGGAAGCTTTCTGAAGCATATGAGAGGATTTCGCGTACTTATAATTTGAGGAAAAGAGCCAGCGAGGTATATCACATTGGTGATCGCGTCTGGAAGAGAAACTTCGTTCTCTCTAACAAAGGTGACTATTTTGCTTCCAAGTTGGCGCCTAAATTTGTTCTATGCACTGTTAAGAGGGTCATTTCTAAATTGGTATATGAACTGTGTGATGGAGATGGTAAAAATATAGGAAAATTCCACGTGAAGGATCTGAAGCCTTACTACGGATCCGAAGAAGATCATTAATAGATTTTAAGACAAGCAGGATAGTATGTATGAGTGTATGAATGTGGCAACGAATGTAGAATGAATGTATGAATGTGTGGATATCCCTGTCTTCGTCAACTATATGATCTCAATTCACCACTACTCCGAGTCTCATTAATTCTCCTCTGTTCAAAATCAGTCTCTACTCCCATTTGTGAGTCTCGTGTATTATTTCCTTGGCTAACGTTGCAGGAATTTACCATGTGGTCGGTCTTGATAGACATCTTCAATTCGACTCAGGTCAAATACCTGGACACGGCGAGAAAACAAACAATTACGATGGAATACCCAACCGTTTTACGGAAAAGTATTCACCCCAAGGATTCGCGAGTTTACCAGCAATGGAAAGCGAGCGGTCTGGTGGTTCTCCGGTCTAACCGGATGAGCTACACCTAAATGGTTCATTTTTGCTTCTCGTCGCGTTAGATGTGAGTCTACCGGCCTATAGCTCAAAAAAAAATTCTCGATCACAGGTTGATATAGTTTGGGAAATATTGTCGCTCCGCTCAATATTTTTGTGAGGAGAGGGGATGTGTAACGGTTCACTTTGTGACCCTTATACGTACCAACTCACCACAACTTTAATTACACGTAATTTGTCGAGATGTAGTGTATTCAACATCACAATTGCCGAGAATCATTTCTGAAATCACTCTGTAACACGACACAGCAAATATTCAATAAATAATAAACCAGTCTTGAACGTTCACTCCGCCTGTTTGCTCGCTATTATTATTCCTGCGGTAAGGTTTCGTTCGATGATGTGCTTTCATGTTTATATTAGTCCTAGTATTCCTCAGGGATAAATAAACAAATAATATCTTGTGTCAAAATATTTTCCTTTTGAGGTTACTATATGCTTCTTTCTATTTTTCTGTCAAATTTGTTTTCTGTCTTCGGTAGGTACTTAATTTCGCTAGTACTACGATTAATTTAACATTGCCTTTACCGAACTCTACAAAGTAAATATTGTCGGACTACTTCACACCACACTCAACGGCCTTGATGGGTTGTTCTTGCTGTTGCAATGTTCTGTGAACGAGCGTAGTAAGGTGTGATCTGGTCTTGAAAAGATTCAAGAAGAGAGAATTGTTTCTTGCTCGAGTCCAATACCTCGCTCTCTCTCTCGAATGGCTCTGAGCTGAAAGGCTGCACGAAATTCCGCTTCAGAGAATTTTTCATTTAACATGAAGCCAAATATAATTATGAAGGCCGATCAACACCTATAGGCAAGTACTAAAATTACGACGATTTGTTTTGATATTTGAACCAACAGAAATACACAAACAAGAAAGCATATTCATCAACCTAAACCTTTGCAGGCCTTCTTCTTCCACCATCACCTTCTACCTTTTGGTAATCCCATCGCCATCTTGGGAAGCCGCTAATATGGCAACCTGATACCTGATAGTTGCATCACTATTTTAAGAATGGATGTCCGGAATAATTATTTTCTTCCACTATTATTGCATATGGGGCAATAATTACTCCAAGGTTCCTCCGAATATTGTATTTTCGAGACGGATGCCATGTTAAAACCACTACCCAAAACCTGTTTACAAAATCTTGTGTGATATGGATGAGCTACTGTAAGTAGATTTAACACAATTTTTCTTGATCGCCGACGTGATGAGAAGATGAACCTCAACGTTATATTATCACTACTTCAAATTACATATTTACTATGAAAACACTATCCTCATTCTAGTATAGATGAAGAGGTAGAGTTTAACATTTTTCATTATTTTTTGTATTACAATATTCTTCCTTTTGTAAGGAGGGATCTATCAGCGCTGATAAATCATTCCCAGGATCCTTAATTATCATTACTTTCGAAAGTCAATCAAAACGGTGTGTAAAAGCTTCAAATTTCAATATCTCCCATTTAAAGCCACAGTGAGGCCTTAAAATTAAGATTTTAGGATTTAATTAAGTAATCTTTACTATTAGTCATACTTACAACTTCTCACTAAACGCAGTTTGATAATGTGAATTCGTAAATTCGAAACTGCTGCTGATATTATAGATTTACTAACAGGTAATCTCACCATAAGTTTGTTGTTTAATCTTCAATAAGATATATTACACTAGGAAAATAGGTCTATTTGCATGTTAAATGAAAAGTGATCACTATCATTGATTATAAAGAGGTTTTGGGAAATCCTGTGTATGAATATTTTTGTTTTGTCCTCACCCTATCCTTCCCAGCATATACTGGGTGGCGCCCAAAATTTACCCATCTGTGAAATTGCATGAAATAATTTCTTTCCCA
Organism: Phaedon cochleariae; assembly: GCA_918026855.4. Taxonomy (NCBI): domain Eukaryota; kingdom Metazoa; phylum Arthropoda; class Insecta; order Coleoptera; family Chrysomelidae; genus Phaedon; species Phaedon cochleariae. The sequence goes on along the minus strand of OU896722.1, from coordinate 9,239,638 downwards.
ACTTTTTGTGAATCCACACTAGTGCTCTACCACATTTTGACTGCCGGGTTGTGAGACCTTAATTTCTCTTATGTGAAATTCCGTCACAGGACACTGTCAGATATCCTGGAATAACGAGTACTGTGCGAGGATACTTGTGTTATACGCCTGAAGACTCACGTCATCTAGCCATAGCAGGCTGGAACTATCCCAATGCTCCGATCCTCAACACCGATGGTACGTTTAGCATGAACATTCCACTGAAACATTTGTTTTCCATCTTCAATGATCATCAAGTGGCAACGTGGGGCAAGCAGTCAATCCGTTTAGTGAGAGCTCGCAATGATGCCAACAGTGTGAAGGTTGTCGAGAGAGCGAATACTGCTTTGCCAGGATCTCCTCAGGCTCAGAGTATTGCTAAAATAACGATAGAAAGCATTAATTTGAAAGTGCCACATCTCACACCCAACGATGACATAAAGTTGCAGCTGTTGACACGTATCAAAGCAGATGAGTCTATGATGATACCGTTTCGCCGATGGGAATTGCACGAGCTACCAGCACTCACACAAGGATCTACCATAGAAATCTGGTCCGTCAAGACATGTTCTGCATTGGACAGTCCAAGATATGTTATAGTATTTTTCCAAACGAAAAAAGCCGATAATTTGCATGAAGACGTCACCTTGTTCGATAATGCCAACATCAAATCCATACGATTGGCTCTGAATAGCGACTATTATCCGCAAGAACGAATGCTATTGGACTTTTCCCGAGACCAATATGCCGACGCCCACTTCAACTATACAGAGTTCAACAAGAGCTACCATAACTGTCAAGAAAAGCGCTCTCTAGTAAACTTTGCCGAATTCAAATCCCGACCAATGTTTGTTATCGATTGCTCGAGGCGCTATCTGGGTCTAAAGTCGTCTACAGTTGACATAAAGTTGGACATTGAAGCGACTACAGGCTTCCCTCCCGACACCAAAGCCTATTGCATCATCATTCACGATCAAATCATGGAACATCTCCCACTCAGCGAAATTGTTCGAAATATTGCCTAGTTAGGTGTTGCTGCATCAGTCAGACGTCAGTTCGCTTCGAAGAGTCATGGAGATCGCACTGGTTGACATTCAAGGGTTCATGGTTGATGGTGAATTCATTCCAAAGGAAATGACCATTCGCATTGGCAAAAAGACGAGTCATTTTCTATTCAAGCCATCTGTAGAATTTTCGAGTTTAAGCAGAGAAGATAAAAAGATGTCAAATCACCTGGAACGCTATGTGCATGGTTTGAGATATTCCAGTGGTTATGTGGATTTAAATGAGTTCGATGGAATACTACAAGACAACCTGCAGCAAACAAATATCATCTACGTTAGAGGACACCAAAAGATTTAGTTCTTGCAGCGAAAATGTGCAGAGTTGGAGATGACCAATCACATTGTGAATTTAGAAGATTTTGACAATTCTTGGTGGCAACCAATAACGTTTCAACAATCCATTCCACCTTGCATGAATCATTTCCGCGGAGGAAGGTTCCAGTGCAGTCTTTACAATGTCGATACTTTATATGATTGGCTATGTAATTTATTACCTAAATAAAAAACTATATATCGTAATTTCAGAGTTTTTATTCATCACATCCCTTATTTTTCAGTATAATGAAAATAACATGTGAGATTAAAATGAGTGAACATATTAGTGTACAACAAAGTGTTAAAATTGCAATGATATTGACAGAATCTTGATCATCATCTAATTTTTTGGGTGATTTCTTCAATGTAAATGTCTGCCAGTCCCCAGTTTCGCCGTCACTGCCATCAGAAAACGATAATTTCAATTTGTAGTCCATGGTGGTCCCCTTAAATCATACAGGAATAGATGATGTATCAAGGGCGATTTGTTTTGTAACTGAAGGGGGGAATAGAGTACAAGTCTTCCTATTGGACGATTTGAAATTGCCGCTTGTGACGTTCCATGTTCGTGTTCAGATTCTTCGTTTCGTGTATGATTCGTATGTTTACAAGTTTTGTTTGCATTGTGTTTTTCGTGGATTTTATCAATTCTTGGGTGTTTTTGTGAGAGAAACTGTTTTTAATTGAAGTGTTTTGTGAAAATAAAGACTATGGGCAGATCCTGTGCTATTTGTAATAGCAAATATGCAAAATCTTCATCAAAATCGTTTCATTCGTAAGTATTCCTCAGGCGTAGATGCTGACAGGCAGTAGGGCATTGGTCATTAAAAATATTGAAATTTTTCTATGAACTCATTTGGAGAATAAATAATCAATGAAATGATTTCAAATGTTCTAGATTTCCACAAAACATGGAACTAAGGGTGCAGTGGTGCCAAATAATTGGATACAGGGTAGAAGCTTTGACCAAAAACACACTTTTTTAGCTCTGATCATTTCTCTGCTGAAGATATCCATTCACATCCTTCTGGATTGAAATACCTTGATAAAAAAGCTATTCCTGAAGTGAATAGGTATGTTGATATCCATAAAATTGACTATATGAAACATAAACAAGGAAGTTTTTTTTTCAGGGAATCATATATCAGAGGCTGTTGTAATCACACCTACAGAAGAAGATTTAGAAAACCCTCAAGAAGCATTACCCAGTACAGTTTTAGTTCATTATTAAAGGGGTAAGATATCTGAAAACTGTTCATATATTATAATCATCACCAAGCAGGGAACTTTTCTATATTCTGAACATTTAGTTTATTAGTTTTGAATGATAATCATTCACAGGAAAACAATCAAGAAAAAGAGGAATGTTTTGGATATTACATCTTCAGATAGTGACAAGAACATCTCAAAACGGTTCAAACCAAAAACCCAAGAAACTCTCACTATGTTGGAAAATTCATCAGAACTTCCTATCATTTCTGTAAAAAGTTCTTGCTCTAAGCAGACAGATACTTCAGGAACTTTGACTGCATCTGAAGGTGAAGGAGAAAAGGCAAAGCTTGCATTGAGAAGGTAAATGTCTCAAGATCATTAAATATAGATACTTATACAGTATGTCTCACTAAAAGCTAGAACCATATGGAGATCAACTTTTTTATTATTCATTTTAAGAAAAAATGTTATTTTTCATAAAAAGTTCTGCATGTTCTGAAATTGAAAAACAATCATCAGATATCAAAGTGTTTCAGTCATGTGTCAAATATAAAGGAACAATTCACATTGTTTTGACACACTGTGTATATAACTGAGAAAAATTGATATCTGATGATTGTATTTTAGGATTTTGAACATGAAGAACTTTTTTGAGAAATAACTTTTCTTCCCAAATTGAATAATAAAACAGTTGTTTTCCATATGATTCCAACTCAGTGAGACATACTGTATACCTATACCTAATTATTCATGAATTCGCAAATGCCCTGTACTTTGGATTTAAGTTTATTGAAATTTCATCTTGGGGAAGGTGATACTATAAAATTATGTAATTTGATTGATTTATAGATTTGAAAATATACACTTTTTTCTTTAGGAAACTGCTACCACATCATTTTGGAGGATTTTCATCAGATGATATGAGGAGTCGCCGAAAAGCAAGACAGAGTTTTCACATTTCAAATAAGATAATACAACAACAGAGGGCAATCATAACAAAGCTTCAATGATTCTTCATTTAATTTCATGCTGATTCAACAACAATGGATATTAAGCTCCAATTCTATTGTATCAAAAATATTGGAATAATAAAAAAGCCTCATCTGAAAAATGTGTTTTAATCATTTCCTAAAGTTAATGTTTTCACTACCATTGAAACATGAATGTTTGCACCTTTGCACTGAGCACTTCTTATATCACTTTCTTCAGCTTCTTCCATTTCTATGAGTACTATATTATCATCATTTTCATCAGCACAAAAAGAAAAAACACTTATGAAATAATAAACTTTCAATTTATAATATTAAGCAGTACATTGAAATAATCAATGATTATTTTAATAATATGTTAATACTTTTTGAATTCTTGGAAACCTATCAGAAGTGAAATTTCGACATTTCAGATTGTATATAACAATAAAAGATTCATTGCTATTTTATTCGAATTTGGACCCCCTCTATGAATGCACGGCACTGGACACTTGTACCAAAGATGACCTCACCCCCCCGAAAATGCCGTAGTCAGCGCCTCCTACCTTTACAAAACAATGCAACCAGTACATTCAGTATCTATTCCTGTATGATCTAAGGTGGTCCCTTTGACTCGAGGCATGTCGATCGAATATACAGGTAGTTTGTTATCATTGACATGCATTCTTTTCATCATCTTTCAATCACATTGTTGTGTACGATTCATATCAAAACATATGTCTGCATTCCTCGTATCATATGGTATGTTTGTGTAGAAGACGTTGTTGCTCAGAGCTGTCAATAAAATGAAGCTTGCTTTCAGTATCGCCATCTAGCTGTGTTGGTTGGATTCATCTCGATGTGAACACCTTGTCCCAAATACTCAATTGCTCGAAATCTTTGAACAAACAAACTTTCTGCTCATACAATTGGATGTCTGCACTGAGCTTTCTAACTTTCAACCCAAATTCTTCTAGTGCACGTCTGTATTCGTCAGAAGACATGATACAACTGTTTTTTACATCCATACCTTCAACTAATATCCATCCAATCTCTCTCTCTCTCTCTCTCTCTTCTTCTCACTTTTTTACCCTCTCACTCTCTCTTACACCCACTACCCATCCCAATGATACACACAAAATTTCAATAATTATTTTATTAATGATAGATAGGCAGCATATTTTATATTTACATTAATAGCCAGGACAAGTATTACATTTTCATAAGAAAAAACATATTCTGAAAAAAAGTCATTTTTCATTGTCTTCTTTCGCAAACTACATTTGTAAAGATGATATCATGCTACTAAAATCTGTAAAATATTGTTAAAGTAAGTCAAGAATCAATATCTGTATGTTCATCACCAGAATCGATGAATCTCTCATAATGATAATGTGAATCATGTAAATCCATAGAAAAAATTACTCTTTTGCCTGTGTATGACCCCATGGCAATGTGTCAAACGAACCTGGAATCAAATACCGTTTATCATCTCTGGGACTCAGAGCAATTTTTGATTGTTGAATGCTAAACACATTGTGGGCATATGAACGGATAGTACGTTGAGACACTGTTTGTTCTCTGAAATTCTTCAAACAATTCAAATAATCTTCGAACCCAATTTTATTCTTGACAACATTAGTTTTCACCCCTTTCGATTTTTTGACAACCTTACCCCCTTGTACTTTATATGCATACATTTTCGAACGTAGTCCTACGAAATTAGTAACGATTTTCCAATTTGCTTCATCTTTTAATAAACCCAACTTTTTTTATTGACTAGTGGCATATTATATCCATTGTCTGGAGCATATTCAGATGTGTCAAATTGAGAGAGATCAGCCTTTATAACTTCTTCATATGCATCATCACATTTCAATTCATATATGAAGCTGTCTGTATCCATAATATAACAATTTACACCTTTCAATACCCATTTTCGGAAGCATATACTCATAGTGAAATTTGTACATACACAATTTTGATAAATCTAAAATGGCCATTCCTACGTATAGAGGTTTATTAAAAATTATTTCGGCTTTCTGCATTTCTACGGCAATCAAGTTTTCTTCAAAAATCGTTCTACCACGGAATCGTGGACTAGCTATGAGATTTCTGGCTCCATAACGTCCCTCCCACGACCTTACTAGTTTCACTAATCTATGCTTTCGTATGTTTTCCATTGTCTTACCGAAAACTGCATTATTCATTAGTTTATAGAGATTTTTCTCAAATTCATTTGTTGCGGTAGTCCTCAAAGAAGTATTCAGATCTATATATGATTTGAGCCATAAAGAATGCCTGAATTTCAAAATTTTGTGGATTTTCGTCAGTTTCAGTCCGTTTGCTAAACATTGTTTTAAATTTCTATAGGTAAAATATAATCTTTTTTGTCGTAAAGTGTTGTCATTAATTTTGGTAATTTTGAGCCGGGTGGTATGCGATGTTCAGCAGCAAATGGAAAGTCTTTGTGATTGTTAAGTCGCGAGGATATTCTAAGTCTACTTGTAAAATATATCCTTCAAGAGCATCATCAGCAATATTCATTACGTTGAAATTTTCAACGTTTTCCATCCATGAGAAATCTCCGAATGGTAAAGACTCTGACATTGCCCAACCGTACAAATTATTCACATCTAAATACATGAGATATTTTGAAGGTTTATTGGAATCATATTCAGACATATACTTGTTATTAGCTTCTGAATACCTACCACTACAAACAGAAATACCACCACGTAATGCCTTCTCAATGAACATGATTTTATCAACGTCATTCAATAATTCCAGTTTGCATTTGGTGTACTTTAACATGGCATCCCATGTATATCCAGGCATGGTATAGTACCATGCTGGATCTAACCCATAAGTTGTCCTACATTTCTGCCGGAATTTCTCGAAAACAGCGGTCAACAACATAACGTCTGTTTTTAAATATAAGTCAGAATATTCTCCCAAATTTTGAATTTTGAATGATGACCATACCTTTTGAGCATGGGCGTACTGCTCATCGCTAATGTGTTCATCATTCAATTTATTATAAAAATATTTCTTCGTAGGTAATTCAGTATCATTCAATTTTTCCAAACAACTAATGTAATCGTAGGGAAAGACACCCTTCTTGGTGAGAAGGCTGAATGTATCATCGTTCAAATGACTGAATTCTTTTTTCAAAATTTCAAAATCTTTTCTATCCATGATTGAAGATAATTTATCTAAGGATGTACCCATGAAGCGAAAAGAGTCAATAAATCGGAATTTGATGTCTGTATTGTCATCATGTAAAGTGAAAGATATGTACTTTTCCATGTTTATTGGAAGTATGCTCACACGGCCCTTTTCACTCAATTGACTGATCATGAAATGTGAATCATATCCTATCAGGTTGTGAAATGCAATTGGAACAACAAAGAGTTTCTTGAAAATCATGTTACAGGGTGCTTGATGCGCCCACCCCCTGAACTCGCCTGAAAAGTGATTATGATCAGCTACGATAATGTCTTTCTCCCTGAATGGTTTCTCACAAAAAATATGACAGATTTTTGCTTTGCATTTATCAGGACTAACAGTCATTGGCACGATTGTTTTGATTTTAGATTGCACGATTTCAGCTATCTTCGACATTTCATTTGCAAACCAATCCATACAATCTTCACCCCTATGGCTATTGAAAAACGACAAGGAATCATCGAAATCACATTTAAAATAATAGCCTGCACTATGAGCCACATGTTTCTGATATTTGCTTGTTTTTGATGAAACCATATCATCCACATGTTCTAATTGACATTCAAAGTCTGCATAAATTATAAAGGGGGTGGTTTGTTGGTAGGTGAAATTTTTGAATTCTATGTGATCATATTTTGGAAATGAAACTTTACATTGGTTCAGTTGAGAGCAGAGCATTTCATGATCAATCAATTTTTGTTCACATTGAAAATAATTCATGCATCTTTCACGAATAAATTTTTTACCCTTATGTTTATTCACTTGGTTTGATATTGATCTAGACATATCTTGAATCAAGCAGTAATGGTATTTGATGTCAGAATCTCCTTCATCAATCGGAGGAGCCTCATAATCGTTCAATTTTGGATAATATTTGTTTTGAATTAGCAATAGATCAACGTGCCTTTCTAATTCATTTTTTGTAAGTCTAGCTGGCACCACAGTATAATATGATTTTTCCTTGACTAAATTCAACTCTAATGTGTATACATTCGCGGAAATGTTATTGTCTTTTTCAAATTTTGGAATTTGACGTAGAGACATGGGTGCATCTAAATCTACTGTTTTCAGAACTGTAGTCCCAACAAACATTTTAGGTATAATATACGTCATTTCGACCTTAGAATAGGTCAACGACTTATTTGGCCTAAGTGAATATTACGTCTTATTTACTTCAAACTTACCAATATGGGGAAAAAACTGGAAGTAATTCAGAAGACGAGAATAGGGATATTAGGGTATCCTGACCAATAGGTCGAGGAAACAATTAGGTGAAATTGCCCTAATTCTAGTCCGATAGTGGTCTGATCTTAGTTATTCTTACCTACTTATGGGTGGGTTCACAAGATTTCTACCTGGTTTACTGTCATTTGGTTGGGTTCGGAAAACAAATATGTACCGTGTTTCACGATCGACTATACCTACTCATTACGTGTGGAGACTTAGGAGTTTATGAACATGGCGTTCAAAAGAAAACTCGATAGTAGTGGAAGGTGTAGATAATATGCATGTTGTTTAGCTTTTTTGAGGTTGTTGTGAATCGTTATTCAACCTGCGATGCAAAATTTATTGTGATAATGTTGATTTTACACATGTAAAATTAGTGGGCCCACGAAATTATTGGATTTGTAGAAAAATACTGGATGATATTCTTTGTGTTTTCGAATTATTTTTCAACAATTTCATCTAAAAATGAATCAACTGGTAGAATATGATCATATATGCGAAATTTAACCTTTTCTGTATTACTATTCATTAGGATGTGGTCGCTATGTAGAGATTTCTTCTTTTTCCGTCAATGGCGAAAAAGGTTCGAGCCAACAAATATGGCGTCGGTTTCATATTGGACTTGAAAGTCGAATTTTCCAGAATCTCCAACTTTCAGGGCGAATAGGCTTCGTTCATAGTCGAAAATTCTGTATATTCTGACTATGGAGCCCAATTTCCCCATATTGGGATTTAAGACTATATCAACGAGTATATTATTTGAGTAGCAGTCAACCTGATGGATTAATATTATCAGATGTTCCCTATAATCATATAATTTGTCAAATGTTAGTTGTTCGCTTTCAATTTCTTATTCTGCACCACGGTATGTTTTCTAATTGGTCGCTGGATGACAGGCTTCATTTTCCAGCGAATCAGAAAAGTCCATCGCCGTGTTGTCATCTCTCGAACAGTGTTGCCGTTCTAGTGTACTTTTAGTACATTTGCCATTTTTGTACGTTCTCAACCGAAGTGTAATAATTGATACCTGTTTTTTTTTTATAAAAGTTATTTGAAATATGCATTCACATCTGACCAATGGAATAAGTGGAAGTAAAACTTCGAATGTCAAAACAAATCGATGGTTTAGATGATCAAACATCATCGTAATGTATAGAAAGATATCATGATTTGCTTTAGAAGCGTTCCAGCGGTAAGCTACCTTAACCACTCACTGGTGATAAAGAATAAAACATTCAAAACTCATACATTGCGCTTGTCTCCAGTTTTTAATATTTTCAGAAATTAATGGTCATTTCAAAACATTTGCCGACCTCAAAGCACCAGGATCAATAATAGTCATCAACTTTGAGAACATGATTTTAGGACTAATTTTGGTATTTTCGGCTCTCTCAAGGACACTTCGTTCTATAAGGATTTCATAGTGGTAATCTTGCCTTCATCGGATATGAAGTTGGTACTGATTAGGTTAAAAAAAGTCTAAGAAACTCCTTCGTCTCAATTGGTCAAAAATAGGCAAAACAGAGTATAAATCCGACTTATTTTCTCCACCTGATTATTCCCTGACTTTATGATCGTTTATGAAGTTAGAATTTGGTAAATTTCAACTCCAATAAATATCCTGATAGTTCGAGGGCCTGGAAGACATTTTACTGGTAATTTTGATGTTAAATATCACCTAATTGATAACTAAATGCTCACTAGGACCATGAAGTTATATTTGAAGTCTGTAATGAGTAGTTTCCAACTATGCAATTTGTCTATAAAGTCGATGGTTTTTATAGAAAATGTTGAGGTCCTAACCAGGCATTTTACAACCTAATCCATAACTTTCAAGTTACTCAGGGCATAAAGGTAAAATATTTTGTCGGAAATTAGTAAATTCCGACTTCTTCGAGTAATTTCTCCTCTCTGCTTGGTATAATTCTCTTAAAATGTTGGTTGGGGTGTAATATGGATATGAAGAAGTCAGTTCCCTATTTGTTTTCGCTGGGTAGAAGGCACCTATGATTGACCAATAGAAACATGCCGAGTCAGTATTTTTTATATTCAAACATGCTCGCTTTTTCAAAATTTTTTCTGGAAGTCTAATAAAAGATGAATCATTTCCCATTTCAAGTTTGTTAATATTAACTCCCATTGATATTATTTTATGCAAAGCCCACCCAGAGTCGCGTTCTTGAAATTCGCTTAATTTATTCAAAATTTTGTCCTGAACATTATCATAGTACCAATGTTGTAAATCCTTTCTTACGTCCACAATGGCATTTTTAGTGTTGAAATATTTCAATTCGATAATTTCTGCATCGTCTGATTTCTTTATGAATTCTCCACAGAAAATAGCGTTCACTTTAATAATTGGAAATTCCTTCAATATATTTTTGATTTTATTTTTGAATAAAATGAATGCATCTATGAAAAATTGCTCCAAGTCCTTATGTGTTATATTGATGATTATTCCCGTTCTGATTCTACTTGAAAAACCTGATGCCACATCTCTCCATTGAACCCTATTTTTCAACTCAAGCCCTCTACTGTCTCGATGTCTATTTCGAATTAAATTGCGAAAATGCTTAAACTGACCAACATTCGTTTGAAACTTTCTCATCAAGCCTATGGACATCTTATTCTTATTAATTTCATTGTTACATAATCTTATGTACCTCTTCAAGCGATTTAACCAAATTTTTTCATCCCTATCAGTGAAATTATCAAACAAAATTTTCTTTAGTTTCCTAATGGTTATCACTAAGTTATCTGATTGTTTAGCGATATTCATCTTTACAAATGTATCTTGCGAAAAGTGACAAAGTAAAATGACTCACACTCTGATTCTCAATAGCTTATGATGTTGGTGATTGAGGTGTGGTTTCGACAATCTCAAACTGTTCGAGGGGATGGAACTGGCCACAGTTTTTCTGTCCCTTGTAGACGAGGGCGTATTTCTTCAGTTCAAACTGCTCCACCGCAGGCTTGATGGCTTTGGTTGATCTGCCAGGCAAGAATACTTTGCAATCCTCCAACTCGATGAGTGGGGCTTCTCCGTATTTTCCTGTTTTAATTTGTGCTGCTACAATGGGGTGTGGCACATCTAGGGGCAGTTGGCTCAGTTTCCTCAACACTTTCCTGTTGCATGACAGCCCAACATTATTGATTGCATTCAGATCCATCTAAAAAGAAAAGATTGTGGAACTGGTCTTTTCATTTTAAATGGTTGAATTATGATGTGTACACGAAAAAATGAATCGATGAAAACGCGCAATGACATTCACTTTTCAATATGAAAAACATTGAAATGAATTATGAAATGTACACAAAAAAAATGAAGATATCAAGCAAAAGTATTCGCTTTTAGAAATAAAAACAAAAAAAAAAGTGAATTACGGAAATTGCATCAAACATCAGGATCAAGCTTTAGTGAATATTAAGAAAAAAACTTACTTTCTTAGATATTGGCAGTTTTGGCACTACACAAGATTGCTATCAGATGTGACTAGGTGTTGATTTTATGTGGCTGTCTAACTGTAATGTGATACCTTAAAATCAGAGATCAAACAACATCAGTGAAAAACTCTTCATTTCAAATGTTTGAAATAGAATGAGTGAATTATAATAATAATAATAATAATAATAATGTGTCTTTATTTTATGAAAAAACTTGGTAACACAAACTATACAATAGTGCTGGCGCCATTCGGCCTCGGCCGCTCTTCCATGTAACCAGCTAATATTCAACAACTGTTAAAAAACGATCCATATGTGAATATAAAATAAAATGAACTGTTATCTAACAATATATACACAAATATCTTTATATATATAATAATAATAATAATAATAATAATATATTGATGATAAATAATCATAATACATAATAATAACAAAAATAATAACAGCATCTATAATATTAATAATGATAATAATAGAAATATTGATTATAATAATAATTAGAAATAATAAGTGATATGCAACATAGTGATAATCCTATGTACAACTTGTATATAATCTGAGCAGAAGTTGAAAAATTGCAAATGAATAATTCTTTACCTTTTGTTAATGATCAGTTCTTTGATCTGTTTTCCGAATGATGATATATTAGAGCTTTCTTTGATTTTAGGTGGCAATTCATTATAAATTTTCACGGCATTATAGGAAAAACTTCGCCTAAATTGGGCAGAGGCGTGTTTGGGCACACTATACAGTTCTCGATTGCGGGTAGAACACTGATGAAAATCACTCCGTTTCTTCAGTTTATTCAGTAAATATCTTGGCTCTTCATATTCATTTAGTTTGAAAATCAAGCAGGACATATTATAAAGATATCTTTCCTCTAGATAAAGCCACTTAGTTCCGGAAAATGTTGGAGTAATTTGATCATATTTTCTCAAGTTGTATGAGTATCTCACACACGCATTCTGGATCTTTTGTAGGGCGAGTTTCTGTTTGGCCAACAGTGCTGGCCAGTAGACCACGTTACAATAAGTAATTTGTGACAAGATCAGACTGTCGCAAAGAGTCAGTTTGAGGTTAGTATTAAGCAGTTCTTTGTGCATATATAGAAGTTTCAATTTACCATAAGACTTTTGAATCAAATTAGATACTTGTTTTTCGAACCTCATGTTGTAATCCAAGTAAATACCCAAATTTTTACAATATTCTGAACCATTCAAGACCTTATCATTGAGGGAAATTGTAAAATTTGGGTCAAGTAGGATTTCATTGCGATCCTTACCTATGAGCAATAGTTCAGTTTTAGCATCATTCAAGATCAACTTGTGTGATATTGCAAGTCGTGATATAGTATTCAAATCCTCATTTATATGAGAAGCCGCTAAGAAACTCTGACATGATGCGAATGGATAATACAATTGGGTGTCGTCTGCGTATTGATGAATTTCACAATAATTAAGGTATGAAGGAAAATCGGCTGTATAAACAGAAAACAGGAGAGGGCCAAGGATACTACCTTGGGGTACGCCGCGTTCAATATTCTGATACCGAGAAAACCTGTTTTTCACAACAACCCTCTGTTTCCGGTTTAGGAGATAATTTCGAAAGAATGATAACGAGTTTGCATCTAAGCCATAATATTCAAGTTTTTGTATCAAGAGAGAATGTTGTAAAGTATCGAAAGCCTTGCTGAAGTCGAGTAATATAAGACATGTAGTTTTATTTTCATCGGTATACTTGAAGATGTCATCTGTTACCTGAAGAAGGGCAGTAGTTGTACTGTGCTTTGCTCGAAATCCAGATTGACACGAAGGTAATATTTTGTTTTTGTTTAAATAATCGTTCAATTGCTCTCTAACGATTTTCTCGATAACCTTTGATACAGCAGGTAAAATACTTATTGGTCTATATTGTGATGCATCTTGAGGGTTTTTAGTTTTCGGTATCGGAATTACATCGGCCATTTTCCAACAAGAAGGAAATACACCTTTTTGCAGACAGCTATTTATGATGAAAGTTAAATAAGCACTCAGATGAGGAAAAATAATATCTAACATCTTATAATTGATACCATCGCATCCCTTAGCCTGAGATTTCAATGTCCGAATCATTTGATTGACTTTATCAACACTCACCTCCGAGAATTTAAAGCCCTCCTCCAATCCTTCATATATTGTATCGTATTTGTGAAGGAACAAATGGTCATCAACTCCATCTGGTACATCAGGTATGCTAGTCAATAGATAGTCGCTATATATTTGAGGATCTATATCAACTAGTGCGTCATTATCTTTTTTGTTAGTTATGTTCAATGCTTTCATTGTACCCCAGAAAGCTTTAGGATCAGACTTTGCCTTGCGTTCTAAGAATGTTTTTTTTTCGGCTTTCGTTGAAGTATTCACTAAGTTTCTCAAGGTTTTGTAATATTCGTAAGATTGCTCAGTACCCATTGTTTTATATTTACTGTAAGATTCTTTTTTCAATTTAATCATGTGTTTGAGGTTATGCGTCATCCAAGGTGCAGGGGCTTTGGATATCCTAATAGTTTTGAGTGGGGCATGAATATCGAACAAAAACAACAAATTATCATTCCAAAACTTTACCATGGCATCGACACTGTCCAGTGAGAAGATATAATCCCAATTCATTGAAAAAAGGTCTCGGAGGAAAGTATTGTAACTGAACGTAGAAAAATCACGATAATAATGATGTGTACACGAAGAAATGAATCGATGAAAACACACAATGACATTCACTTTTCAATATGAAAAACATCGAAATGAATTATGATATGTACACCAACAATGGAATAATTATTAAAGAAAACATATCATGCAATAGTATTCGCTTTTAGAAATAAAAACAAAAAAATTACTTAAAGAAATTGCATGACCAGGTGAATATAAAGAAAAAAAACTTACTTTTATTAGGTATCAGCAGTTGGCACTACACAAGATTGCTATTAGATGTGGCTAGGTGTTGATTTATGTGGATGTCGAACGTTGACTGAATTTTGTCAGAGCGCTCCGCTGTTATATATCAAGGTGGTAAAATGAAAACATAATGTTTCTCACATAATATGTTGTCTTCTGATAAGAGATTGTTTTTTTCCCATTTCTTGTAAAATTTGTTTTTTTCTTTCAAATGATAAACTTGTTTTTCTATTATAATATCTTCTTATCAGTAATTTCCTGTTATTTGATTCAATTCAACTTCAATACTTATTCATATTCTCGTTCAACGCTGGGAAAAAAATCGAAACTAGCTCTTACCTTGTTTTTTCCATTTCTTGTAAAATTTGTTTGTTTTCTTCCAAATGATAAACTTGTTTTTCTATTGTAATATCTTCTTATCACTAATTTCCTGTTATTTGATCATATTCAACTTCAATACTTATTCATATTTTCTTTTGACGCTGGGAAAAAAATCGAAACTAGCTCTACTATGTCATATCCAAAGAGACTATTTTATATGATATTTCCAACGCATTTAGAGCGATATCTCGTAAACCTTGAGACTTTGCATATAGGCAAGTTGCCATTTTTGGAATGTTCGCGAAAAATCCTTGTCTCAGAGTACCCACACTCCCCAATCCTTCAATATTTACCCCTAAAGTGGGGTGGTCTAACCGTGGGACACCCTGTATATATTATTTTTAATTTTTATTCAACTCAAACACCCTGTCACTGATGATGTCACGCCATCGCGCTCCCGCTACCCCCGCTACCCCGCTAGAACACTGGCCGCGTTCCAGTTAAGATTAAAGCGTGTATTTCCCTAATTGTTCTGCGAAAAGTGTATCGCTATATAAATTGTTTATGCCCAATTTCTATTTTCCACCTACGACAATGATTGATTTGACAGAAAATCAAACTTCTAAAATCTTATCTAACAATCAGGCGCTACTAGGGAAATTGAAAAGGCAAAGAGCAGAATATATGTCTCATTCTTTTATTCACCCGAACCATTGTAATATAGAAAATAGAAAAGGACATAAGTTCAGCTGTGTCCGAACTCTTATCTAACTAATACCGTCTATACTAATGTGTTGCCACACTCGAAAATAGGTTATTTCATGCAGTATACGAAAATGATTTCACTAAGAAATAGAAAATTGTATCATAAAAATAAGGAAAAAAAGTCACATATATATATATGAAAAGTCATTCTATTCACATCGTTGTCACTCTAAATAACTTGATAATTACAAGCACTCCACTTTCTCTGGATTCACGTCTTCATTATCTTTGGTAGTGCGTGTCCTGGCGAAAGTTTTTCGTTCATGGCATCGTTATTTCCAGTGTTGGATAGCTCTAAGCGAAGGAACTCTACGTCATCTTCGCAGTCGTCGTCATAGTCATCGCCAACAGACACGGCGTTGAGACATTTTCACTGGCAATTGGCAAGGTGATCGACCGTTGGGGGCGCTGCTTCAAAACAAGATGGCGGCAAAGAGTGTGTTGTTTACATATTTTCTTGAGATTTTGCATACATTTTATTCTAGCTATTTCATCGTGTTATTTGTGTTTATTGTTGAATTTTGTACTGAAATAACTGTTGTTACTGACTGAATCGTGGACCAAATATTAGTCGGAGCTTTATTCAAACCAGTGCATTTCTCTGGGACAGCTTCATGTGATATCAAGAATCACAAGCATACTCATCGACTATTTATCAGAAGCTGATATATTCACCATCATACCTATATAACTCCACTCTTCAAGCAAAAGGATCCAGCAAACCACAAATGGTGATATATAGGTACCAGGAGTGAAGTTTTTCAACAGTGAACATCAATACTGTGAACATATTGAAAACCCTAACAGCACGAGTCCCAGGGACGTCCCAGGGACCTCCTTCATTTTCTACGAGGACGTCCCTGGGATATCCTGTGTAGGGACATGGTACATACTAGGGACGTCTCAGGGACATCCGCTTTCCACAAAAAGAGGCATCCTAGGGATGTCCTTCTGGTACGTCTCTGGGATGTACCAAGTACGAAGAAAGGATATCCCTAGGACGTCCCAAGGATATCCCAGGGACATCCCTTCGACAAAAGAAAAAAAATGTAGGTCGGGTACGGATTGAACCCGGGACCTTTGGCTTATCAGGCACGCATCTTACTCCATTGGCTATTGAGCCTCCTGAATATTTATGTACTAAACAGATTTATAAACAGGACTTAACTACAGAAACCTGAATAAATACAACTTTGTTAGGATTTGGGTATGATTATTATATCATTCTTGGGTGTTTAAAAATGAGGGGCATTATGCATGTACGATTTCTGTTTGCGAAAAATGGTGATTTCTTAAGAAGTTCTGGAACTTTATTCTTTATTTTCATAACGATTATTTTCCGGAAGAAAAACAAACATTTTCAAAAAAATGCAACTTAATACTTTGATGAAATTCTCTGACTCTGATGTGAATGGATATCAGATATTCCAGGGACACGAATAGGATAACCTAGGGATGTACCGGGCGGGGGATGTCCACTGGACAACCACTGCGCGACATCCCCTGGATGCTTCCAATCATGTCCTTGTACCGCGGGACAAAAAAGGGACGTACCTAGGACATCCCTGTGTTGTAAGAGGGTTCTGACAGGTTATGGTTTTGTTAATTGTGCATTGAAATATCTCGAATAGAAATCGATTCTAAACGAAAATATCATTGAATCAATGAATCACTATCGGATACATTCAATGATACTAACCTTCCTAATTTACTGTCATCGGTCAGAACAGAATGAAGCCGACGCCCATGCCTTCTTCCTCTTATTGTGTCTGTCAGTATTTTGAGTGGTGTGAACGGACTCGAAGTATTAGGCGCTGTTGCAAGATATAATCTGCAACTTTCCTAGAAGATAGATCCGTTTTATCAAGGAACGAATTCATTAGCAAAAAAATGACTGACAAGTTATAAATAACATATTGTAATATAACGATAGTGAAAAATTATAGATACTATCGCAAAATATCATGATTTATCTTCATTAGTTATCAACTTCATTCAGCCAATGAGAGATTTATGGGAATTATTCATAATACTTGACAAAGTAGGATTGAAGAACCTTTTATATCTCATTGCTGTTATGAAATAGTTATTATGCATTCAAAGAACAATATCTGGAAATCTAGAAATATTGATGATGTCGGCAACGTCGTATTGACACAAGGAATTGTATTTTAACTCTGTGTGAATGTGGATTTTCAGAAAGTACGTCATAGGAATGGTGGAGGAGCCAAGTTCCTCTTTTATTTATTTCTTTCTGAAGGCAAATTTGATCTTACCAAAAAAAGGAAAAATACGTTTATATTAATTTTTTTCAAACTTCGCAGTGAGATAAGAACCTCAATATAGGAAACTTCCCCATTTGCTCATGTCAATGAGTTCGTATCACCGTCACTAAATAGCGGCCATCGCAATATTTTATTGAAAATTTATTATTGGAATACAATTGAAATATACGTTGTAATGAAGTGTTTTCGACCAGCTTCATTACTAGACTGGTTTTGATCAAAATCTATGTACCTGAGCCTGATGCTAGTTGAATTTCACTTGTTCGAAAGCTCGAAACCTGAAAACCTGAGAGAGCTGAGTAATGCATTGATTCCTGACTTCACAAAGCTTTTCCTGATAGTAAACTCTCATGAAAATCATTACAACCCTAAAGACTTCCATATTTTCCAACCCTTATTTGCTTATGATATGAAATTAGATGAATTATCTATCTGTTGAAATGCTCGATGTTTGACTGCTCATAACTTTGTTGTTATTGAATATTTTCCAGCCAAATTCATTCAGTAGCATAAGCAAAGGTAGTAGATTCTGTTCCTGTGCCCATTTAGGGTTGAATATTATTTTTTCCGCGTTTTGTGTTGGAGGTGCACATGTGCTTTTCAAGGACAGATTTAGTGGCCATGACCATGAGCCATGACAAGGTGTGAGTTTTGACCAATGAGATTTCAGATTTACTTGTCCTTGTGCCAAGGCCAAAGCAGTGCATAAATACTGAAGACAGCCAAGGATTCGAACGTTCGCTAAGCTCTTCTCTACAAGTCTACACTACCTGATCTCCGTTGCTCTTTAAGCTCCTGATTCTCTTGATGATCTGTTAGTGCTCTCATAGTTCATTCAAAACCAGTGTAAAGTTGTATTGTATAGTGATTTCCTTTTACACATGTTAGTTCGTATATTTTTCACCAGTGTTATTCATCCTGTTCATAGATTCATTTCATTCCTGTTGTTCTGCATACCGATACTCACCCGACCTGTGTAAAGAATCCAGAATAAACGGATTTTGTGATTGCATATTTCATATTTCCTTCTCTGTTGTCATTGTTTTCAGTTCCCAATAGTTCAATAAGTTATTTAGTGATTTTCAATATTTTCATTTGTCAAATTTCTGATTATTATTATTGACTGACGGCTGACGGTGACGGCTCACACTGACAAGCCAGTGGTCAACTCTTCTTCTTCTTTTTCTTGAGAAATCCTGTGCACCGGTGTCTCTGTGCTTTGTGTCCCGTCAGGCGGTGTTCTATGTTTCATGAAATTTTGACATGGAAGGAAAAATATAATTAATTAACCTCACTCAAATTCCGATATTGGAAAATTAGAAAAATCGAAGGAAAAGGAAAGAGAAATAGGAATTGCATCTGTTTGATTCGTTTGGAACTGTGTTTCCGATTCTCCAGGTAGAAATGATGAAATAGTTGAATAAATAATTTTCCAGACCTAACCTTAAAATACCAAAGACCTGAGAGATATTTTGTTTTGATTCCTGTAATTATACCGACTAAAAATAGCAACCAGTATTCCAGGCTAACCCCAGGGTTTGTAATTAAAGCCTACACTCCCGTGGCTACTTATTGATTCCAGGTCGATTCAATACCATTGACCCCTGGATTATACTGTGGGTACCGAGGTAGGTATACCTCCTGTACCTTTCTCCACTGTTGCTACTGTGGGCCCCTGTACCAAAAAAATATATTTTGTGCAGAGCAGGTAGAGTAAACTACCTCAAAAACAATCTGGCGCTCGAGAATATCTCCCCCTGTCCAATACCAGAGTAGTCTCCTGTCCTGAACAGAGCGGCAAAGTAAGGGCCTCAGAATAAAGAACCTTACAACGTGCCGCTCTATACAAAGCATGACACGTTTAATTTATTAGAATCACATTCGAGTATTGAACACAAACAAGTGATTCCGGATCATTTTCGCCAATTTTCCATTTTTCCATTTTTATTCCGATTTTGACAGAAGCTACTTGATTAAAAAAAAACAATTCACATTATTTGAACATCAATAGATTTTGAATTTTCTCAGTTCAGTTTAGATCCACTCTTATTACTTCAATAACATTCATTCGTGTGATTAAAATTGATTTATCCATATTTGACTATTACTTGAATGGTATTGCTATATTAATTCGATATTATTATAGTTAGACTGATATAATGGCTGCAAAGTTGAAACAGTCTCGTACTTTGCGAGATATTTGGTTTGATCGAATGAGAGAAGTAAAGAACATAGCGGACTCAGTTGTCACTGATAAAAGGTTTTACCCACATTTGGAAGTGAGATATACTGCTGTTGATAATATAGCAGATGAATTTCAGCATCATCATTTAGCAGTCGTTGGACAAGTAGCCAATATTGAGGGAGGGGATCTCGCAGTAGAAGAATTGGTTAGAGTCGAATTCGATGATATGTATCATGAAGTAAAACGAATTTATTTCTCTGTAGCAAATGTTTCATTGCCATTGCAATCAGCGGCTAATAAGCAGCCTAGTGTTAAACTTCCAAAAATTGAACTACCTCGCTTTGATGGAAATTATAAAAATTGGCTCTCTTTTGTTGACTTGTATCGTGCATTAATCCATGACAATGTGTCATTATCTTAGTCTGAAAAATTCCAATACTTGATTTCTACACTTTCTAGAAGTGCCTTGTCTACTGTGAAATCTTTGCCACTTACTGAGGATAATTACGAGGTTGCTTATTTTGCACTGCTGGATAGATATCAAAATCCAAGATTGCTCGCATCGAACTATTGGCAAGAAATTATAGATTTTCCAAAGTTAAATTTTGATGCACCTGACAAACTTCGAAAATTATTGGATTGCTTTTCTGAAAATCTTGATGCTTTGAAAAATCTAAACTTGCCAGTGGACACTTGGAGTTTTGTTATGTTTCAAATTTTGATTAAAAAACTAGACGTAGAGACTGTGAAACGTTTTGAACTGCAGTTTGCGAAAACAGACATTCCTACTTATGATGAACTGATTAGTTTTTTGAAATCTCAGTGTACAGCTCTAGAATCAGTTGGAAATACACAAAAGGAACCGAAATACTTTAGTTCCAGTAGTTCTAGGAATTCGAGCCAAAATAATAGAAGTTCTAGTTTTTTAACAAATTCTACCAATTCTTCTGCATCATCAGCTACTAAATGTGTTTTATGTCATTCAGCCCATACTTTGTTTGAGTGTCCTCTTTTCCTTAAAAAGACGCCATTTGAAAGATTTTCTTTTGCCAAAGAAAAGTATTTGTGTCTCAACTGCTTACAGCCCTCTCATCGTTCGTCGAATTGTTCCCTTCAGTCAAATTGTAAGCTCTGTCAATCTAGACATAGCACACTCCTTCATTTTGGTGGAAGATCAAATCGCATACGGGAATCTGAGAATAATATTTCAGGTGCTACACCTCCTTGTAGCAAAACAACATTGTCAACTCTCTCTTACCTCAGCCACCGTATAATTATGGTTTACGTGTCCACCGGGTATATTTTGCGATTTCCCTAATTCATTGTTTTTTACCGATTCGCACTTTTTATTGCAGAAGGTCGTCGCACCTGTCGAGTCAATCAGCTGTAAGGGCATCTCGGTCGTCGATCTCTTTTCCTTTTCTGTTGATATTATAAATATTATTTATTATCTGCCAGGCATAGGCAACCCTCGGCACAACCAAATGCGTGGATGGTTGCCTAACTCGAATAAGGTGACAGGTACTATTTTTGAATTTCGCTGTCCTCTCGCACCTACCAGGTTGGTAAAAAATCTCGCAAAAACCTTTGACTCGTTCTGGAAGAATCTGTTCGAGTGTTGGTCTTTTTCAACAAATGGTTGCCCATCAGTGCGCGTCATGAATTAGAAACCGAATAATTAATCATCACTGCAAATTCTCTGTATAATTAGTGAATGCGAGTGGTTCCAGATTCGACTATCGGGATTCCCGGTATATTTGTCAATCGTGTCTGTATTTATTAGGTGAGTTATCAATCTTACTATTTTTGATATGAAGCACGTGTTTGTGCTATGCCGGACTTGGTCCTGAAGCTAGTATTTATTAGTTTGCAGAATTGCAGAGTGTCACTATAAACTTCCCCTTGCTCTGTATTCACCGGGGACGGATATAGGGATCGTGAATTAAACCTGGTGTGGGTACCTCAAACAGAACCGGTATTTTTTCTTCAAACCCCCTGAGAACCCCGTTTCACCGCATCTTGGCGACCAACTCGAGGCTTGTTTGAGGTCATCATGGTTTTAGAAAAGACACCAACTGGTCCATCTGGTCCCTCCTACAACCTGAGAAATCGGCAGCTAAGTGGGTCAAAAAATGGCGCAATTCCTCGCCAACAAAATCGTCATGTGACACCAGGTAACAATTTTCCAAATACTCCTTTGTCAACGGATGCTCCGGCAGCATTTCCGGCATTTTCATCAGCGGATGTAGAAGGTGCAGCTGGCAGATCAAAGTCGTTGAATAATTCAAACGACAACCCTATAAACTCTAGTGATCAGGTGCAGAACTCTAATAATGTACCACCAATACCAACAAATGTGAATGAACTCAACTTAGGTATCAATGAAATTAATTTAGGTCCTAGGCAGCAAGCTCCTGGAATGAATTTTGGCCAGAAGCATATAGGCACTAGCTTATTCAACAGACCCTTATCAAGTACTACCGAGGGTACAGTCCCTCAGACTGCCAACTTAAATCACCCTTTTGGGGAAAATAATACCATTTTCAATCACCATATTCAGCCTAGGCCTAACTTCTTTGAAAATAGTGGTAACAATCATATAGGGGGGGACAATGTCCCGCCCCTAGGAGTTTTTCCACCTTATACAAGTGTTCCGACAAGTAGAAATCAATATCATTTGCCTACTAGCACATGTAACAATATTTTTCGAACAAATTCAAATAGTAACCCTAGCAACACCAACTTTTCAAGTGTAAATAATGTTTTTTCAGCAAACGGTAATAGCAACAATTACCCTCATGTGAATACCAATTGTACGTTTCCCACTACAAATACCAATATTTTTCCAATAGGGTCGAATAATATTGTAAACCAGGGTACTAGAGAGCTAGGTGACATAAATACCTTGAAATGTTGTAAAGCGCTGCCTAGTTTTGATAATGTAAACCACCTGCATCCGCTCGAATTTTTGGAATACCTTGAATGTTATATTGATGTTAACAGAATTTCTATGGTTGAATTTTCACTGATGGTAAATCACTTGTTTGAGAAATCCGCCAAAACTTGGTTTGACGCGTTTATTAACACTTTTAGCACGTATACAGAGTTCAGAAACGCATTTTTCGACCAATTTTGGGGCCCAGAAAAACAATTACAATTAAAATTGCAACTTGAATCAGGGAGATATAGAGAGGGAAGTGGATCTTTCGTAGATTATTTCAATTCCTATGTTGCCAGAGCTAGACATTTATCACCACCATATAGTCAGAAAATGCTTATTTCCACTATAGCTAGGCACTTTCCTCCGAATATTTCCTCGATACTAGTTGGGACGAATACCCTAATCTCTGCAGTAGAAAGACTCAGACAGGCCGACTACTATTTCGATTCGGATCGTAAAAATCGTGGAATCATTTTAACAGAAATTCAAATCCAAGAAATTTTCATAGGGGAAATAATAATTCAAATTTTGATTCTAAACAACTTTGATGGGAACGATAATTCGGAAAACGACCAAACCCCTCACTTTTCGGCTCAAATGTGAGGGCTTTGTTAAATAGAGCCTCATACAATAACCCAACGCAAGACCTGTTGGAGGAATGCGATTTTCAGCATATTCCGGCTGAAGACCGGTCCCCGGTCGTTATCGCAGATTTTTATGGAATACAATTTCCCGCACTAATCGATAGTGGAAGCACAGTATCAGCCCTTTCAGCTGATACCTGGTCCCAACTCGCGGATTTTCAACAGGAAATTCCATCCTTTCCATGCAACTCCGGAGTTAGAGTCGTAGGTGCCTTCAAGGCCAAGTATAAAAAAGTATCCTTGCAAACCATGCCGACATTCTTTCTAGAAAATCAAGAATTTTCGTATGAATTCTTGGTTATTCCCGGCCTATCTTTTCCAGTAATTATCGGAGTAGATTTTCTAAGGCGATATGAATGTAATATCGACCTGAAAAAAAGAAATATTTCATTAAGAATAGAGAATGAAATTGTTATTGTTTCTGAAAAAATATATGACCACGATTTTAGTGAGCACTCACCTCCAACGATCTCTGCTTTGGTTAATAAGGGGATCGTCCCAAATAATTCAATTTCCACTGATGATGCCAGTGATGAACGTTTTAAAATTGTCTTGTCCTCGTGTCAGTTACCTGAAAAGGAAAAAATGCTCTTTGCAAATTTACTTGAAAAATTCAAAAATACTTTCTCGAATATACCTGGGAGAACAAAAATTTATGAACACAGTATAAATTTAAAAAAACATGAAGAATTTTTCATCCGTCCTTATCCGATACCAATTGCTCATAGAGACGCCGTTCGAAAAATGATTTACGAAATGGAGAAGTGGGGGGTCATAGAGCGGGCGACTACTCCTTATATTTCCCCACTTATGACAGCGGTAAAGCGCGATGGTTCAGTCCGCGTTTGTCTTGACGCGCGTCATTTGAATACCCTTATCATTCCGGATAGGGAGTTGCCCTTAAGAATTGATGATATAATTTCGAGAATTGGCGGGAAAAATATTTATCAAAGATTGATTTATCGCATTCGTACTGGCAGATCCCCTTAAGGAGGTCGGATAAAAAGTATACCGGCTTCATGGTAGACTCCAAGACTTACCAATTCGCGCCATGGATAAGGTGTTCGGCGATGAATTTGCAGATTTTTTGTTAACGTATGTTGATGATGTCCTTGTTATGTCCGACTCTTTTTCACAGCATTTAGATCACCTGGAAAGGGTGTTTTGCCGTCTTGAAAAAGCCGGGTTTACAATAAAAATTTCAAAATGTCAATTTTTCCAGACCGAAATGGAATTTTTAGGCTTTATTGTTAGCGCAACCGGAGTGCGTCCGGACCCACAAAGAGTTCAGGCTATTGCCGATTATACCCGTCCGAAAAGTGTGAAGGAACTACAACGATTTTTGGGACTCTGTAATTACGACAGATCTTTTTCACCAAAATTCGCTACCTTTTCAGAACCACTCACCGCCCTTTTGCGCAAAAATCAGCGCTGGAAGTGGGAATCCGTTCATGACGACGCTTTCCAGCTTCTCAAGAAAGAATTACAAAATGTTACTCTTCTATACCA
The DNA here is from genome assembly GCA_918026855.4 of Phaedon cochleariae. Classification (NCBI taxonomy): domain Eukaryota; kingdom Metazoa; phylum Arthropoda; class Insecta; order Coleoptera; family Chrysomelidae; genus Phaedon; species Phaedon cochleariae. Next base: position 9,214,573 of record OU896722.1, on the reverse strand, counting down.
CCCTGATTTATCGTCACCATTTTTTATAGCGACGGATGCTAGCGATTTTGGCATTGCCGCACAGTTATACCAGATAATCGGGGACGAAAAACGCGTCGTTGCCTGGTGTAGTCGATTGTTGCTAGAACGTGAGCGCAGGTACCACTCTAATGAGAAGGAGGTCCTAGCCGCCCTTTGGGCAATCCAACGTTGGCGAACTTACCTTTTGGGCAAGGAATTTACTGTGGTCACCGACAGCAAGACTCTGACATATTTGAATTCCTGTCGTTTGTTATCCCCGCGAATAACACGTTGGGCATTAGCCTTACAGGAATATCAGATCAAATTCGTGCATCGTAAGGGCCGCGAGAACCTCATAGCCGACGCCCTTTCTCGCTATGCTTGCGTAAGGCTTCCCACGCCAGCAGACAAGTGTTTTCAAATAGCTTTGCTCCGTTTGCCTCAACCCTTTCTTAAGGACTTGAAAAAAATAAGAGAGTATCAAGCCAGCGACGAAAAATTATGTGGAATAAAAAATAAACTGCGTTCAGATGAGAAAATCAGTCAAACATTTTTACTTCACAATGAACTTCTTTTTAAAAGAGGTGAAAATGAAAATAAACTCCTGTTATGTGTTCCCCAAACTCTGGTTCGGGACTTCATTTTGAACTATCATGTAACTTTGGGGCACTATGGTATATATAAAACTTGGGTGGCCTTAAGGGATGAAGTTTATTAGGTACCCAAACATGCAGCGCACCATAAAGAAATATATTCGCTGCTGTGACATTTGCCAGAAAGCGAAAATATCGCAATTACCTCATCCTGCTCAATTACAGATCATCCCTTCTGGAAAGGACGATTTATTAGCCGCTGACGTTCTCGGCCCATTGATAAAAGGCCGAGGGGGTGTGTCCTACATTTTCGTCGTACTGAATGTCTTTACGAAACACATCACCCTGTATCCGTTGAAGAAAATTACCTCGCGAGCAATGGTAAACAGGATCACCCAACAATATTTCCCCACTCATGGCGTGCCTAAGCGAATCTTGCACGATAATGCGACCCAGTTTACCTACCGACGTTGGACACCTTCCAGAGCTTAGGGGTCCGTTTAGTATATATTTCCGTCAGACATGCCGCCGCGAACCCTTCCGAACGTTGCATGAGGGAAATTGGTAGGATTCTGCGAACCTACTGCCATGATAAACATTCCAAATGGGCAGGTGATATCCAACATTTTGCCGAAATCATGAATTCGGTAATCCACGAATCTACCGGATTTTCCGCAAATGAACTGCAATTTGGGACGAGTAGAACGAAGTTATTACCTGAACATTGTGCCTCTCCTGCGGACTACGAAATTAGTCATGCTGATAAACTCATCTTGGCAGAAGCCACTTTCAAATCGCGAGCAGAACGTCGAGCGATATCACACCCAGGTCGGGTGTACCAGCATTTTCAGCCCGGCGATCTGGTCCTTTCAAAAGCCAATAATCTTTCGTCTGTTCTTCGCGCTGAAACAAAAAAAATGTTATTGTTGTTCGAGGGACCCTATCGCGTGAAAAAATTATCAAGTAGGGACGTGTACGTCTTGTGCCATATCGACAGTGACGTGGAACGAGGGATGTTTCATGCCACCCATATAAAAAAATATCACGTACCTACCTGAATTTCCGTTTGGTCCGGAATTCACGTACGAGGGGGGGCGCGATGTAGCAAAACAACATCGTCAACTCTCTCTTACCTCAGCCACCGTATAATTATGGTTTACGTGTCCACCGGGTATATTTTGCGATTTCCCTAATTCATTGTTTTTCACCGATTCGCACTTTTTATTGCAGAAGGTCGTCGCACCTGTCGAGTCAATCAGCTGTTAGGGCATCTCGGTCGTCGATCTCTTTTCCTTTTCTGTTGATATTATAAATATTATTTATCATCTGCCAGGCATAGGCAACCCTCGGCACAACCAAATGCGTGGATGGTTGCCTAACTCGAATAAGGTGACAGGTACTATTTTTGAATTTCGCTGTTCTCTCGCACCTACCAGGTTGGTAAAAAATCTCGCAAAAACCTTTGACTCGTCCTGGAAGAATCTGTTCGAGTGTTGGTCTTTTTCAACAAATGGTTGCCCATCAGTGCGCGTCATGAATTAGAAACCGAATAATCAATCATCACTGCAAATTCTCTGTATAATTAGTGAATGCGAGTGGTTCCAGATTCGACTATCGGGATTCCCGGTATATTTGTCAATCGTGCCTGTATTTATTAGGTGAGTTATTAATCTTACTTTTTCTGATATGAAGCACGTGTTTGTGCTATGCCGGATTTGGTCCTGAAGCTAGTATTTATTAGTTTGCAGAATTGCAGAGTGCCACTATAAACTTCCCCTTGCTCTGTATTCACCGGGGACGGATAGGGATCGTGAATTAAACCTGGTGTTGGTACCTCAAACAGAACCGGTATTTTTTCTTCAAACCCCCTGAGAACCCCGTTTCACAGCATCCTTTGGCAACTTCGATAGTTGATAATTCTCAGAATTCTTCATCTGGTCCAAGTCAGACCACTTCTTTGACAAGTATCCAATCGCAAAGTGCAACAGTTTTGTTAGGCACTGCTTCAGTTGAAGCGGAGGATGCTTATGGCAATTTCCCTATAGTGAGAGTTTTTTTGGAAAGTGCCAGCCGAAATAGTAACATTACTGCATCTTGTTGTAATCGGCTAGCGCTTCGTCGTTTTAGATTATCGTTCACAATTAATGGTCTCGGAAATATGACGTCAGAGGCCAGCTCTAGGGTCACTCTTAAGTTGAAACCAGTTGGCAAATCTACACCAATGTTGATGACAGAGGCCATTGTCGTTTCCAAAATTTGTTGTATACCTTCGTCGATTGTACCAAAGCCTGAATTGCCCAACCTTTCCAATGTTACGTTATCTGATCTATCATTCAACATTTCTTCAAATATTGATTGTTTGATTGGTGCTGATTTACTCCCTGAAGTTTTATTAGGAGGTCAGTTAGGCGGTGCTGCTCACCAACCAATGGCCTTGGAAACAATTTTTGGATGGATTTTAATTGGTAAAATCATTCATAATTCATCCACAACAACTTCTCTTTGCACTACTTTGTTAGATGATTCCCTAAAAAGGTTTTGGGAATTAGAAGAAATTTCAAATGCTTCAGTTTCTTCAGCTGAAGATCGTTTCTGCGAAAAACATTTTGTGGAAACCCATTCTCGTGACTCGAATGGTCGTTATATAGTCTCCTTGCCATTCAAAGATGGACAACCATCCTACCTTGCTGATAGTCGTTCGATAGCACTTCGTCGTCTTGCGTCATTAGAACGCCGTTTCGTCAGAGATCCAGCCTTGTTTGAGTAATATTTGACCTTCATGAAAAATTATTCAGTTTCTGGTCATATGTCATTAGCGCCCCCTCCATCGAATTCTACATGTTGTTTTTATATCCCTCATCATCCGGTTCTCAAACCCGATAGCCCGAGTACCAAATTGAGAGTCGTGTTTGATGCGTCCTCTGCCCCTGGTGATGTTAAATCCATCAATCAACTATTACTTCCTGGTCCGAAGATACGGCGAAATCTCGTAGTTATTTTGTTACATTTCAGAATTCATCGTTTTGCATTTACTGCTGATATTTGTCAAATGTTCAGACAAATTTGGGTTTTTCCATCTCACAGAGATTTCCAACGTATTTTATGGAGATTCAGTAGTGACTTACCGATACAAGAATTTCGTCTCAACACTGTGAGTTTTGGTGTCGTATCTTCGCCCTTTCTTGCCATTCGTACCCTGCTGCAGTTGGTGGCAGATGAAGGTAAATACTATTCGAAGGCTTCAAAGGTCATCTTGTCAGACACATAAAGTGGATGATATCATAACGAGTTGTGCAGATCTTAGTGAAGCTCTGTCAGTTCAGCATGAATTAATTTCGTTGTTAGCAAAAGGAGGTTTCGAGTTGAAAAAGTGGGCTAGCAATGATCCCAACTTGCTTGCCGGTATACCTGCTGAATATTGCCAAAATCAAAACTTGATATTCGATAAGGACGATCCTTCGAAAATTAAAATTTTAGGGGTGAACTGGTGCCCAAGTTCCGATAATTTTTTGTATCATGTTGGGTTAGTAGATAGACCTTGCACTAAGAGAAATATTTTATCGGATTTGGCGAGGATATTCGATCCTCTGGGATTTCTTGTTCCCATTACATTTTCCGCAAAATATTTTATGCAACAGTTATGGGTACTGGGTTTGAATTGGGACCAAGAACCAGAAAATTCTGTATTGAGTCGTTGGATTCGATTTAAGGAGGAGTTGTGTATTCTGTCTTCCTTCCAACTACCTCGATATTTGTCGTTAGATACAGATTCGGTTGAACAATTGCACGGTTTCTGTGACGCCTCCGAGAAAGTTTATGCAGCCGTAGTCTATTTCAGGGTCGCCGATATGAATGGGCATATCGAAATTGATTTGGTGATGGCCAAGTCCAAGGTTGCTCCATTAAAAAGGGTGTCTTTGGCGCGGTTGGAATTGTTTGCAGTATTGTTGTTGTCAAAGTTAATTCGTTTTATCGTTTCTAATACAGCAGAATCAATGAAGATTGATAAAATGTTTGCTTGGTCGGACTCCTCTGTGACATTAGATTGGATTCGTTCTGTACCTCATCGTTGGCAAACATTCGTTGCGAACCGAGTGAGCAGGATTCAGGACAATATTTCGCCTTTGTGCTGGAATCATGTATCTTCTAAAGACAATCCAGCAGATTCAGCTTCTAGAGGGATGTTTCCTTCAGCACTTCTAGAACATTCATTGTGGTGGGCTGGACCTTCTTGGCTGCATGAAGCAGAAGATTCCTGGCCTCGATCAGAAATTGATGAGCGAACTAGCAGCAAAGCAGCTATCGAAGAACGGAAAGTTGTGTTAGTGTCGTATTCCATAGACAATCCGTTCGAAATTCTATTGGATAAGTTTTCGTCTCTTTTGAAAATTGAGAGAGTGGTTTCTATAGTCCTCAGATTCATTTTCAATTCAAAAAATCCTAGTGAGAAACGATTCCATAATTAAACTTCGTTGGATTTTTTCGAAGCACAGTTGGTGCTCGTCAAGTATGTACAGGGTATTTTTTTTGTGACGAGATTGACTGCCTAAAAGGTGACAAATTACTTTCAAAACCCATGAGAAAGCTCTCACTATTCCTTGATGAAAATGGATTTTCGAGAGTAGGTGGTAGACTAGGAAATTCAGATTTATGTGTTTTTGGGTGTATGATAAATTGACATTCATCATACAGGGCGTGGAAATGAATTCTGAATTGAGACTCTATCACGAATCTGCGATTAGAGGTCTATAAAAATCACAAGTTTCCATCGTTCAAGTTTGAACCCCCTGATTGGGTATGAAAGTGTTGAAAAGGAATATTCTCAGATGAATTATGAACATACAAAAAAGGATATATATTTATATAAAGCAATACATTGAGAATTCGCATTCTCTATGTGATGAGAATATTTACTCTTTTTCAGTTAATTCAATAGAAAACAACTACTTTCCTGGCTATATGCCACGACGAACATTGAATTATATCTATTGAACACACACGATAAGAGTTTGAAAATAAAATATAAATATTTCTGAAATTGAGAATTTGCATTCTCCTTCAGACAAAAATATGTATATACACACATCATTTCTCAATTTCGGAGGATTTTATTCTTTATTTTTCATGTTCCCCTTTTGAATGTTCATCAGATATAATTCAATGTTCGACGTGGCAAATAGCCAGGAAAGTAGTTGTTTTCTGTTGAATATTCAGAATGATGTGTGTATATACATATTTTTGTCTGAAGGAGAATGCAAATTCTCAATTTCAGAAATATTTATATTTTATTTTCAAACTCTTATCGTGTGTGTTCAATAGATATAATTCAATGTTCGTCGTGGCATATAGCCAGGAAAGTAGTTGTTTTCTATTGAATTAACTGAAAAAGAGTAAATATTCTCATCACATAGAGAATGCGAATTCTCAATGTATTGCTTTATATAAATATATATCCTTTTTTGTATGTTCATAATTCATCTGAGAATATTCCTTTTCAATCAGATTTATGTTTCGAACAAAAATTCCCTCTGCTTTCGCCTCAGAAACATAGGCTTACTGACCTCATTATCGAACATTGTCACCTGCAAAATTTTCACCCTGGATTACAGGCTTTGCGATTTTTGATGTCGCAAAATTATTGGATTTTGAATGCAAAAAGGACAATAAGATCTATATTGTCTCGTTGTATTCGTTGTTTCAAAATATTGCCAAGGTCTTCTCCTCCTCTAATGGGGAATTTACCAAGCTTAAAGCTTTTTCTTGTGTCGGTGTAGACTTTTGTGGCCCATTTCAAATGACTCACTCTAAAATTCGTGGTGGCAAAACTTATAAGGCATATGTTTGTGTTTTTGTTTGCTTCGCAACAAAAGCTATCCATTTAGAGCTGGCTTCAGAGCTCTCCGCTGAAGCTTTTTTGGCAGCTCTGAGAATATGCATGGGCAGACGTGGTCGTTGTTCCGTAATCCATTCAGATTGTGGCACTAATTTCATTGGAGCATATAAATACCTCAGAACAATATTCCAAGGGGCCCTCGAGGCCGAAAATATAGAATGGAGATTTAACCCCCCCTCTAGTCCTCATTTCGGAGATCTATGGGAGACAGGGGTCAAATCTTTTAAGAGTCATTTTGTGAAAGTTGTTGGAGAACAAACCTTGACGTTTGAGGAGATGTATACAGTTCTCGTGCAGATTGAGTCTCTCCTCAATTCTAGACCCATATCGGAAATCAGTAGTGATCCCACAGATCTTGGAGCGCTTTCCCCAGGACATTCTCCAACCCTTGAACCCATTACAGTATTGCCAGATCCGGATTGCACGCATATCTCTATGAATCGATTGACTCGTTGGCAACTGCTACAAAGGATAAACCAAGACTTCTGGAAGCGCTGGCATCCAGACTATCTGAATACCTCAAGGTTGCGCCATAAATGGAATAAGGTTGATCCTGAATTAGATATTGGCGAATTGGTGCTTATGAAAGATGAGAGAATACCGCCTTCGAAGTGGCGATTAGGCAGAATTGAAAGGTTCCACCCTGGTTCAGATGGAATAAGTAGAGTAGCTTCTGTTAAAACGGCTCAGGGTAGTTTTCTTCGGCCGATAATAAAGCTTTGTCCCTTACCATAACTTAGTAAAATACAATCGAAGTCCTGATTGTATTTTGGCGGGCAGTATGTTTCGTCCCCATTGTTTGTGTTTAATATTAATATTCTACTATAATTGATAAGAATAATAAATTCATTAAGTTTAATCAATATATCATCATTTGGAATAAATATCTGTATCGATATATATATAAATGTATTATTTATCTGTGCTTTATGGGTTGCCTATGGTGTGGTACCAATAATGCGCGTATATATAGATTGTATGAAAAAGCGCGTATCTGAGAAGGTTGGTGGGATAGACACATGGACGAACAGATATAGTCATCGAAAGACGAGTGACCGGCATCTTCTGTGTGGTTCTTGCAAAATACGAGTTCCTTTTGTTGAACATTTTTTCGCTAGTGCTACAAATCATGTATCAATGGATGTCCAGTGATAGAATCATTAAAATAGACATTCGAGGAAACAGGAGCTGAAAGGTAGGCCTACCGCATCTACATCGGACGAGAACATCCAAATCCATTACACATCACGATACAGTCCACTCTGGTGAGTCTACTAATCTCCAACCTTCCTTCGTAATTCGTTACGCAACAACTGCAATGTGATGAAAGTTTGCGCACAAATCAGCATCGTTGAGACTTCATAACACATCTATCCAGGATGTTAACAGATTTATTTTCACTCAGGTTGGTCACTATCCGCGAATTGACAACTGGAGCAGTTATAGGTTTTCGAGATATGAGAAACAGGAGAAAATCGTAACGTCAACTTATCATTGACAATAAATATCTCAGTCTCTGATAGAAGTCCTTGTTTGCTCAAAGTTTAGTGGAATTTTTAAAGGGAGGAAGGAAAGCTCAAAGTTATCTCCACAACTTTAATAATGATGTAGTCAATCGAAGAGACATGTTTCGAACTTATGAAAGTCCATTTTCAGCCGTATTTTGGAAGTGACTACAAGCAAAGGCATGTGAAAATATACATATTATTATAAAACCAAAAAATTGACTAACATGGAGGTGAACATTATATGTTTTTGAAATGGATGTCAATGTCTGTCATCATAATATCGTGATTGATAATAAATAAGTTTTGTCAGAATAAACGGGTTTTCATTGAAAATAAAGGGCCCCGTGCCCTAAGAACGCGCACCGATTAAATCATATTGAATGTGAATTCAACTCTGTTCTGTTTGAATTATTTCTAACTGTAGTTGAATTCACATTCATCCCAGTGTTTAATTTACTTCAATTCTGTGTCTTATGCCACTTGTCATAATATCGTGTCATTAAGACTTTGACTTATGTCAAGGTTCATTCAATTAATTCCGTGTTTCTAACCTCAAATTGGATCTAACACGTTTTTGGCTTTTGGCCCCATCAATTCTAAATTGATTTATGGATTTTGAGTGCGCTCTCTCAAGGGACGGGACCCTTCAGTTTTTTTCTGTATTACAACCAAAATGGTTTTTAAGAGTACCTTGTGTTCTCGTCAAGTTGCCATTCTGGGACTCGATATTTTATTTAATAAGTGCGCGTTCTTAGGGCACGGGACCCTTCATTTTCAATGAAAACCCGTTTATTCTGACAAAACTTATTAATTATCAATTCCGATATTATGATGACAACATCCGTTTTAAAAATATATAATGTTCACCTCCATGTAGGTAAGTCAAATTTTTGGTTTTATAATAATATGTATATTTTCACATGCCTTTGCTTGTAGTAACTTTTAAAATACGGCTGAAGATGGACTCTCATGAGCCCAAAAACATGTCCCTTTGATTGACTACATCATTATTAAAGTTGTGGAGATGACTTTGAGCTTTCCTTCCTCTCTTCAATAAATACTTTGTTCACTTTGTATGGACGTGATTATGACTAATACTATAAGATGATTTGTTCGTGAAATATCGTTTATTGAGTATTATAGTAATGGTGGAGAGTTAAAAACCAATATTGTTCTCTGATTCTTTTAGTATTGAGAATCAATTGATATACCTATTTGGGACCACGATGTGAAGAGCTGCAAACTTCCACGAAAACTTTCTGTTCTTCTGATATTCATTTGAATTTCAGTAATATAAATCGGAAATCATTATAAACTGAACTACTATTGGAATTTTTCTTCACATATTTCCCAACGAAATGAAAACTGATATTCACCTATACTTTGCAATTTCATTACAGACGAGTGCAGATCAGTGGAGAGTTGTATTTTATGTGGCATCAGCGATCTTCATATCTGGGACACTTTTTTATGGATTTTTTGCATCTGGAGAATTACAGTCTTGAACATCACATGAAAGAGAAGACGATGGAGAACCAGATAATGAAAACGGCGAAGGCAAGGCAAATTTCAGTTACCAAACCGACACAATCTAGAATAATTCACAGTGTACCTGTCTTACAGATTACAGATGTTTTACTCATGAACTAATATAGTGAAAGATCCAGACATTTTCTAATTCAAAATTCCAATTATATCATCAGCATGGCAAGAGCTGATGATATTCTTTATATACCTATACGCCTAAGCAAAAAGGTTCTCGTTCCGTTTTTCTCTCGGGAAGAAGCATTCAAGTTCATTTGTTTGATCTTGAATCATTTTTATTTTCAACTTTGATCTTCATCCTCGATCTATTGAAATAATATGTCTGGATGTACCATAAGTCACGTGAAATACTTTGGCATTACGTTTCACAACCAGAAATAAGAAAATGAGTTATAATCAACATGGATCGAAAAATGGCTCCAATAAAGGTAAAAGGTGAAGGCTGTTGAAGAGTCTCTCTTGATGATGTCTCTTTCAACTGACTATTTTTGCAGTCCTGAAACAAAATTTTAAATCCTCGTTACATTCACTGTTATTCGAGCAATATACTGTCAAATTAATTATTGCATGCTCATTGTGGAACATCCAGTATGTTTCCGTGTTCGTATTCAATACATCCAGAAAGAGACAATGCGAAACATGTCCAAACAAAATCAAGCTCTTCTGATATGCTTGAGTATGAAGGCAAATATTTCTCAAGTTGGAAGGAGAAGATTACACAAATCTACAACAATTGAATAAAATTAAGAATTGTCATCTAGTCATACAGATATAATTTCGATAAATCTCATGAACAAATATAATTTGAATTGACATAATGATTGAAGGTATCTAGGTATACATGGCATTGTTTAGGTGGAATCACCGAGATACGCCTGAATGTTGATGAAACATTTCGAAAACTGTAATATCTCTACCTCAATTTCTGCTTCGTGATAAAAAATCTTTCGCATTATATTAATGCTAATTGAATATGTTTTTAATAAATAGGACACCTCATATCATATCATTGCAATTTTAGATTTCCATTGAATTTCAAACAAGTTTTATGGATGGATTTATATCATAAAAAATAATAGTTTTGGTATCATGAACACTTGTGGATCATTATCACTACTATTGTTCCATCAGTTCAGTGAGAAAACCGTGGGAAACTGAAAACAATGTATTTTTCTCGCATATCCTCACTTTTTGCGAGCTTTAGGAGTCACGTGGAGGAGACGCAATGTCGCACCTCACTGTATGTACTTTGATCGAATTTCGTCCAAACAATTCATTGTTATTTGCATGGAACTAGATTATATAGAATGAGAAGTAATTTATATTATATAGGAAAACCTTGGGAAAAAAGGTCTTTATATATTTATTCAATAAATTTCTATTGTTATAATTTGACTTCTGTTGTTCATTAATAATCCTGATAAAAGATGATAATTATTACTGTTATCAAGGAATTGTTCCAATAATGTGATAGTTCGAGCCTGCAATCTGCAGAGGAAGTGAACTGTGAAAACTCAGTTGTAGAATTGAATCAACGTTGTCATCATTCATAATGATCAATAATGATGAGGTTGAAATTGGAGAATTAACGTACATTCCAACACCCGATGCCAATGCTGAATTAATCAAACAAATTGATTCAAAAAATGATGAAAACCAGCACGGAATATCTCCATTTCTATACTTCACTGCGATCGTTGGTGAGTACCAACACTTGAAGAATATATTTGTAGGAATCAGTTGACGTTTCACAAATTTTTGAAGGATACTTTGGAGTATTGCCTTTCTTTGGTGAAGGGGAAATGATCTAATTTATGTTGTGGGATGTGATTAACTCAAATTGAATATGAACAATTCAATAATCATTAAGAATATTTATATATTATGCAATGCTCGACCAAACCGAGAACTTAACAAATTGTATTTAGTGAAATAGAAGGAGAAGAATCACTGGGAAGCAAGATAAGAAAGTACGAATGATTCGATGAATCTATAAATGATTTCATTCAAAAAATCTGACTGATAATTACATGAACCAGGTCATCTTAGTTAAATGTTCCAACACAATAACCAATCAATAGAAGTTATTTCTCAACTTAGATACACGAGTAAACTTCTCTTCAATGTGATTCGATTCAAAAGATTCAGAACAAATAATGGCAACTATCTTACCAAGTAGGTAGATCTTCGTTGAGTCCAACTATGTGAACTGTTAAGTATCGAACTGGTATTGATCCCTTTGTATTATTCGTTTGGTGTATTGGTTACTTCAGCATACTATAGGTACCTACTTCACTTAATACTATTGAATTATTATCACTAATCCCGTGGCTATATTCGGCGAATAGGTTTTTATTCCAAAACCAAGATCACGTCTTACTTAGATATTTTTTTTATGTTCTGGTTCCCACGAAAACTGGTATCCTGTAATGTTCAGAGAACATCGTGAGAACCAAGGGAAATGAGGTAGGAATTGCTGTCCTTCTTGAATTTCTGGAGGTTATATGCCTCGGGGAACACCTCCTTTGGCAATGTGTTCCAGAGCCTCGCTGTTCGTTGGATGAACGAGTCTTTGGAAGGAGATGTTCTGCAGGTCTCCAAACTGACCACGAAGGCGTGCGAAGCCTCAACTCGACGGGTTAATCTCGCGGAGACTGCCAAGGGAGGTACAATTGTTGATATTTCAGAAGAGCATCGTCCATGGAAATATCTATAACCAACTCTTCTACGGTGTTCCAGAGAAGTGAGTGAGTTTGTGAGCGAGGCATCACCAACGAGACGAATTGCCCTTTTTTGGACAGAATCCAACAGTTTAAGGGTATGTTTGGGTGCTGCACTCCAAATATGGGAACAGTATTCCAGGACAGGTCGAATATGTGCCTAATAGATCATAAGCAGCTGACCAAAACTGAAATAGCTTCTGGCCCGAAACAGAAAACCAAGTTTTTGGGATGCACTTTTAGCAATTGATTTCACGTGATTTTCCCAAGGAAGGTTATTGCTGATAGTAATACCAAGCATCAAAATGGATGTCTTCAAAGGTATGGTTACTTCTGACATACTCATGTTTCGCACAGTGAGATCGACTTTTCTAGAGAGAAGGCATACTTGAGTTTTTTTTGCATTGAAATCTACCAAGTTATCGGATCCTCATTCGAGAATATAATTTGGAATCACATTTTGTTGTTGTTCCATTGAAAGTTATTCAATTATCAATTCATTCAACTCACTGTGGTCGTATTTTTGTCTTGTTTCAAATGAATCACTTAATACTATAGTTTTTAATCGAATTTTGAGTTGATAATTTATTTGACAAAATTATGACGACTGCCGTATTTTCTTGTTGACCAAGTGCCAAGGAGACATTGTACCAAGTACAATTCCATTAGAGTCGATTCTTATCAGTTCACAAATCCAGAATATGTTCAAATTCAGTATGTTTCATCGTCCCACTAATTAATTGAATAAAATGTATTTCAGTTTTATCCAATGGATTATGTAAGTTACACACTTGAAGGAGACTTAATTTAAAATCATAATCAACAATCATGATGATGGGAAAATATCTGAAAAATACTTATACAGGGTGTTTCAGAAAAACCTGACCCCCTTCCTGGGGTAGGTAGAACACTGCAAAATAAGTTGGGTTTACTCAGTAAAAAAACTTTGTAACTGCATCCGTATCAAGATACAAGGTGTTGAAAAAATGATTTTTTTACACACTTTTCAAGATTATGTCGAAACTACTGGCAACATTGTAGTGAAATTTCGTATGGATGTTACTTGGAATCTGACACATCGCATGCATTCGTTTTCATACCCGACTCTCATAGAGGGCGCTAGTTACACGGTTCGTACCGAGTAGTTTTGAACATAACTTTTTTGAGGTCAGATTTTTCAATCCAAATTTGATGTGAACTTGAACATCATCGAATTTCACACCAAAAAGGTACTCTTGGTGAAACTCGATACTGTGTTCAGTTTTCGGAATATTTCGATTTTAAAACGATGAAGTGATAACTGTTGCTGGTATAAAGCTATGTATTGGAGTAGGTATTATGAAAAATTATAACCTATTTATTGGGAACCGAAAACAACAATACATTTTTGATGCTGAACTTATTGATTCAATAATGAATCACAAGAATAAAATCGAAACAGATTTGACTGAGAACATGGATTACACAGTTATGTTGTATCTTGAGCAGAAAGTCTATGCTACAAAGGTGAATTCACGTCCAGAGTTGTAAGACATAATTGAACATCACTAGAATGACCTAACAGCTGATCCCCAACTTTTAAGAAGAATAATACATTCTTAAGAAAAGAATATAGAATCGTTTTTTCTTCGAAACGTAGGACAATTTCGAACACTTACTCTAACTGATTCAATATTTCATGTTTCAAGTCAAATATCTCTCAATTTTCTTCTCATGATTCTTTGTTTTCATCAATGACTTCAGCACAAGAATACTTTTATTGTTTTTGAATCTGAATAAATAGGTAATTGAACTCAATAAAATTCATTTTATACCAGCATCAGCTTTTACTCCATTATTTTCAAATCGAAATATTCCGAAAACGGAACATAGTATCGAGTTTCACCAGGTGTACCTATACGATTACAACCGATTTGAATCACTCTATACAGCATCAAAGTCTGAACTCTCATGATCCAATCGAATGTAAACATACGACACACTAAACTACACACCCTTGAATTTGAAAAAGAAGAATCGTAGATTGAAAATCGCCAACCCAAAGTTGGCATCAAAATCTGTGAGTCATGAATGATTGCATCAAGCTCTATTCATAGCTCCACATAAATAATCAGTTGGGGATTTGTACAGCACATGTGCTTCTCATTAAAATCAAAAGGCTACCCATTATCCAGGCAACCAGATGACGTTTTAGTGACGTCTTTTCACGTCAGTTGAATGACCTAGTTGAAGTCAGGAGTTGACGTCGTATGACGTGATAAATGACGTGACATCATAGGAAGTACGTCATAAATTGGTGTGTGACGTCTTTGGTCTCTGACAAAAAACCACCAATTAGGGACGTCACAGTGACGTGATCATTCGTCATATGGTTGCCTGGGTAGTGGTGAGTAGGTTTTGTTCTCACCACAGCAAGGTTAAGAAGTTAAAATGAATGATAATCCTATATCAAATAGACAATCTATTCAAATCTATCAGGTGTTCTTAGTGAAGTCCACCTTTTCACGGTAGATGAATTTCAATTTGTTCCGAATGGAAAAGTCTCATTGAAATCAATTAATGCAAACGAATTCTAGAGACAACTCATTATCACGCAATGCTAAAAAAATAGTTCAGTAAATTGACTTCATATGTGTATCTGTTCGCTCATAGTTTCAGGGCAAATAATAATCTATCTTCCTACAGAAAAGTTCTGGCAATAATTTTCGTAAGTGTTATATTGTGACTCATGCCGTTTTTGCTGATCCATGTGGAGATGTTCGATATGTAATATTTTGAGTGGGTACAGTTTGAAAGATCGATTCCGGTTTGTCATACACAAATACCATGATTTATGTCATTTCAAATATTGACACCAATAAATATAGGGTGTCCCGAAATTAGCCTGCCAAACTTGACCAGCGGCTTCTACGATCAAAAATCGGAAAAAAAGATTCAATGGACATGAGTCTAGAAATGTCTCCTAAGGAAGCTACGGCCCCCTGAATGGAGGCTCCTGAAGATGATATTTCTTGAATATTTCCGAACCGCCACGTGACAAGATGATGCAATTTGGTACAGAAACCAAACTTTCCTTGCCCAATGCGGTGAACATTAAATCATTCCAGAGTTCTATCCAGAAGTGTATAATACATGGTGGGACTCCATTGAATATTGCTCAAACTTTTTCGTTTGCATATTTTTTCTTTTTCTTTTGATATTTCTTGAGTATTTCCGAAAATCCATGTGATGAAAAAATTCAATTTGGTAAAAGAACTGAACTTTCCATGCATATTTTTCGACAATTTGATCTCGGATTATGAAATTTCGCACCTCTTTACAGAAGATAGGTACTCTTGTTCCGTGACGATCAGATGTATTGTTATCGAGTGAAAGCAATTTCAAAATATTGTTACATCGCAGATATTATGCATACTATTACAATAAGGCGTAGTGAAAATGGAGAAAAATGCAGAAAAAAAATGAAGTGGTTTTTTCGTCATCATTTTACTATTTTTCGCGCTTCTATAAGATTGTTCGGTAAAAAGGAAGTACTTGATTTTTTTAATGCCATTATTGATTTGAAAATTGGCAACCTCATGCATAAAATGTGGGCGCATCGATAGATTTAAATCGATTTCACTCGAAAATGATACATCTGGTCGATGCGGAACAAGAGCATCTTTTTTTGTGATATGGTGTAGATTTTCATGATCCGAGATAAAATTGTTAAAAAATATGCATACGGAAAAGTTTGAGCAATATTTAATGTGGTCATACCCTGTATTATAAACTTCTGAATGGAACCCTGGAATGATTTTATGTTCATCGTATTAGGCCTGGAAAGGTTAGTTTCTGTACCAAATTGCATCATTTTATCACGTGGCGTTTCGGAAATATTCAAGAATATATATATATCAAGTGCAAATGAAATGGAATGAAAGTTCTTAGAGTTGGGAAGGATTCTCCTCTCAACTTTTTTATTTATCATTTAATGATGATGAGTGAATAGTTTGAATTGGTTGTCATGGTAAAGGGAAGATCTATAAAATTAATTTTGCATCGTCCAATTTAAATTACAGCATCAATGCGAATGACTTGCAATTGGTAAACAAAAATTGTGTGCCTAGATATCTCGTTTTATAATCTCTTCTTATGGAAAATGCTCAAATTTAGTTGTTCATTGCTTTTACTGATAATTGTTGTTGAATTTCCTAATCCAGTTAGAATTTTCGAAACCAAAGATTGATAAGATAAGTGATCTCAGTGAGTGGGTACAACTAGTTATGGCATCTGAATGTTCTTGATCTTGTTGTCAACCTCAAAATATGTCAAACAACACTCTACCAAACCTTGTTATTTTATAGGACGGCGAAGCTTTGGAATTTTTCGCCAATGGAAGTATTTCTGAGAACTTATAACCTCCAAGAGTTCAGAATAAAAATTCAATACCTACCTCCTCATCCTTTTCTTCCTAGATTCGCACGATGTTCTTAGAACATCATAGGTAGTTCTCTTCATGCGTTCCAAAAGATGAAAAAAATTATATCAACCAAAATTTGGTAAAACCTTTGTTATGAGTATAGAAATTTGAGAAGTTATTCTACGAGAATATGAATGAGTTTCGAGATATTTGTTTTTCAATTTTATAATCCGTTTTTAATTTTCTAACTGGTTTAAGTTTCAAAGACAATATTCGAGAAGACAATGGTTATCAGTAAAAATCGCTATAATAATTATGAGAAATATCAAAATCATAATCCTTGTTCGAGTAGTAATGAACATATTATATAATTTGGAGTTTTTTGATTTTTGAAAGTTTGGTTGCAATTATAGCAATGAACTATCGAAAGCAGCTGTGATAGTGAGTTTGAAAATGTCCATATGAAATTTCCAATGTAACAGTTAGTAGGTATATATAGGTATTCTGTTCAAATTTCAGTATTTGCATGATACAAATGAGAATTAATACAGAAGAAATGTCATTCTACAAAGAAATATGATATGGAAATGTGTTTCATTGATTTGTTATTCTACATGGTTGCCAAAAAAATAGTGTACGCGATACGTCTGTCAACAGTTTTTTCAGACACGCCGACTTCCAGGACTCGCCTACGGCTCGGCCTAGAATTTTATCTACTCGTCCGAAAATACAGTATTTTCTGGGCTTGTTACGTGAATAACTACTATCGGACCAGATAGGTAACGAATATTGCGAAAAATTCAGAAGTAGGGATTTATTGTATTTTTCACATCATTAGCGAAATAACATTCGGTGCTCGACATCGCCAGGGTGTGAGAATCCAACTATGTGCAATCAATGGGAATTTCACTTATAATTTTGCAGAATCTTTCGAGCGTCAGACTTGGATACACCATATTTTGTTCCTCGCTTCTACATGACCTAATACGTTCACTCTTTTTTTCAATCTATATTTTGTTTGGTATTTAATACTCAGGACGACGCTGAATGAATTTTACGTGCTCAACAAAATTCGATGTGAGGCAGGCAAATATATTTGGGGAGGTGACCTCTTTTATATATTATCTGATATAGACGAAATAGGACTACAGGCCTAGGGTATTATACAAAATATTATGTTCCCTTAGTAAATATAATTCTGAAGCTTCTTGTGGATTTCCATAAGATTTCATGAAACAAAACAGCATATTAAACATTTAACTTTATTCATCAACCGTCATTATTGTGAAAAAAAAACCATGGAATATTTGAAATTTTTGAATATAACCTTCATGCCAGCAAACATAGTAGTATAATAATTATGTACTTCGTTGTAGATATGTACATACCAACTGGCAATTGACCTCCATTAAGGTTCTGCAGCCCAAAAAGTTCAGATATGATGTGTTATGTGCAGGCTTTCTTATTAACTTGAAGACGCAACAGTGAATCGTGCAGAGGTTTTTCCAGCCAATGCTCCGAAACTTTAAGAAATTCAATCCATAAATTGAATATTAGACCTCGCTGTCATGAGTCGAGCGTTCGTCCACTCATATCCCGTCGACCCAGCAAACATATTATACGCCACTAATTAATACCAAAATCAGAGATGAATGTGAAAGTTAGGACATTTTGCCTCATATAGGTTTCAAACAAATCAGCCATAGCCTTCTACCCACTAGGTGAACGGAAGAAACTTGAAGAATATCTCAAATTTCGAGGTTGTTTCTGAAACAAACACCATACGATTATATGAATTTTTGGACAGCCCACATTGAGCACTGCTTCATGATTGAAGAACATGAGGTGTTGAAAAAATCAACTATGCTACTTAATTCTACGAAAGGAATTCATAAGTATACTTTCCTACCCAAGTAACATTTTAAATGCCTGATAGCTTCTATGAGACTTCAAAGAGGTTATGTGAGCGCAAATGATATGTCCAATTCGTGCTACTGTTTTATGAATGCCCTTGAAAAAGTCATGTCCATATAATCATATCAAAAGGTTTCGAGATACTATGATAGAAATATCGTATAAAACAATTTGGTATTCAGCTCACTTCGGTTTTGAGAGAGCTCTGTGAAAGTCATTGAAATTCTTTATCGAAACTATTTTCGCTCAACGACCCTCCTGAAACACTCAGGTTTCATTAGTGTCTCGAATTTGACCAATAGGTTTTGAACTGATCCTATGAAAATACGTCATAAAGCAAACATTTTCACGCTAGGCCAATTAGAATTTGATTGAGGCAATAATAAAACCTAATGGCATTATTCCAGCTATGTGGAAGTAATTATTGAAACTTATAAGCCACAATGAATTCATCGGAATCAATCATGAAATCTATAGGATTTATCAAGTTTTTTTCAGAACCGTGTCTAACCCAAATCCCATAATATAAATGTGTATTTTTTTGCCTACAACAATTCACGTCAAAAATAAATAGTGTAAAATCAAGAGATGTGGCAACTCCAAGCGAAAAATTAAAGAAAATCACTTTAGAATTGAAAATTAAGTCGTGAGAGCAACAGTAAATCAGAATTCTCAAGCTCAAGCAATTCCAAACACTGCGTCTTTCAATTCATCCTACCTGAAACCACCAAATAGCAAGAATTCATTAGGACCTGATGTTCATGAAGTACCATCAACGAGTCAGAACGTGATGGAAAATACTTCTGATCATAGTGCTCCTGTCTGAATAGGAATTAGGTAGCGAGGAAGTTGACAACAGTTTTGCACAAATAATGTCAGATGGCTAGGTCAGCATGAATTTGAGAGAATGGAGCATTCAACACAATATCAGGCAAACTGCACTAAATGTAGTTTGTTTATGTTCATGTTTTCTACTCGGTTTCCTACTCAAAACCAATCACAAAATTCACAAAGTGAACACTGTGAATAACAGAAGTAGGGTTATGTTAATCATGTTGATGACGTTCTTCCACTTTATGCCACACTGCCAATGAGCACTAGCCAGGATATTCTTAAAGCTTTATAGTTTTATGAAGGCATTATCTTATAACCTTCTAATATCAATCTCATCAGTAAATGGGCGATACAGACACCAGACCATTTCGACCCCTTTTCCCATGTAAATCTTCATAAGAAATTTTGAGGTTCATCCTGCAATTTTTTACTCTTTCAAGGTCATCAGCTGGCTCCGACGCTAGCCGGAAGCTGCTGATAAGAACAGCGATAACACAACTACAATAACAAGATGGAATATACAGGGAGGATCGCTGAATGAAAATATACAGGGTGTCTCATGAATAATATTATATTATCACATTTATAGTAGATTACAGCCAACGTATGACGAATGGCAAATAGCATATGATAGATGACATGTGACCTTCCGGTGCTCATTGAAACTAAACGCTCAGGTTCAACTCACGTTTGCCGTATGACGGATACCACGTGACCTTCCGGTAGTTCTCGAAAGCAGGCACACAGGTCTTCAAGATAACTACCAGTTCAAAATGACGCTGAAATGATGATGAGTATGATATTTGACAGACGACGTATGACACGTAACCACCCGACTTAGATTCAACATAACCTACGAATTAAAATCAAAATGGCTATTGAAACAAAATGTCGATCGATTCAAAATAGCGCTCAACAGATATCACGCAAAACTTTTGACCTATAATTCATTGCTTCACCGGTGAAATTTCGAGTCTTTTTTACCCAGATTCTACGGAAATTCCGCAATGCGCAGCGAAGAGCCCCATGAGAGCCATTGCAAAGCAGATAAGATTTTCCCCTAGATCTACGGACTTTTTCAGCGAATTTCAAGCTCGAAAATAGCAGAAACTTACGCTTTCAAGGTCATTCGTCTCCGACGAGCAAGCTGATCGGATGCTACATCTGGTGATATATACAGAGCGTCCACGCGTAGTAGCGTACAATAGCAGTAGAGCAGGGCAAGAATCTCATGTTAAATGAACGAAAAATATACAGGGGGAGCTAAAAAACCTGAGTCAGATCAAAAAACCTATACAGCTAGATTACCGACGTGAACAATCGAATATAACTCTATCAAAACTCTTAATGGAGTAGCGACGGCCCATTCGAGGGCTTTCCGATGTTCAACTCACGAATAATCGTATAACAATCGACATTTGACAGATGGCCATCGACATATAACAACGATCGATGACACGTGACCAGGCTACGCCTGCAAGCCAGCTAGCAGCTTGCTGCTGCATCCGTTCAATATACAGTTCCTTTGAATAAGAAAATATATACAGTAAAACTCGCTGCAAGAACTGATCATAACAGGGGAACCCAGCAAACGGACAGGCAAGGTATGACAGATGACGCGCTGACCGATGATTTAGATCAATAAACAGGGTGACAATGAGAAAATATACTACTTCAGGCATGCCCAGCATATATTAGACAAGCAGCTTCTAACTAAAATTCGTGAAACAGCTCTGTGCTTTACTGGAATTGTCATGGAAACACCACAGGAATGCCACAGAAATGCCACGGAAGTGTCATGGAAGTGTCATGGAAGTGTCAAGGAAGTGTCACGGAAGTGTCACGGAAGTGTCACAGAACATGGAAATGTCGCGGAAGTGTCACGGATGTGTCGAACAGATATAAGACAAATATTTCGAACAATTCTCGACCAAAACTCGGTAAAAGATCTGTGCTCCACCAAAGAAGTTCCAGCAAAATATGTCGAAATTTCACTATCAAAACTCGTATTGTGGTGGGGTGCTAGAGGCTATGGGCCTTGAGGATTAACGATTATACAGGAAAATTAACATGCCAGCCTACACACAGAAAAAAACATATTGCTGACAACTTCTCTACAAGAACGATTCTTATTATACCTATGATAGGTCTAAAAATTCTATATATATCAGCAAAATCAATGGGAAATTAGCGTGACGCAATCACTATCATCATACTGACGAGCAGCATGATGAAAATTATATAAAAGATATCTGAAAAGCTCAAAATATACAAGACTAATAATGCTGAACATTCTGCATCAAACAACGAAGGAAGAAAACCCTTTCACCGTCCACCTTGGAATATATCGAAAAACTCTTTACCAAAATTCATTAAACAGCTTCACTAGAGGAAGAACCCAGGGAATATATCAAACAACTCTCAACCAGAACTCGAAATGTAAGGGGGCGCTAGAGGCTTGGGGCGTTAGGGATTAGCGAAAGAACACCGTTTCACCGTCCACCTTGGAATATATCGAACAACTATTTACAAAAAACTCATATAATAGCTCAGTGTTTATCCATAGGAAGTATTCTGGTTGGTTCATAAAATATGTCAAACAACTCTCTACCAAAACTAGCAATGTAAGGGTTAGAGGCCCTAGGGGTTAGCGACGTGAGGGGTGTAATCCGCCAGAAGCGAAATAAGGATCATCTTTTGAGTGATCTGATATGAAAGCATACCCGGTCAGCACTATAAAAAATCTGTCACATAGAAATCTCATATATTGTAGGCCAATTCACATCAAATTCCTACAATATTCCTCAGTCCTCAGTCGCCTGATCTGCTGGATCAGGAAACGTATACTTGGTCATAACTGCAGAAATATATCCTTCAACTATACGAGCTGTTTTTGAAATAATTATATGTATTCAACGCATCAATACCTA
Organism: Phaedon cochleariae; assembly: GCA_918026855.4. Classification (NCBI taxonomy): domain Eukaryota; kingdom Metazoa; phylum Arthropoda; class Insecta; order Coleoptera; family Chrysomelidae; genus Phaedon; species Phaedon cochleariae. Next base: position 9,192,234 of record OU896722.1, on the reverse strand, counting down.
ATATTGTTATATCAGATATTTTCAAATTCTTCAAATCAACAAGAAAATTTATTCCGAAAATTGAACGAAAACAGGAAAACATCGAGTAGACTACTTTAAAACAATCTTGATAATTGAACTCAGCATCCCACACAAAAATTCATGTAGAGAGAACTCTCGAGGTTTGAAATTTTCACGCTTATTTCAATACCGCCCAGTATATAGAAAAATGTGTTATAAAGCATTCAGAGAGGCCTTACCTTCACCTTTTTCCGCCTCAGCAGTCTTAGATTCGATGAAAATCTGAAAAATGAATGAAAATAGTGAGAAGACAATTCAGATAAAACAAAAATCGCCATTCTCCTATTTCCATACATGATTCTTTAAAAGCACACATCACTACCTTCACAAATAATTCACATATACTGTAGAGTAGCTTTTATTGATAATCAGCATTGGGAATCTTTATTTCGTTTGAAAAAAATACCTACTACCTTGTGATTATTCTATATCGATGAATTTTGGCAATATTTCGAATGATAGCCGGGATACGATTTTGAATAGGATAGGATACTTGAACTGTCTGGAAATGATAGCGAGAGATATAATAATTTTTCGCAGTGTACATTAGTCTTTTCGAGTATTTTTGTCTAAGACCTCGATTCATAATTGGTTTATGTTCTTCATATTTTATTTGGTCAGAATGGTGTGCCATCCTCATATTTTGTTATCGAAGCAATATTTCAATCGTGCTGTCTTTGTGATGTTTCCATCACGTTTTGACGCATGCTTGGTATGTCTCTTCTCAATTATACATCATCTGCGAAACGCTTCATGTGTCACATGGCATCTGTCCAGTGTCATCTATCTAGCATCATTTGTAACAATGTCATACATGAAGTAGAGTATTCTATTTGCGCATCTATTGTCAGTATCATTAAGAAGGTCCCATACTAGCTTCATGGGAGATAACATAAAAATATAGGTTATTCACGGCTCTCCATTCTTTATCTCGCAAACATTGAAACTATGCGTATATAAATGTATTTGCAAATCCCTGTTTTTGTGAAGCAGCGTTCGTGATGGAACTATGTTTTAGATACTGTTTGAATTCAATAGTTATTCATAATCCGCATATCTTTATTTCGGTTGAAAAGAATGGTACCTTGTGATTATTCTATATCGATGAAGTTGGGTAATATTTCAAATGATAACCGAGATATTATTTTATATCGATGAAGTTGGTCAATATTTCGAGCGATAGCTGGGATACGATTTTCCATAATGTATAATAGCATATTTGAATATTTTTTCATTTACAAGTTTCCTCATAATTAATTCATGTTTTTCATGTTCTGGTACATTGTCATCAGTTCATATTTTTTTATCACTTGGAGCGCACAAAAGAAAATCCTAACAATGTTCGAAGAACATCGTGCGTACCTTGAAGAGAATAGGATATTCAATCTAAATGGGAATGTCTTACTTGATAAGAGAGAGATGCTTTTCCGAAAATTTTCGTCTTAGAAGTTAATTCATAATTATTGCTATACGATCTTTGAATATTTGGTGCTACAATATGCGTCAGATTATCATTATTATTTATTTCTTGAAGCGCACGGAAGCAAATACCTATTATATTCGAAGAAAATCATGCATAGGCTACAACAGGAGGTAGGTATTGAATTTCGAACTCTTCAAGATCTTAGAAACACTTCCTATAGTACACTCAGTCATTTAATGAGTTTTGGTAGAGAGTTGCTCGACATATTCAAGATTGGTGAAAACAGGATGCGTTGTCTGAATTTGTTGAGTACGTCTGACTGGTATTGCTAGCGATGGTATGATAGTAGGAAATCTCTGAAAATTATTTCCTGTGTACGTGGTAAAAAAGTGAAAGGTCGATGACTTTTCTGTGATGTTACAATGTTGTTAGAGAATCAATGAGTGTAGAAACACCAATCAGGCGAATGGGCTGTATTTCTGAATGGAATCAAGGAGCATAAGAGTATATGTGGATGTTGAACCTCATATGTGGGAACAGTACTCTGAAACATGTCATATCTGTATCTTGTATAGTAGCTTCTCGCGTGAAATAAAAGTCCTAGTTTTTGTGTAGAAACTTTCGTGATGGATCTGGGTGTCGTAGTATACTGTTTGATTCCAATTCTTGTTCAGGATATTCATATAGCATCTTCATTTCGGGTGAAAATAAATGGTGCCTTGTGATCATTTCATATCAATAAAATTATTTGAGATTCCACCATTGAAGATTTTGGAAACACTTTTTATGATGAACTTAGTCGTTTGGAACAGTATTCTAAAACAGGTCGTATCTGTAATTTGTAGAGTAGTTTCTTGTCTGGAATAAAATTTCTAGTTTTTGTGAAGCAGCGTTCGTGATGAAACTTTGTGTCATATACTGTTTGGATTCGATAGTTATATATAATAAGCATAGGGAATCTTTATATCGGTTTGAAGAGAATGTTACCTTGTGATTATTCTATATTGATGAAGTTGGGCAATATTTCAAATGATAGCCGAGATACGATTTTGAATAGGATGGGATACTTAAACTGTCTGGGTATGATAGCAAGAGATATAATTTTCCGCCGTGTACATTAGTCCTTTCGAATATTTCAATCAGACTGTTTTTGTGATGTTTTCGTCACATTTTGACGCATGCGTAATATGTCTCCTTTTAATTATACATCATCTTCAAAACGCCTCATGTGTTAAGTGGCATCTGTCAAGTGTCATCTATCTAGCATCATTCGTAACGATGTCGTACAGAAAGTAGAGTATTCTATTCACGCATCTATTGTAAGTGTTATCGAGAAGTTTCAATACTAGCTTAATGGGAGATGACATAAAAATATAGGTTATTCACGGCTCTCCATTCTTCATTGATATCTCGCAAACATTGAAACTTTGCGCATATCAATATATTTGCGTGTTCGTCCTTAGGAGTACTCTTTATTTTCAATGTTAGGAATGTGTATGCTGCTCCTATACCTTCTATGAGGAATATTTATTGAAATTTATGATGTATTTTTTGTTGATGGTTTGTTGGAACTGTCACAGATCGTCGGTAGCCATATTGTTTTCAGATATCGCAGTCGAGAACCCATGTATTGTTATGATGTAAAGTCATACGTCTCTGAAATATTTCATCTGATTCAGATTCTTAATCGTCCTATATATCACATTTTTCCTCGTGGTACTTCATATCTTGTTCGAAACATATTTTTTTGTTCGCTAGACATGCATTATCAACGTTAAATTGGAAGATAGGAAGCTGTTATCAGGTTTCCCGCTGACCATCAAGTATCTATCACTATATTTGTTCAGTCATATCGTGGACGTTATGTGAAATTCCTCGTCGATTGAATCGCGTCGTTTTTCAAAAATGCTGTTTGTGTGAATTATTTGTGGATGTAGTGATGTGTGCTTTTGAAGAATCATGTATGGGAATAAGGGAATGGCGATTTTTGTTTTACCTTTTTTTTTTTAACGCTGAGACGAAAAGGGTTAAAGGTGGGGCCTCTCTGAATGCATTTTTCTATATACAGGGCAGGGCATATGTCGATTGTTATACGATTATTCGTGAGTTGAACATCAAAAAGCCCTCGAATGGGCCGCTGCTGCTCCATTGAGAGTTTTGATAGAGTTATATTCGATTGTTCTCGTCTGGGTATTGGTAATCTAGCTGTATAGTCTTTTTGATTTGACTCAGGTGTTTCAGCTTCCTCTGTATATTTTTCGTTCATTGAACATAAGATTTTTGCCCTGCTCTTCTGCTATTGTACGCTACTACGCGTGGACACTCTGTATATATCACCAGATGTAGCATCCGATTAGCTTGCTCGTCGGAGACGAATGACCTTGAAAGCGTAAATTTTTGCTATTTTCGAGCTTAAAATTCGCTGAAAGAGTCCGTAGATCTAGGGAAAAATCTGATCTGCTTTGCATGGGCTCTCATGGGGCTTTTCGCTGCGCATCGCGTAATTTCCGTAGAATCTGAGGAAAATTTAACCGGTGAAGCAATGAATCATAGGTCACAAGTTTCGCGTGATATCTGTTCAGCGCTATTTTGAATCGATCGACATTTTGTTTCAATAGCCATTTTGATTGAAATTCGTAGGTTACGTGTCATACGTCGTCTGTCAAACATCATACGTATCGTCTGTTAGGTGTCATTTTGAATCGATAGCCATTTTGGTTAATATTCTTAGGTTAGGTCTACCCTGAGTGTCTGCTTCTGACGAGCGCGTCACGTTGTGTGTTATCTGTCAAATATCATACGTATCATCATTTCAGCGCCATTTTGAACTGGTAGCCATTTTGATGACCTGTGTGCCTGCTTTCGAGAACTAACGGAAGTTCACGTGGTATCCGTCATACGGAAAACGTAAGTTGAACCTGAGCGTTTAGTTTCAATGAGCACCGGAAGGTCACATGTCATCTATCATATGCTATTTGCCATCTGTCATACGTTGGCTGTAATCTACTATAAATGTGATATATTATTCATGAGACACCCTGTATATTTTCATTCAGCAATCCTTTCTGTATATTCCATTCTGTTATTGTAGTTGTGTTATCGCTGTTCTTATCAGCAGCTTCCGGCTAGCGTCAGAGCCGGATGACCTTGAAAGAGTAAAAAATTGCAGAATGTACCTTGAAATTCCTTATAGAGATTTACATGGGAAAAAGGGTCGAAATGGTCTAGTGTCTGTATAGCCCATTTACTCTCATCATTTTCGAAGCTTTGTTGTCATACCTAGGAACAAATAGTCATAAGAATGGATTTAAACATGCAATAAGTACTTCAACAGAAGGAAATCGACTCATTAAGTGCCTTATCTTGCCTGAAGGTTTTAATTAAGTATTAGAGAAAAAAAAATGGTTTCTAGTATATTTTGCGCCATATTCACTACAAACAGATGTCGGCCATTGATGGAAATGATAATTTCAAGCGGATAATAAAAAAGATTCATTGATACTGCCGTCAAAAATGTTGTTTTTCCACATTTTTCAAACGACTCACCCATATTCAGCAAACATTTATACAGTTTCGTCAACTTTTTTGAAAAGTTATCAAAATCCGCATCCAATTTTAACTGGAAAAACACATTATTCCTTGGCCACTGCTTTTTTTGTAGCATATCTGGTATATGTGTTCGTCAAAAAAGTCGTCATTGTTTTCATTCTATAACTATCTATTGTTTTCACTCCATTTTGACATGTTTGTATTATGATTAGTTCTGAAAAAAGACTCCCATATTACACGTTACGGACTATATTATTTAAAGAAATGCTTACTGCAACTGATAGGGTTTTAATTCTAGACAATATTTTTCAATGTTGGCATAAGAACTGTCGCTTTGAAGCATATAGATTTGAACTCGTGCTAAAGGAAGTAGTTTTGATAGGTTTTACCTTTGAGAAGGTTGTTTTATTGTTCTAATGATATTAATAAAGTATAATGGTTTTGAAAAGGCATTTTAAAATAGGCTGTAACAACCTCCTGTAGCTAACAATGAAACTGATAATGTTATTTGGGTACTTCTTCGATGAATTTGAAGATAACGATAGCAATGTTGCTTCTTAATTAAACCCTATAACTCAAATATCCAATACGAGGAGGGCACCAAAATTGTTACTAGCGTTTTGATTGATTACATGAAAAACTAGCTATGAATCTACAAAACTTCGATATTTCAGTTTCAAAAATGAAGGAGATATCTAGCGAAATAATTGTCTTCTGGACCAGAATACAGTAAACAAATGATGGGACAACTTGTTGTCCGGCATTCCATTTCCTATAGTGTCATGAAAGAAGATGCGAGGAAGCGAGTGAAAGTTATTCTGAGTGGTACCAAGAAACCACCTGATATTCTGGTACCTTTGCAAGCAACTGACAGTGGATTTAAATAATACGAATCTACCCATAGATCCGAATCTATCGATAAGAGCGCAACTTCACTAGCACATTATATTCTGTAATGGCATGTGATCGGTACACAAATCTGATCGGTATTTTTCCAGAATGATGATTCAGTAAATAGAAACTTCGATAATAGGTTCAGGAATACTTTATAAATTCTCTTCGATGGTTGCAGCCAGACAGTCATATCTGAGTACCCCCGTTGTGTATTTTCATTCAGGATCACCATTAATATGATAAATAATGCATAATCGATCAGAAAGTTTCGATACAATCATGGATTCTAGGGTCAATGTGAGGAAGTTTGTACCCTTCTTCTCATTTTTGCTCATTATACCTAGTCACATGATTCATTCAGTTCAAGCTTTTACCAAGGAAAGGAAAATGTTTTCTCTATTGGCAATAGTTTTCATATTATAATCAGTATTCTGTTATTTAAGATGTGAAGAAATTAATGTCGTATCATAAAGGAATAAAAGAATAAAATGATTTCAGCTTGTATGGTCAGTTCAGTGGAGATAGGCTTTGCTGTGGTATGGATATCACCAGTAGCAGAAAAACTACTTTCGAATGATCCAAACGAGAATCCGCTAGGCGCAGCAGTATCGACAATACAACTCTCCACGATGAGTGCCATACCAGCCTTCAGTTCTCTATTCGGATCGATATTGCTTGGGAAAACCTGCGATCTATTAGGAAGAAGAACTGCGATGATCATGTTGAGTGTCTTGATTTTAATAATGAAAATTTCCCTTGCATTCGCTACTAATATTTACATGGTATTCATCCCCTTGCTTATCATGGGTTTCTGTCTAGGAGGAACGCAAGTAGCTGGTAGAATTTACTTGACAGAGATAGGTGAGGACCACCATAAAACGAAACTGGTTTGTTTCGGTACACTTGGTGTGCCATTAGGAAATGTCTGCAGCTATCTCATTAGTTCATTCATACCTTCATTCAAACTGTTCACTTTAGCATGTTGCATTCCATTAATGCTATCTGTAGGATTTTTGATTATATTCTTGCCAGAAACACCAGTTTATCTGATCTCCAGAAAGCAAGAAGAAGAAGCTTATAAATCACTCAAGAAACTGAGGAAAAAAAACAGCAATGAAATACGCAAAGAAATCTCGAGTATTTCATATATTCTCAAAAAAACCTCCAAATCGGAAAATATCAGTTTTTCCGCTATGTTCTCCATCAGAGCTATACGTACAGCTATCTTTATCAGTATTGGTGTGCACCTCATAGCATACACAGATGGAGCTCCTGTTATAATGAGTTTTTTGATACCAGTTTTCAACGAAGCTGGTTCAAGCGTTCCAAATTATATTTCCATCAATTTATTGTCTATTTCACAGTTAGTTTTCAGTTTTATAGCGACTCAGACTTCCGAAAAATATGGAAGGAGAACGTTGCTACTTATATCAACTTTGGGCAACGCTGTTTTGTTGTTCTCAATTGGCTTGTTCTACTACCTGAACAGTATGGGGTTATCATACATTAGATATGTATCTTGGTGGCCAATTGTGGGTCTCATTCTATTTTATTTATCGAATGTACTTGGACTCGCCTCCATATGTTGGGTCATTGCAAGTGAGGTATTTCCTACTAACGTTATCTCTCTAGCTATGTCTATATTATTCTTTATCGACAATCTAGTTGTATCCACAATGGTATTCATGTTTCCAATTATTATTAATTCTTTCGGTATGCAATGGAATTTCTGGATTTACAGTGTGATATGTATCTTAGGATACATTTTCGTATATTTCAAAGTACCTGAAACTAAAGGCAAAAATTTGTTGGAAATCCAAGGGTTATTTGAAAGGAAGTAAATTAAGTTAGTGCATTCGACGTGAATTTGGAAAATATTCCTGAAAGGAGTATGAGTAAGAGAAAAGGAAATAAGGACCAACAATATATATTCCAGCTACATTTCCATCTTTGGAGATTATAATATAATTTGTTTGAGATCAGTTCCGAGCATTCATTTCAGAATATTCTCATTATTATTATTTGTTTTCGAACAGTTTCTATCATATCTGTACAATCTAAGTTGTTCATATATCATTGCGAATAATAAATGTATCATGATTATCAATAGGACTATCATTAATATTTTCATTATCATTATCATAATTTTTATCATTATTATTAATATCATTATTATTATTATTATTATTATCATTATCACTGTTATTTTAAATTAAATCATATTGATTCGATGAAATCTCCCGATGAGATTATTGAAGTAGGTAACAAATTATAGTAATTTTTCTGAGAATGTGTAAATATCATCAGTATTCTCCTGGATTAATCCAAGATAATTCGAAAATGACAGAAATGGATATTCTAGTTAAATTATTTCATTTATCATCTCATAAATATATTGGTAATTTTTCTGTTCAAATTTCAAAACTTTTCAAAAATTTCAATATTAACATATCCTATAAAACTTCCTTCAATCTCAAACATTTACTTGTTAATTCGAAAGACGAGATTTCTCAATCGAAAAAGTCAGGTGTGTATAGATTGAATTGTAATGATTGTAACTCTTCTTATATTGGTCAAACTGGTAGAAGTTTTGAAACCCGTGCCTCTGAACATGACAGACTCATTCACAAATTTCTCAACTCAGATAATCCTAACACTACATCTTCCTTTGCAAATAATATTATTGATTCCAGTCATTCTTTCGATATTGACTCCAATATGGATATTATCCACATTTGTAATAAGGGTCCACGGCTAAACCTCCTTGAAATTTTAACTGTCTCAATGACCAAACTAATTTTGAACGAAACCACATTTTTCGCAAACTTAAATTCTCATGACCATTTTTATCTTACATTTTTACCTGAGCCGACCCTGTTCCATTTTGTACACCTTCCTGAGTTCTTCTTCTTCTGGGTTAGATCACAATTACTACACCGTGACACTTCTTTTCTTTTCTTGGATTACATATCATTCGGCCTTACCACTTATCTCTCCTTAGGTTTTTTAGACATAATGAATCTTGTAATTGATTTATTTTTCATAATTTTACTGCAACATCATCATAACTCAAAATTGTAATCTTATATTGTGCATGTCATTGGAGTTTTCATCAAATGTAACTGTCATTTGTCCTGTAATTCTGTCAACGTCTGTTGCTATGCTTGACATTTCGCTGCCTTCTCCTTGGCTTTTGTCTTTCACAAAAACGGTCATTTTAAGATGAAACTCATGTGAGTGAATTTACTGCTGGTTTTTCCAATTTTTGCCAATGTTTTATCTAATCATTATTAGGTTCTTTTGGCTGTTCGGTAGGTTCAAAAGAATACCAATTTTTTCACCGGATTGAATTTTGGCCAAATGACCCTTGCTATTCATATTTCAATCAATTTAATTATGTGATTGCACGTGTCCTTTTATAGGTATGTTATCTTCCTCAATATGTCATTTTATTCTTGTAAACCAATATCTTCACAGGTACTATATATTGTGTCTGAAGATGGCTGCTTGAGCCGGAACTAGTCACAAAAACTTTTGTAAATAAACTTTGTGGTCGACCGACTTAGTGTTTGTGTTTTTTCCTTTCAACAGTAAACATTAGAAAATGTGGATTTTTTAAAACATTTCTTAAGTATCTTGGTTATGTTATTGATAAAGAAGGACTCCGCACAGATACTGATAAAGTAGCAGTCATGGTCCATTATTCTCGCCCTACTACCAGTACGGAAATCAAACGTTTTATCGAAATGTGTTCATGGTATAGGAGATTCATCGCAAATTTTTCAAGTTTGATAGCACCTATCTCAGGCTTCCCCAAAGGGAAAAAGCAGGGGCAACCAATAACTTGGTCTCCAGAGGCGGAAGATGCTTTCATCCGTGTTAGGAATTCTTTGATATCATCTCCTATACTAAGTTCACCAGACTTTGATCAACCTTTTGTAATACAGTGTGATGCCAGTGATTATGGTATTGGAGGCGTTTTGACTCAGAATATTGATTCACAAGAAAGAGTTATAGCTTATGCTCCTCGTTCCTTATCTCGTGCAGAACGTAATTATACTGTGACGAACTTTGCAGCCCTACTTTTATGAAAAATAGGTGCATTTGCGAACGGCAGCTCTTCGTCAGTAGGCACTATGGGTTCGAGTTATCAAAATGAGTTAAAATAGCAAAATTGCAGTTATCTAGCAATCATAAGGTTGAACAAAAAAGATGGGGCGCCACTGCAACTTTTAATTCAAAAGAAAAGTTACCTGGAAAGTTGAGCAACCAGATAATGAATAATATTAGTTGTTATCCCAGACTAAAAGACCTAAAATTACCTTAGAGATGTTGTGAGTTGGAGTGTCATGTCAATAAACAAATAAAACAGTCATATACAATACCCAAAACATTTAATTATAATGATTGGACTCATATATCATCACATCACAGGTTTTTGACAGATATGCATAATCAAAAAATATTACTCATTTCCTGTTAAGAAACTACACTGTTGTTGCCTGCTATTATGTGGATGAAAATATATATAAATCAACCTTATACTGTACTTGAAAATTCAAAAGCTCCTGTAAGGACGTTTCATATTCATAGCAGATATTTAAAAAATATCAAATGTGAATAATTCTACCAGCGCATAGTATACTATGTGGAGGGGAAGTATATACCTTTCATGTGTGATTTCATCAAGTTATGACCTGGCTATGATTTAAAAATGGTCCATTATACACACTAGCAATGATGAGTGAATAAAAATGAAAAATAAAAATATATTTTCATGTCAAAAAACCTGTATGGTGTGTCCTACACCAGTTATCCAGAGTAAATGGCTTTAGTGCCACCAGATGAAGCTGCTGCGGGGAAGGTTGGCGGAGAGCGGGATGCTGACTTCACATCCCTGGATGTCAGATGACATTGACAGAGTTGTATTTCCACCTTGAAAATCCATCATATCAGGAACAAGTAGGGGACGATATCCAGATTCCAGATTCCAGACTACTATATAGCCACCAAAGGCCTTGTAGAATTAACAGATCCTGGTCGAGCAATTATACTCCTGGGAAGAATAGTGCTCCTGGTAGGATAACTCCCGTTGTAGAACTCCCGGTAAAAAACTCCCGGTAGAAAACTCCCGGTGAAAAAAACCCTTAAATAATTCATGAAATGAGGTTCTGAATTTCTGGACTGCAGAGAGAAAAAACGTAATAATGCGAGACTCACCTTCTATGAAGGGTTAGGGATCAAAATGACGATGAAGGTAGGCACGTGGCTGCCTGGGTGATGAACCATGAAGATCCTGCCTCTTAAACCAAAACCAGAAGAAATCTGTAGAGTCCAGCAGTCCTTGTAGATCAGCAGCAAATCCAGGATATCCTGATGTGATCCAGAACGCCAGGCGACACAGGACTTCAGAAGCCGGTTCACACCACAAAAATGGCACTTGACCACCACGAAGAATTTTCTGAAGTGAGCTCTTGTCTCACGAGCAGAAAGAAAATCCCTTCTCCAAATTTCCAGAAACTTCGAGAACAACTTAACAGTTTCCGCTTTTCAAATTGGCGGAAAATTTGAATATCCAAAATAAAAGACGTTATCGCTACTCCCTCCAGAGACTTGATTCTTCCCAGATGACTATCTGAACCAATCAGAATTGATGACTAAAATGACGTCACACCTTTCTTCACAAATACTCGTCTTGTTGGTTCGACGATGATGATCTAAGGACAAATCAACCCGAATTGGCGTTTGGCGCATGACAAGTTTGACACTGTTGACATGGTGTCATGACCGACAGCTAATTGACGTAAAGCGAAATAACAGATCAACAAGATCAAAACATCAACCTGAATTTATCAAATGCATCAATCGAGAAAATAATGCCAAACGAAGTTAATTGATTCACCATGGTCGATTCCTAGTGAAACCATACGCCTCAGCATTCCTGGAAAATCCAATACCTAACGTCCTACTGTGATGAAGTTTCAAGTGGAAATAGCAGTGTGAAAAGTGAGTATGAGAATGTCTCTGAAATGGTATTTCATATTACTTTATATTATTTATCTCTTTCAGATAAGTTTCTGTAAAAACCATCCGAATCATCCTTCTACTTGGATCACAACAAAGCAGATATAGCAAGAGATATCAGTGTATTTATAGAAATTGTATTTTTATTTTATGTACAGTGTGAAATCTCAGGTGTGTATCCACATATCAGGTTTGAGAATAATTAAATGATATGAAGCAGATTGAGTTCAATTTATGTTATTGAAAAATGTTAAGCATGTTATTGTGACAAAATATCCTGTCAGATGTGCTCAGCATTACAGAATATTATAGAATCAGACAAAATATACAGTAGTGAATATTTACATGCTACATCACCTCTCTCCCAAGAAAAAATTTGAATCTGGATTGATTTAAATTTTCAAAAAAATTACACTATCAACAATGGATACAGAGGGATAAGTACTTCAGATCACCGAGACGAATATCAGTATCCAAATATTGAAATTGCATTCAGAATCAATCAGTGAGATGTCAACTCCTAAACGAACGAAGGCAACTCACTGAAAAATCCCGAGGTGGAAACAAAAAAGAAAGTTTGAAATTTTGAATTTTGATTTAACCAGCTGTCCACCGTTCAACTGGGGTGACATACGGCCACCAACCTTAAACAGGCCAAACCTGAAACAAAAAGATTCAACAAAAAACGTTCGGGAGTATTCCCATTCACGTAGAGTTAGGTCGTCCCTAGAGACTACTCAAGTGCAAAAGCAAAAGAGCGGTACTTTCGAGAAATATGCCCATTGAACCCGCCTAAACAAAAATTCAACAAGACATAATCTCGTCAGCCCAACCTGTCATGAGACAACTATGACGACCCACATCACGTTGTTGTCCACGACCCCTACGCTTCCAAGGTCCCTACAGACAAAAAATAGCTCTTGGCTTTTCAAAATTTACTCAAAAATACTGTGGGAAATGCGTAAGTATCAAAATTGAAAATAATATCCCACAGCAAATGTGAAGTATCAGCATCAAAAGTGCTGATCACTTCCAAAAAGTTAGGGTGGAGCAGTGCATGGACCATCACATGCAGGTTATGACTGTCCACATAACCAGTGGAAAAAATAAAAAACAGCGATGTTACTGCCGTGATAGAATCACTAGCTGGGAACATGTCCAAGTCCAGGTAGCTTTAGGAACAATTCCAGGGATAACCAGCTCTTAGCCCGACCGAAAAAGAAATGGAACAGTATTTGGACCATCACTGGTTATGTCTGTCCACATAACGCAGTGGAAATAAATAACAGCGGTGTTACTGCCGTGATAACACTAGTTGGGAACATGTCCAAGTTCAGGTAGCTTTAGGAATAATCCAGGGATAACCAACCTTTACCCCAAAAAATATGACCATAAAGATCAAATGCATACCTCTATTCAGGGATTAACTTGGGGTAGTAGCTATGCGTACTAAACATCCTAAGGGAGGTCACGATCGGGAAGTCTAAGTCGGTAAAATTCATAATCGAGTAAATTTACAAAATCGGGAAAGTCTATCCAAAATTATCCGGAACAGAGATATTTACATAATATTTACATAACTAACTCTAAATACTGTACAAAAAGGAAAATCTCATTACTCGTCAGCAATGGGAAAAATTGAAAACCGTTGCAATCTAACAGTTTCAATTCAGGGACTAAATTTGCAAATTTATACTAAATACAAAATACTGAATGTCACAATTTAGAACATTCCAAGGGTGTTTTTGTGAACTTCCACATTCACGGTAGCTATCAAAAAGTTCCTAAAAAATTGCGAAAAATTCCAAAAAAGTTCAAAAATTTTCAAAAAAAATTCCGACAATATATCTCAAACAATCTCAAAAAAACTAACCGACAGAAATGTCCGAGTTAGACCCAAAATAAGGTTTCAAATCCTTAATATGCCAGTCTCCTGCTGGACTACCATTCTCATATTCCAGAGAATAAACTAAACGTGAAACCTTTCTTTTAACTACACACAAAACATATTTGGGTGCTAGTTTTGAACTAAACTTTACCGCAGCTTCTGATAGTACCTTGTTTCGACGCCAAACTTTATCTCCAATATTAAAAGAATAATCTTTCTTTCTCAAATTATATGCTCGTGAATTTCGTTGGTAAGCCTGATGTAATTTATTCTTTACTTCTTTAAAAATTGTATCTAAATTAGAAATATTTTCTACAAACTCAGATCTACTTTGAGGATTTAACTCTATCCCTACTGTATCAGATATATTACTGTAATAGTTACCTGAGTGAGGAATATTTCTAGCAAAATTCAAAAATGCTGGGGCATAATTATGCACTTCATGTACAGATGTATTAATAGCAAATTGAATCTTAGATAACTCTTTGTCCCAATCCTTATGTTCAACTATATAGCTACGTATTGCTTGCCCAACTGTCTTGTTATTACGTTCAACAAAGTTGCACTGCGCTGAATAGCGAGGCGTAAACCAAATTTTTACTTTATACGTATCTGTTAACTTTTTAAAGATTTTTTCTGCAAATTGGGTACCATTGTCCGCAATGATAATCTGAGGTACACCGTATACTAAAAACACTTGATTTTCTAGAAATTTAACTATGTTTGGTGCTGTCGCGTCTCTCAGGGGACATAGAATGGTATATTTCGAGAACCAGTCTCCAATTACAAGTAAATATGTAAATCCACGGGGTGATCGAGGAAATGGTCCCATAAGATCGACAGCTAGGACTTGAAAAGGGAAGTTTACCTGCTTTTCACAGCCCATTAAACCTAAACGTGATGTGTTAGTTAACTTTTGTGATTGACAAACTTTACATTGACGAATGTATCTCAAAATATCAGGGCGCATCTTTGGCCAATAATAATTTTCCTGAATTCTACTAAAAGTTTTGTAAAAACCAAAATGTGAACATGTGGGTGGATCATGAGAGTTTCTAATAACATCATTCCTTTGGGACTTAGGAACAACGGTCTTCCATTCTTTTTCATTAGTTTGAATTATGCCCTTTGAAGGAATAAATTTGAAAAGCAAATTTCCTGAAACTTTCCATTGTGGAAACAGTTCAGGTTTCTCTAAAATTCTTCTCTCAAGTGAAGTGTACCATTTATCGGATATTTCGGCCTTTATGTCTATCAACAAAATTTCTTGATCATCATCAGGCAAATCACTTGGAGGAATTCTGGACAGAAAATCAGGTAAGACATTTGAAGCTCCGGGCTTATGTATTAATTCAAAATTATGTTGTCTGAGCTTCACAGCCCACCTAGCAAGTCTTCCACAAGGATCCTTGAGATTGTTGATCCACAAAAGGCTACTGTGGTCAGTGATTACTTTGAATTTTGTGCCTTCTACATAAGGTCGAAATTTATCTATCAAGAATATCAAACTGAGAAGTTCTCTTTCCGTCACAGTATAATTACGTTCTGCACGAGATAAGGAACGAGAAGCATAAGCTATAACTCTTCCTTGTGAATCAATATTCTGAGTCAAAACACCTCCAATACCATAATCACTGGCATCACACTGTATTACAAAAGGTTGATCAAAGTCTGGTGAACTTAGTATAGGAGATGATATCAAAGCATTTTTAACACGGATGAAAGCATCTTCCGCCTCTGGAGACCAAGTTATTGGTTGCCCCTTCTTTTTCCCTTTAAGGAGGCCTGAGATAGGTGCTATCAAACTTGAAAAATTTGCGATGAATCTTCTATACCATGAACACATTCCGATAAAACGTTTGATTTCAGTGCTGGTAGTAGGGCGAGAATAATTGACCATGACTGCTACTTTATCAGTATCTGTGCGAAGTCCTTGTCTATCAATAACATAACCAAGATACTTGAGGGATGTTTTAAAAAATTCACATTTTTTAATGTTCACTGTTGAATTTGCATTTTCTAAAATATTCTTCACCTCAGCAAGAAGTGATACATGTTCATCAAAAGTTTTTGAAGTAATAATTATATCATCCAGATATGTGAAAATATGTGGTTCAAACTTAGGTCCAAATAGAGCGTCACAGAGCCTCTGCTGAGTCTGAGCACTATTACATAAGCCAAAGGGCATGACTGTGAATTGAAAAGATCCCCTACCAGGCACACTGAATGAAGTTTTCTCACGTGACGACACATCCAAAGGGATTTGCCAAAAAGCTTTGCGTAGATCAATACTTGAGATGTATTTTGCATCTCTGAGCAAATTCAAAATTCTGTCTATGCGAGGTAGTGGATAGCTATCGTGCTTAGTTACTTCATTGAGTTTTCTCCCGTCAAAACAAAATCTGTACTCACCGGATGACTTTTTTACTAAAAGGACTGGACTATTATAGGGACTCTGAGATGGTTCAACCACTTTTAACTTCAGCATGTCATCAAGTTCTCTATTTAAAATTCTCAACATAAATGGTGACATAAGGTACTGCTTAACTCGAGATGGCTTTGAATCACCAGTATCAATTGTCATTTTAATTTTATCTGTAAGACCAATACGACTTTCACTGCTAATCTCTTTAAAATGCTCTATAATTTGTTCTGCTTGAACACTCTCTGAAGGAGATAAATCTGACAAATTACTTAAATCTGAATTCTCAATCTCATTAACATGACTAGAGACAACCTGTATAGAATTATGCGTTACTGCACTATGCACATTCCAAATCCTATTTTTGAAGTCGATCTTGATCTTGAACTGATTGCAAAAATCGCTTCCAAAAATAATTGAGTGGGGCAGTGAAGGCACTACTATAGTAGGAACAACCTGAACAATGTTATCTACACAAACTGGTAGATCAACAACACCCTTGACTTCCCGTTCAGTTCCATCAACTGTCGTCACATGTTTCAAAAAGGATTTATTCCATTTCAGATTAAGTTTTTTCAGTAAATCTACTGATTTTTGACCACAAACCGAAACATTGGCACCACTGTCCAAAAGACAAACTACTTTCTGATCAAAAATTTTTACAGAAATATATGGTCTGTTATCACGTGACTTCTGTACAAAAAGAGGTGCGACATTTAAATTTTTATGGAAAACATAATTTTTATAAAAATCTCTAACAGTATTTTTCCAATCATTCCATTCTTTGGGATTGAAAAAATTTGATCTTGAACTTGGGTTGACTCTTTTAAATAATGGAGGAAAACAAGAGTCGTAATACTTCACCTCCCTTACTAGTTTCCCTGACATTTTGTACATTCCCTTGAAGTTACATCTGCACAACCGCATTTGAAACAAAATTTCTTGATGATATTGTCAGTAGCTCTACAGTTCCTAAAAGTATGGTTTGGTTGTAAACACCTCCAACATAACACCGATGAACTTGAGTTCGCATTTGAACTAGTAACATTAACTTGTTTATTTGTACTGACATTTTTATTCGATTTCTTTATGTTGAAATTTCGCTTTCGAGGTTGAAAATTCCTCCGAAAATTCTGATCATTGCGAGAAGTTTGAGAACTTGAAAGGGTATCTGAAAAATGTGTTAACTCAGGATCAATCATACATTTAAAAGGTTTCTGATAGGGATGTGACTGTGAACCAGATGCCAAGCTAAGAATATCAGCTTCTTCAAGCTTTTTACAAAGTGTACTCAATGTAGAGACACTATCAATATCACTAAGTGCAAGTCTTTTGAGGTATTCACCCTGTAGTCCCATTTTAATATATTTAACCTTAGTGAGCTCTGCGGCTCCACGACTGAGTCTACTGAATAAAGTTTCCATACAAGCTATGAAAATAACTACAGGTTCATTTCTTCCTTGTTTTCGTGATTTTATTTGGTTCCACACTTCATCATCAAAGTCTGACATCAAAAAATCCTTTTTCAATTTTATAACCAAAGTTTCCCAACTATTAACTTGTGTTCTGATTTGTCTGAACCAAAATGTAGCCTTACCACTGAATAAGTCACTAGCAGATTCAAAAAGTTCAGCTTTACTAACATGCCTTGCCTGAGCTACTTCTTCTATGCGTTCAATAAATGAATGGAGATTTTTTGGTTCACCATCAAATTGAATATTCAATTTATAGACAGGAACTGACTTATGAAAATTCACAATTGTATTACTAAAGGTGTTAGCAGTAGTAGAAGCACTAGCTTGTGGTGTTAAAATAGTGACATCATCATCCCGAACATTTTCATTTAATTCAGCATCAAATTGCAGGGCTGTAGCATAAGCTTCATTCTTGAAATTCAATACGTCCCTATAATTCAAATCTTCCCGCTGTAACTTAATTCTGTTTATGCGAAAACTGATATGATTTATTCTAGAGGTTGCTCTTTTGTAAACAGAATCTGATGAAGGACCTTCAAAACCTTCAATAAGTGATTTAATAGAATCTAAAGTGGACTGAATTTCTACTCGCTCTGTATCAAAGTTATAAGCTTCATCAACTAAAGTCATTACATTAGTACCACTTTGTTTTTCTTTAAACAGAAGTCTTCCTAGAATTTTACGTTTTTCATCTTGATTCCGTTCAGAAATTACACTTCGAATTCTCAACTCATAATTCAGTTCAGCCTGCAGCAAGTGATTAGCTTTAAAATTTTGATCCATTTTGAATCAGTTCAAAATCAAATATCAAAACTGTTGTTCCAGCTTCTAAGGAAATTATTTAAATGTTGCAACACTGTACGTAGTATTGTCTGAAGCAAGAAGCAGTCAAACTGATTTAATTAAATATTAAATCACAAAACCGGATTCTCAAATATTATGAAACCTGATATGTGTATACTCACCATTCAGTTCATAAAAACCCATATATTTTTTACCGAGGGGTAAACCGCTGACCTAAATGGTGTACACTACTTCCTCAAAATCGTATACTTCCTCATACTTCCTCTACTTCCTTGATACTTCCCGTACTTCCTTGATACTTCCCGTACTTCCTTGATACTTCCCGTACTTCCTTGATACTTCCCGTACTTCCTTGATACTTCCCGTACTTCCTTGATACTTCCCGAACATCCTTGATACTTCCTATACTTTCTTTCAACTCCTAATATAATTCCAGAAATCCTAAGTGTATGCCATTCAAACAATTCCTTGGATTTTCTTGGAATTTCCTGGAATTCCTTGGAGTTTCTTGAAATTTCTTGTGTGAAGTGCGGTATAGTTCTGGTGTAAGAACAACTGGAATTCCTCGAAATTCCTTGTGAAATTGAAGTTTGGTCTACACAATCTTGACCGAGGTTCACCCCTCGTATGAAACATACCTTTCCTTATTCCCAGACAGAACTCAACTTGAACTAGCTTAATCGTTCACAAATAAATACCAAGACAAATACGCTGCAGCTAAAGCTCGCAAGCCGTTACTCAACCAACTTATAAAAATAAATAAAGAAGCACCTAGACAGGATGCTCCAAATATTGCGGCGCGACTCGTTACCACCGATACAACAAGGCCTGCATGCTCTGTGGGTGACGTCACTTAGTGAGGCCTATCCAGCGGCTTGAAACGACAAGCGCTTATAGCGCTATAAGGCGACCGCGTATTTCGATTTTAGATTTAGATCATCATTGAGCCGATTTTGCTGTTTTTTGAAGGGCTTCCGGTTAAAAAAGAATGCCAGTCGTCAACTGAGCCCTTCTTCGCACCCCATTCGATTTTATTATGGAAAAACGAAGTTTTAAAGCAATAACCAGGATAAAACACAAATAGCCACCTACAGCAACCCATTCGAATTAAATATATTGGCAAAAATTGTGGTGAAGGTAAACTTCACACCTACTTATACAGGGCCCGCAGAACATTAACTTATCGTGAGATTGATCGAAAGAAAATTGTGGAAAATTTATTTTATTTTGATTGACATGCCGTTTGTTACAATTACCTATATTTACTGGGATCTTGGAGAATTCCTATTACCTGAAAAAATAACCAGTGAGTGTTTTCAATTTTCTGTTGTTGGATTTTTCACCCAAGTGGATCGTTACACTTGAAACTGTAATTTTTAAGGGTGAAACTTCATTTATCATGCGATGGTTTTTTTTTCTTGAAAATTTTTTTCGGTACTCACGTATTTTTGTCTGATAAACCGAATTTCATAATGAAAATGTGAATAAACCACTATTTATTGAGATATTTCAAGCAAAAGTTCGAAATTTCGCCTTCTTTCTCCCCTTGTGTTGGGGGCATGTGAAGCTACTTGCTCTTATTTTGTCATTGTACACTTTATATACTCATGATGTACTTCGATGGCACATTTTTATATAGAAAATTCAACAGGAAATATGATTTTTATGGCGAGTTTTTCATATTTAGTGAACAAGCAGGATAACTTTTTAGTCGAATATCTTCATGATATATATCATGATAAATGCAGTTTTACCTTTTCAAGTAGAGTGTTTATAGTTCATGTTGATATGATAGTTGCAATTTGATCATTGGAATGAATTCTGCATTCATTGCCACGAGGCAAATGACCGTTTTCAGAAAGAAGAGAATGAGAATTAAAAATGCCCGTTTATTATGAACATTCATGAAAATTTCCTCGAATTCAGAGATGATTTTGTTGACTATAATATACGAATACAAAACTAACTGCACAATCAAAGCTTTTCTATTTTTCCTCTACTTATACTTTTTATGAGAGAGTAATTGTCTTCTATTATCAATTCATATTAAGCTCTGTTCACTACTGAACTTAGATGGAGTAAAATCCTCGCGGTGAATTGCATAAATACCCACATTTTTGATAGCTCCTCGTCCAACGGGAAACTGAAAGCATGAACTTTTGAACCACCCACATAATTCCCCCGACAAAAGGGAACACAACACTTGAAAGGCATTGTTATTTCGCCGATCACAACACAAAATATTTCACAAAACAGTAATTTTTCCGCCAATTATTTTGATGAATAAACAACAAAAGAATTCGGGACCGTTTCAAAAACATACGTGAATCACCGATGAATTAACACGAACTGACGCGTTAGTCGACAAGCGATAAAATAAAACACTGGCCTCTCTTGGTGACGTCACGAGCTGTTTACGTCAGAGTCTGCTGGCCTTGTTGTATCGGTGGTAACGCGCGACTCCCTAGCGATGAGCGTATCAATACGAACCACGATAGCCAAGAGAGCATCGTGTAAAAAATTTGTAAAATTTGTATATCGCTACTTCAAAGTTGGGAACCAACTCCCCAGAAGTCGATACTTGTGCGGGGTTAGGAAGAGCGGGACCTACAGCTCAATAGTGGAATCCGAACCACTTCTAGGGCACTCCTAGGGCAGGTGCTTCCAGGACTACAACCATGAATCACACATTTCAAAGAAAAAGGCTCAGCCTGATAGCCGGATTCGAACCGAAAGTACCTCCGCATCGTAAACGGCTATCTAGCGAAGTTCAGCGCATAGACAAACTCGGCCACGGCGCCCCATGTGTGTGTGTATGGATTGAAAGATCGTGGGTTCAAGTCCTCTTATCAACTGAAGAAAATCTGTTTATGACGCCGATAGTGATTTCAGCTATTTCAGTGATGTTTCTTTATCAGAATCAGCCGGAAATTTTTTGAATATTTACTTCCGCACGGCTCGCTCGCAATATTTGATGCGTCATGTCCTATACGGTGATGAAACATAACACATCAATCGTCACTAACGCGCAGGACTCGCAATAGGAACATTAACGTGAGCATTTCAAGTACTATAAACTTCCTCGTACTTCCTGTACTTCCTTGTACTTCCTCGTACTTCCTTGTACTTCCTTCTACTTCCTCGTACTTCCTCGTACTTCCTCATACTTCCGTGTACTTCCTAATAATTCCTCATACTTCCCGTACTTCCCTTGTACTTCCTCATGCTGTACACCATACTTCCTCAGCGGTTTACCCCTCGTTTTTTACCTACCAAAACAAAATGTGGTAAAAACAACTCTCCTGGCTCTCCGTCAAACTATCAGCTGTCTCCAAACCATAAACAATTAACTTTTTATTCATTCATCAACAAGACACTCACAACTGTTGATTACTAATAACCTAACTAAAAACTCGGGCCCCACGTTGGGCGCCATCTTTGCAGCCCTACTTTTATGAAAAATAGGTGCATTTGCGAACGGCAGCTCTTCGTCAGTAGGCACTATGGGTTCGAGTTATCAAAATGAGTTAAAATAGCAAAATTGCAGTTATCTAGCAATCATAAGGTTAAACAAAAAAGATGGGGCGCCACTGCAACTTTTAATTCAAAAGAAAAGTTACCTGGAAAGTTGAGCAACCAGATAATGAATAATATTAGTTGTTATCCCAGACTAAAAGACCTAAAATTACCTTAGAGATGTTGTGAGTTGGAGTGTCATGTCAATAAACAAATAAAACAGTCATATACAATACCCAAAACATTTAATTATGATGATTGGACTCATATATCATCACATCACAGGTTTTTGACAGATATGCATAATCAAAAAATATTACTCATTTCCTGTTAAGAAACTACACTGTTGTTGCCTGCTATTATGTGGATGAAAATATATATAAATCAACCTTATACTGTACTTGAAAATTCAAAAGCTCCTGTAAGGACGTTTCATATTCATAGCAGATATTTAAAGAATATCAAATGTGAATAATTCTACCAGCGCATAGTATACTATGTGGAGGGGAAGTATATACCTTTCATGTGTGATTTCATCAAGTTATGACCTGGCTATGATTTAAAAATGGTCCATTATACACACTAGCAATGATGAGTGAATAAAAATGAAAAATAAAAATATATTTTCATGTCAAAAAACCTGTATGGTGTGTCCTACACTAGTTATCCAGAGTAAATGGCTTTAGTGCCACCGGATGAAGCTGCTGCGGGGAAGGTTGGCGGAGAGCGGGATGCTGACTTCACATCCCTGGATGTCAGATGACATTGACAGAGTTGTATTTCCACCTTGAAAATCCATCATATCAGGAACAAGTAGGGGACGATATCCAGATTCCAGATTCCAGACTACTATATAGCCACCAAAGGCCTTGTAGAATTAACAGATCCTGGTCGAGCAATTATACTCCTGGGAAGAATAGTGCTCCTGGTAGGATAACTCCCGTTGTAGAACTCCCGGTAAAAAACTCCCGGTAGAAAACTCCCGGTGAAAAAAACCCTTAAATAATTCATGAAATGAGGTTCTGAATTTCTGGACTGCAGAGAGAAAAAACGTAATAATGCGAGACTCACCTTTTATGAAGGGTTAGGGATTAAAATGACGATGAAGGTAGGCACGTGGCTGCCTGGGTGATGAACCATGAAGATCCTGCCTCTTAAACCAAAACCAGAAGAAATCTGTTGAGTCCAGCAGTCCTTGTAGATCAGCAGCAAATCCAGGATATCCTGATGTGATCCAGAACGCCAGGCGACACAGGACTTCAGAAGCCGGTTCACACCACAAAAATGGCACTTGACCACCACGAAGAATTTTCTGAAGTGAGCTCTTGTCTCACGACCAGAAAGGAAATCCCTTCTCCAAATTTCCAGAAACTTCGAGAACAACTTAACAGTTTCCGCTTTTCAAATTGGCGGAAAATTTGAATATCCAAAATAAAAGACGTTATCGCTACTCCCTCCAGAGACTTGATTCTTCCCAGATGACTATCTGAACCAATCAGAATTGATGACTAAAATGACGTCACACCTTTCTTCACAAATACTCGTCTTGTTGGTTCGACGATGATGATCTAAGGACAAATCAACCCGAATTGGCGTTTGGCGCATGACAAGTTTGACACTGTTGACATGGTGTCATGACCGACGGCTAATTGACGTAAAGCGAAATAACAGATCAACAAGATCAAAACATCAACCTGAATTTATCAAATGCATCAATCGAGAAAATAATGCCAAACGAAGTTAATTGATTCACCATGGTCGATTCCTAGTGAAACCATACGCCTCAGCATTCCTGGAAAATCCAATACCTATCGTCCTACTGTGATGAAGTTTCAAGTGGAAATAGCAGTGTGAAAAGTGAGTATGAGAATGTCTCTGAAATGGTATTTCATATTACTTTATATTATTTATCTCTTTCAGATAAGTTTCTGTAAAAACCATCCGAATCATCCTTCTACTTGAATCACAACAAAGCAGATATAGCAAGAGATATCAGTGTATTTATAGAAATTGTATTTTTATTTTATGTACAGTGTGAAATCTCAGGTGTGTATCCACATATCAGGTTTGAGAATAATTAAATGATATGAAGCAGATTGAGTTCAATTTATGTTATTGAAAAATGTTAACCATGTTATTGTGACAAAATATCCTGTCAGATGTGCTCAGCATTACAGAATATTATAGAATCAGACAAAATATACAGTAGTGAATATTTACATGCTACAACTTCTCAGTTTAATATTCTTGATAGATAAATTTGTCCTCATGTAGAAGGCACAAAATTTGAAGTAATCACTGACCACAGTAGCCTTTTGTGGATCAACAATCTCAAGGATCCTTGTGGAAAACTTGCTAGGTGGACTATGAAGCTCAGACAAAATAATTTTGAACTAATACACAAGCCGGAGGTTCAAATGTCTTACCTGATTTTCAGTCCAGAATTCCTTCTAGTGATTTGCCTAATGATAACCAAGAAATTTTGTTGATCGTCATAAAGGTCGGAATATTGGATGAATGGTACACTTCACCTAGGAGAAGAATTCTAGAGAAACCTGCACTGTCTCCACAATGGAAAGTTTCAAGAAATTTGCTTTTTAATTTTATTTCC
This sequence comes from Phaedon cochleariae, assembly GCA_918026855.4. Taxonomy (NCBI): domain Eukaryota; kingdom Metazoa; phylum Arthropoda; class Insecta; order Coleoptera; family Chrysomelidae; genus Phaedon; species Phaedon cochleariae. The sequence goes on along the minus strand of OU896722.1, from coordinate 9,167,568 downwards.
TCGAAGGGCATATTTCAAACTTATGAAAAAGAATGGAAGACCGTTATTCCTGAGTCCCAAAGAAATGATGTAATCAGAAACTCTCATGATCCACCCACATGTTCACATTTTGGTTTTTACAAAACTTTTAGTAGAATTCAGAAAAATTATTATTGGCCAAAGATGCGCCCTGATATTTTGAGATACATTCGTCAATGTAAAGTTCGTCAATCACAAGAGTTAGCGTTTAGAACACATCACGTTTAGGTTTAATGGGCTGTGAAAAGCAGGTAAACTTTCCTTTTCAAGTCCTAGCCGTCGATCTTATGGGACCATTTTCTCGATCACCCCGTGGATTTACATTGACTTGTAATTGGAGACTGGTTCTCGAAATATACCATTCTATGTCCCCCAAGAGACGCGACAGCACCAAACATAGTTAAGTTCCTAGAAAATCAAGTGTTTTCAGTATACGGTGTACCTCAGATTATCATTGCGGACAATGGTACCCAATTTGCAGGAAAAATCTTTGAAAAGTTGACAGATACGTATAAGGTGAAAATTTGGTTTACGCCTTGCTATTCAGCGCAGTGCAAATTTGTTGAACGTAACAACAAGACAGTTGGACATGCAATTCGTAGCTATATAGTTGAACATAAGGATTGGGACAAAGAGTTATCTAAGATACAATTCGATAGTAATACATCTGTACATGAGATGCATAATAATTATGCCTCAGCATTTTTTAATTTTGCTAGAAATATTCCTCACTCAGGTAACTATTATAGTAAAAAATCTGATACAGTAGGGATAGAATTGAATCCTCAAAGTAGATCTGAGTTTGTGGAGAATATTTCTAATTTAGATACAATTTTTAAAGAAGTAAAGAATAAATTGCATCAGGCTTACCAACGAAATTCACGAGCATATAATTTGAAAAAAAAAAAGATTGTTCTTCCGATATTGGAGATAAAGTTTGGCGTCGAAACAAGGTACTGTCAGAAGCTGCAGTGGAATTTAGTTCAAAACTGGCACTCAAATATGTTTTGTGTGTAGTTAAAAGAAAGGTTTCACGTTTAGTTTATTCCCTGGAATATGAGAATGGTAGTCCAGCAGGAGTCTGGCATATTAAGGATCTGAAACCTTATTTTGGGTCTAACTCGGACATTTCTGTCGGTTAGTTTTTTTTAGATATTTTGACATATATTTTCGAAATTTTTTTGAAAATTTTCGAACTTTTTTGGAATTTTTTGCAAGTTCTTAGGAATTTTCTGGTGGCTACCGTGAATGTGGAGTTTCACAAAAACTTCCTTGGAATGTTCTACATCGTGACATTCAAAATTTTGTATTTAGCATTTCGAATTTTTTGAAATTTGAAAATTCAGCTTCTGAATTGAAACTGTTAGATTACAACAGTTTTCAAAGTTTCTCATTGCTGACGAGTAATGAGACTTTCATTTTTGTACAGTATTCAGAAATAGGTGTAAATTATGTAAATATCTCTGTTCCGGATAATTTTGGATACACTTTCCTGATTCTGAAAATTTACTCGATTATAAATTCTACCGACTCAGACTTCCCGATCGTGACCTCCTTTAGGAAGTTTAGTACGCATGGCTACTACTCCAAGTTAATGCCTGAATAGAGGTATGCATTTTATCTGTATGGTCAAATTTTTTGGGGTAAAAATTGGTTATCCCTGGATTATTCCTAAAGCTACCTGAACTTGGACATGTTCCCAACTAGTGTTACCACGACAGTAACACCGCTGTCATTTATTTTCACTGCGTTATGTGGACAGACATAATCAGTGATGGTCCAAATATTGTTCCATTTCTTTTTCGGTCGGGCTAAGAGCTGGTTATCCCTGGAATCGCTCCTAAAGCTACCTGAACTTGGACATGTTCCCAGCTAGTGATTCAATCACGGCAGTAACATCGCTGTTTTTTATTTTTGCCACTGGTTATGTGGACAGTCATAACCTGTGATGGTCCATGCACTGCTCCACCTCAACTTTTTGGAAGTGATCAGCACTTTTGATGCTGATTTTTCACATTTGCTGTGGAATATTCTTCAAATTTCGATACTTAAGTATATTTTCCACAGTATTTTTGAGTAATTTTTGAAAAGCCAAGAGCTATTTTTTGTCTGTAGGGACCTCTGAAGCGTAGGGGTCGTGGACGACAACGTGATGTGGGTCATCATAGTTGTCTCATGACAGGTTGGGCTAACAAGATCTATGTTTTGTTGAACTTCCGTTTAGGCGAGTTCAATGGGCTTTCTTGTTGGTACCGCTCTTCTGCTTCTGCACTTGAGTAGTCTCTAGGGACGACCTGACTCTATGTGAATGGGAATACTCCCGAACGTTTTTTGTTGAATATTTTTGTTTTAGGTTTGGCCTGTTTGAGGTTGGTGGCCGTATGTCACCCCAGTTGAACGGTGGACAGCTGGTTTAATCAGAATTTAATATTTTACACTTCCTTTTTTGTTTCCACCTTGGGGTTCTTTAGTGAGTTGCCTGCGTTCTATTTGGAGTTGACATCTCACTGAATGATTCTGAATGCAATTTCAATATTTGGATACTGACATTCGTCTCGGTGATCTGAAATACTTATCCCTCTGTATCCATTGTTGATATTATAATTTTTTTGAAAATATAAATCACTTCAGATTCAAATTTTTTCTTGGGAGAGAGGTGATGTAGCATGTAAATTTCCACTACTGTATATTTTGTCTGATTCTATTCTATTTTGTACTGCTGAGCACATCTGACAGGATATTTTGTCACAATGTCATGATTAACATTTTTCAATAACATAAATTGAACTCAATCTGCTTTATATTATTTAATTATTCTCAAACCTGATAGATGGATACACACCTGAGATTTCACACTGTACATTATATAAAAATACTATTTCAATAAAAACGTTGATATCTCTTGCTATATCTGCTTTGTTGTGATCCAAGTAGAAGGTTGATTCGGATGGTTTTTACAGGAACTTATCTGAAAGAGATGAATAATATTAAGTAACATGAAATACCATTACAGAGACATTGTCATACTCACTTTTCACACTGCTATTATTACTCAATTTTTGAAGGGTAAGAGGTGGCTGTGAAATTCCTTCAAAAGGGAATGGTTGTTTTTATTCCTTTAACCCTGCTGGGGAGGCTAAATATACTGAGGTTTGTTATGAAAGTTAGTGTTCGAAGTGCCCCATTCATTCCGAAGGAATGGAACACTGACTAGCTCAGTGGGCGGTGGGGTGGGTAAGGTTGGTGTGAATGAAAGTGGCAGAGTGTTCAATGTATACTAAATTCGATAAAACACAACACAGGTGCTGTTCTGGTGTTGCAGTTACGAATTTGGCCCCTTTTTATACTTCACAAGCAGTTGGGTTTTCCCCCACTGATAAGAAATATTGTGTCACACAGTTCTGTTGACTATACCTTGTTGAATACCTCAGTTCACATATAACTTTCACTTAATAAAAAGAATGTCTTTTTTACTTAAACTTTTGCAGATCGATGGTAAACTTCCAGTAGACTGATGACATAATTCTAATGGATCTTGCAATATCCAGGTAGTAGTGCCCCCAAAATAAACTATAAGACGCTTACCAGAGAGCAGGATCTTGGTTTAATGTGTTATGTTCTCACTTATACTACCATCATCTAAACAGTACAGTCCAGGACCGCTCAAAGCAGTAAGATGCTGTAAATCCTATGGTGACTACTACAGGCAAGCAGTCAGCAGCTAGCTAGTTGGACTCCTTGTTTGACAACCCAGGAATCAATCATACAGGGAATGAAACTTGTAACTCCAACTTGATAGCCTCAGACTCGATCATGTAGGTTAACAAAAAAAACTTCAAGTCCCAGTATTTTCATCTCGGGTGTTGATAGTTCTTATCCTTGGAGTAGTACCAGAAATATTACATACCTTTGGGCGGCGTGTGGGCTTCACGTGATGATGAAGATGGCCGGCGAACGAAGACACAATAATCCTCTTCCGAGATTTTCTGAACTCCAAGTCCAGAATAAAGTGGAAGAAGTCTCTCTTGATCCCACCAGTAGTGAACAAATGAACGAAATACGATAAGCGATACTCAACGAAATGAAAGACTTCAATCCTATCTTACGTTCTACAGTAGCGTCATCAAAATCAGAATCCCTAAAATCAGGTCCAGATTTTCCAAGAAGAATCCCCACTATATTGTTATCTCTCTCTCGTAGATATGGCGTGCAAGAAGAAGGAGTTTTGCGCATGACCGATATCACTCATCAAGTCATCACCCAAATGACAGCATAGAGCCATAGAACAACAGAAATCAGAAGTCAGGAGCCGAAATAGCACATTTGCCTGAATGACATCACAGAACACGGAACATCAGAATTCATATCAGACCATTGAAACTGTTTGATTACCCGCGGCCGCAACGCTCATTCGGAACACACCATTCCTTGACCAACCACACTGCTCACCGACCTGCTGGCTATGTCCCCTGTCAGTGAATTGTCGAGAGAAGAAGAAGCATATCTTGGGTTAATGTTCATGACTCGAACTAAATACACACAGGATTTTGACAATGTAACCAATAACAAAGGTGAAATACTGATGCAACATTCTTCAAGTGCCTAATTCTATTATTTAAGCATTATGAAGCAGCACTGGTGGTTCAGTTATACCGTGAACAAAATAGCTTGCTGACTTTCAGGAAGAAAATAGATTCTGTCAGATCGATATGTTACTTTTGTCCACCGAAGTAGTCAGGCGTAGGGCTCCACAATCATGCTCAATGGTTCAGCTCGAAGGTTAGTACAAAATCATTCGATTTCCATAGATTTAGCAGTGCTTTTTGATTAGAGTGAAATCAACTCGTAACACTATTTTCACTTGAAACTTCATCACAGTAGGACAATAGGTAATGGATTTTCCAGGAATACTGATGCAGATGGTTTCACTAGGAATTGAACATTGTGAATCAATTAACTTCGTTTGGCATTATTTTCGTGATTGATGCATTTGATAAATTCAGGTTGTTGTTTTGATTTTGTCGATCAGTTATTTCGCTTTACGTCAATAAGCTGTCGGTCATGACACCATGTCAACAGTGTCAAACTTGTCATGCGCCAAACGCCGATTCGGATTGATATGTCTTCATCGTCGAACCAACAAGCCGAGTAGTCGTGAAGAAAACGGACCAAAAGTGTGACGTCATTTCAGTAAATAATTCTGATTGGTTCAGATGGACATCTGAGAAGAATCAAGTCTCTGGAGGGAGTAGCGTGAACATCTTTTATATTGGATATTCAAATCTTCCGCCAATTTGAAAAGCGGAAACTGTTAAATTGTTCTCGAAGTTTCTGGAATGTTGGAGGAGGGGTTTCCTTTCCGGTCGTGAGACAATAGCTCACTTCAGAAAATTCTTCGTGGTGGTCAAGTGCCATTTTTGTGGTGTGAACCGGCTTCTGAAGTCCTGTACCGCCTTCTGGATCACATCAGGATATCCTGGATTTGTTGATGGACTGCTGAACTCTACAGATTCTTTCTGGTTTTGGTTTAAGAAGCAGCGTTGTTACAACCATTTCAATCCCCAACCCTTCATAGAAGGTGAGTCTCGCATTATCTCCACGTTTTTTCTCTTTGCAGTTCAGAAATTCAGTACCTCATTGTCATGAAATATTTGATGGTTTCAACCGGGAGTTTTACCGGAAGTTTCACCGAAAGTTCTACAACGAGAGTTATCCTACCAGGAGCATTTTTCTTCTCAGGAGTCATTGCTCTACCAGGATCTGTTATTTCTACAAGGCCTCCGGTGGCTATATAGTATTCTGGAATCTGGACTCTGGATATCGTCCCCTACTTGTTCCTGATATGATGGATTTTCAAGGTGAAAATATGACAACTCTGTCAATGTCATCTGACATCCATGGATGTGAAGTCAGCACCCCGCTCCCCGCCAACCTTTCCCTCAGCAGCTCCATCTGGTGGCACTGAAGCCATTTTTATTAAGTATAACTAGTGTGGGACACACCATACAGGTTTTTGACATAAAAATATATTTTTATTTTTCATTATTATTCACTCCTAATGCCCATCGCTAGTGTGTATAATGAAACATTTTCAAATCATAGCCAGGTCAAAAATTGATGAAATCACACATGAAAGGTACATACTTCCCCTCCACATAGTATACTATGCGCTGGTAGAATCCTTTTATATTAATTTTTTTAAATCTGCTATGACGATGAAACGTCCTTACAGGAGCTCTCGAGTTTTCAAGTACAATATAAGGTTGATTGATATATATTTTCATTCACATATTAGCAAGCAACAACAGTGTATATTTTCTTAACAGGAAACAGGTATCCATTATTTTTTTGATTGTGCATATTTGTCGAAACCTGTGATGAATGAGTCCTATCATCATAATTGAATGTTTCGGGTATTTTATATGATTGTTTTATTTGTTTATTGACATGACACGTCAACTCACAACATCCTTGAGGTGAATTTAGGTCTTTTAGTCTGGGATAACAACTAATATTATTTATTATCTGGTTGCTCAACTTTCCAGGTAACATCCCAGCAAACATCGAATCTCTGGCCGCCTTCTGGCCCAATGCAAGATCAGTCGGCAGAGTGCTGGCAACGGCTGAGCTGCAACGGGTGAACGTCGGCCCATTGTATGGTATATTGTAATCGTTTATCCATAATCCAGCCAGCACTGGACTAGTAGTATCACATCGTGATGCCATTCCACTACGTCGTCTAAACATCGGCCCTTTGTATGGTATATTGAAATCATTCAACTATAGTCCAGCCGGCACCGGGTCAATTGAAGGCATCCGCGCTTTACCAGACTTTATCATATGATATAACCTACACATCATCCCTCGCCTGTGTAATTTCGATGAGAAAATATCTATACTTTATGATGAAAAAATGTGAAACTAAATATTGGGGAACACTTGATCAGTTAGTACCTTTGAGTATTCAAACTGGTTACTACATAATATATGATACGATTATTGTAAATAACGAAATATTTTCTCTGCAAACTCTATGATTAATAATAGTTCTCTAATGTAGATAGTGGGTGAATTGAGTGAACCTGATTGTTGAATGTTGACAAACGTGTCCCCACTTTTAAAACTGTTCTCGTCTACTTTATCGGAGAATTAGACAGTTTTGTCCTCTGTTATATGATTATAATAAGTATTCATTGATGATACTCATAGGTCATCCGTAGTCAATATTTAACAAGAAGTAAAAATGGCTCAGTTGGTGAGATCGCGGCTTAGTAATCCAAAGGTCGCAAGTTCGAACGCGGTGACCGGTCACATCTTTTTTTAATTTCAGGTCCGACGGTATACAGACATTGGTCCGGCCGTCGGCCAGAGTGACCTATTGACGTCTGACCGACGTCGTTTGCCGCTCTTTTGCCGCGTCGGCAACTTCTGGCAAGCAGGTTTTGGGCCGACGTAATAACGACCGAAAATGTTTGCTGGGATTTCATATGAATCAAAAGTTGCAGTGGCGCCCCATTCTTTTTTAACCTTATGATTGCTAGATAACTGAATTTTTGCTAGTTTAACTCATTTTGATAACTCGAACCCATAGTGCCTACTAACGAAGAGCTGCCGTTTGCAAATGCACCTATTTTCCATAAAAGTAGGGCTGCAATATATTGCATTATGATATGTTCAACCAACATAAATTCAACTTCAACAGAATTTCAGATTAGCTCATCCTACTCAACGTTATCATTATACATTGTGCTTACATTATCTAATTTCCAAATAGAATACCCTGTATTCTATTTCATAAGTGGTAAGGGATCATTATCAAAAAATCATAACGATACTGGGTTTTATATGGTTATTTCGGAACATCATGAAGATATTCGCATTCAAAATTTCCATATGATCAATGAGTTTCTTTCAAGAATCAATGAGAGATGGGGTCATTTTTGATGGAACCAGAAGTGATAAGATAGTATGAAATATATGAATATTTCACAACTTTTAAATTCAACACCTCTGCCAAGTTTGGATATCATACCTTCGGAACTCTGAATAGCTCGTCAAATGGATACGTTGGCAACTGGTAGATGATGTGAAATTAAACGAAAAGACTACCTTGAAATGCAGATAATAATTAACACAATATTTTCACTAGACATAAGAAATCCCCATTGTTATACAAACACAACTCCAATCAACTACTAACAACTTCAATTTCATTGCTCTCGTCAATTGTCAATATGTTGTTGCACTTCTCCTATGAAACTGCTACAAGAGCCCTCATTCTCCTTGACATATACCCAATATCAAACCATTGATGAAATCTTGGGGGAAAGCTATCCACTCATTCAGTATCGCGTCCTCTAATTGGTCAAGAATCATCATTTCATCCTCTTTCTCTATACGTGTTTCATCGAATTCATGTCAAGAAAGGTGTTTTATTATTTATTCCACAAAAGGGAATCCCTATATCATGTAGGAAAAACCTCGTGCGTACCTAGGAAGGAAAAGAATAAAAAGTAGGCAATATTATGTTGTATCGAATTTCCACAACATGTCTCGATACCGAAGATCATACTTTCTCTCAAAATAACCAACGTGGAGCGACGATTCAACATGATTCCGCACCATAGCGACTTTATGTACTTTTTTTTTATTAAAAATATTGAATTTTTTTTGGTATTTATTTATTTATTTATTTATTTAGTATTTTGGCTGCCCAACAGATAGCATATGCTATCCTATTACAAGGCCGCCCTTAGTAACAAAAATATAATATAATTCTTTTAAATCGAAAGTCTATACTACAACTGTAACTACTTAGCTAAATTAGTGAGATGATGTAACAATTTAATTCAATGTAACAATTCAAGGAATATAAATTTTCACTGATTTGAGCGAAAAATATATGATTTTACAATCCGTTTAAACGAACTGAGACTCTGACCAAAAAAATCTATATCCTGACTACTCCTGACAAGATTATTGTATGTTAGACAACAACGCAGCATTGGCGAATTTAATAAGTAATTAGACCTATACCTATCTATCAAAAAAATATTTCTGTTACGAAGACCAAAATGACTACAATTGAACTCAAAATACTGAAGACAATATTCAGAGTCGACCATATTATTGACCAGCCTGTAAACGAAAATAACATCAAAAAATATCCTTCTATCTTCTAGGGAGTTGAGATTATAAAAAGTTAGGTTTGACTTATACGAATAATAGTGACGCTGCTTGTTAAATTTGTAATTTATGAAATTTATCAACTTATGTTGCACTCTTTCAATACGTGAAGTGTATTTAATATAAAATGGATTCCAGACAATCGTGGAAAATTCCAATATTGGTCTAACAATAGCATTATACAATGTTAAGATAGTTGACGAATTCTGAAAGTTTTGCTCATTCTCATTATAAATCCAAGATTCCTCATGGCTTTACGCACAATAGCATCGATTTGATTTTCGAATGACAGTTTCACATCTAATATAATTCCTAGGTCTTTCACATTTTCCGATGATTTAATACAAGTAATATTCAACAGTATTCCTTCATGAGGAGGAGTGATAGAGGGTGAAAAATCAATCATCATACATTTGTCAGGATAAACGAGCAGCTTGTGTCTAATACGAAACTCTGAAAAAGCAGTGATGTCATCCTGCAGTAGCTCATAGTCACGGTCACACTTGATCTCTTTGTATATCTTCAAATCATCTGCGAAGATACAATATTTACTGGAACGAAAACATCTTCCTATGTCATTCAGGAAGATCCTGAATAATAAGGGACCTAGATGTGACCCTTGAGGCACCCCGGAGGTGACATCTTTATTTGTAGAGTTGACATTGTTTGAGGCCACATATTGAGTTCTTTCAGATATGTAGGATGAGATCAGTTTCAATAGTGTTCCGTGCACACCGAAGTTTTCGAGCCTTACGATGAGAGTTGGGTGATGAACTCTATCAAAGGCCTTAGAAAAATCGGTGTACACAGAGCACACTGATGATCCCTTCCCGAAATCTTCTAAAATATCTTGAATGTATGGAACAAGGTTTGTTGTCACCGAGCGCTCTTTGAAGAAACCGTGTTGATGAATATCAATATGATTTTTTACGAGAAAAAATAGTTCTTGCGTAATTATTGACTCTAAAATTTTACCAAAATGGTCGATAAGAGAAATTGGTCTATAGTTCCCAACTTTATTTTTTTCACCTGACTTGTATATTGGAACAATTTGAGCACGTTTCCAAACTTTTGGAAAATATCCACTCCGTAGACATTTATTATAAATAATTAGCAATGGTTTGAGCAGACTTTCACAACAAGATTTAATGAACAGAGCTGGAATTTTATCAGGTCCTGGTCCTTTTCTGATATCGAGCTTTTCAATTGCATCTTTTATTTGTTTATTGGTTATATTATTTATTATGATAGGTTGAGAATATGAATAAACCTTGGTAATTTCTGCTCTTGTTTCATTAGATATATAGACACTTGAGAAGAAATCGGAAAATAAGTTGCATATTTCCTCATTATTAGTTGCTCTCGTATTCTCATGAAACATTTCTTGGGGTATTGAATTTCTGTGTTTTTTCTTATTCGATATGAATGACCAAAAACATTTCAAGTCATCTTTTATTCCAAGTTCTGTTTTAGTGATGTATGCATTATAATCATTTCTTATGTTATTTTTCACTTCCCTACGACAGATAGAAAATTGGTTATTGTCTACAGCATTTTGGTATTTCTTCCATTTTCTATGTAATTTATTTTTTTCTTTTATATTTGCAATGGTAGCACGAGTGAACCAGATTGGAAAAGATTTCTTGTTGATTATTTTCTCAGGTACATAAGAAGATATAGCTTCATGTATCTTATTATAAAAGGCATCTACACACTGATCAACATTGATGTCTCTGAATATGACTTCCCAGTCTTGCCTATTTATAGAATCGTTTATCATGTTGTAATTTGCATCATGAAACTCCAGTTTTGTGTAACATTCTTTTGATCTTAATTCAAGTTGCTCGGATGAAAGTACAAATTCAAGTGCTGGATGATGCTTATCTTCGTAAACCAGTGGGACAGTGCTACGAGCAATCTGACAAGTTACGAAATTTGTCAAAACTAAGTCAAGACATCTACTGTTGACATTCTGAATACAATTGTATTGTTTAAAATTAAGAAAGCTTATACTATCAACGAACAATTGACTAATTGGGTCCACAGCACTGCTAGGCAGGCAAGAATCAGAAGTAGGTTCATCATAACTCCATCGAATATAAGGTAAATTGAAATCGCCTAGTAGTATAAATTTGCCATTCTCGTTATTGTTTACATGTCTTTCCAGATTATCAAAGAAAGTATGGTAATCTTGTAAAGTTGCATGAGGAGGTGGTATTATCTTATTTTTTTTCTACATTCACTATATTCGAGATTGGACAAAACATTGTATGTATCTACAGTTATGGCGTTGAAAATGGACCAATCTGAAATTCTGTAGAAGTTGAGTTCATTGTGGTTGAACGTATCAGGATGCAATATGTTTTGGAAAATTCCAGATATCGAGACATCCTGTATGAACCCTCCTGAATCCAAAACCACTTCGCGGTAACTCAAACGAAAAAATGTCTGTGAAACGAGCCGAAATCAAGATATCACTATGTAGGTCATCATTCGATAGGTTGAAATAACGGAAAAAATACTGAAGTTGTACTCAATGAAATGAGCTATCACAATCTTGAAAGAAATTGAAAATTGGTTAATCCATTCCAAATTTCTGACGGTTCAAAAATGATGAAAATGTTTGCTGGTCTCACTGATAGAATTCGATCTGTTGATTTAAAAGATTTATTCAGTGTGGAGAGAACGGTTTCGTTTGGGATTCCTCAAGGGACCGTTCTTGAACCTATTCTGTTCACCAAATATTGTCACAAACTGTAGGCGGGGTCGCCTAAGTTGTGTTCTAGATCCATTAGAGAATGAACTTCGAAAGTGATGATAATAAAGAATACTCCAAAGGGTTCTCAACAAAACATATACACACATTTATTCTTTGTATTATGATTAACAATAAATGGAACTCAACTTACCCTATAATGTACAAATCAAATGGCATTTTCTGGGAGCCTGAGGAAGGGCATCTTCTTCTGCCCGAACTCCGAAGATTCGGGCACAGTGGCAAATGATTGAAACTGATTGAATGTTCGAATGATTGATTGATCGAAACTGATCGAATGATCGAAATAATCGAAAACTGATACCTGTGCTGACCTCCTCGGGCCTTTTTATATCCAATCTATTTTTGGAAACGTGACAGTGAGGAAGTCAAGTGGGTATTCCTGGTTCGTTGAAGTCAATGCCATGCCTGTGTTTATGTTCAACTACTTATCGAAAATTCGTGGTTTGATCATTTCGGAAATAATAATTACAGACGTGACCGTTCAATGACTTCGAACCGATGTGATTTTATAAGAATTTTGGAATTTGGTCTCAAATATCTCCTCATTTGTGACATGCCCCTTCTCTGAAAACGACGGCCCCCGTCGTTGAAAAATGGTCAGATGGGTCTATTTCTAAAATCCTTATTCTAATATCACCTAGATACCTACTAAAAACCTAGTTGAATTGTTACCCTTATACCGATTTGTGAATGAATTAACCATAAAAATAACACAGATATTACAAAGCTCAAAATACTAGATTCGCACACTCTGGTCCATGGCTTGGTAGTCTGGGTAGTTTCTGAGTTTCTGAGTTTCACATCGGGCGTTCCTTTGGCATACTCTATACTAACTGCGTGGCTTATTGTACAATTTGGCGAATGCATGGCTTCTAGAGGTATAGTAGCTTGCCGGTGTGTGGAGTTGTCCTTGACAGCTACCGAACTCGGAATAGCACCATGATTTCAATCGTCAGCTTCTTCCATTGGCAAGATTTGACTGACTTGGGATGCTGACAGGCTATCACGACTGACATCCTCGGTTAGCTCATTGATGGTCGTCTCCAAATGTCATCTAGGTCCATACTTCTCGTAGCTCGCATACCTCCATGGTTTACTCGACTGTAACTCCGGAACACGCTCGCTACCATAGTACCCTATGCCTTTTTTGTACCTCCTCCACTGGTGATGCCCATAGGAACGATTGCATGGTCCACCCTGTATGCGGTAAAACTCAATCCATCTACCCTGGTAACTTGCCTCTTCTCGAGTGTGGGACCACATGTAAAACAAACAAACAAAAGGTGAAATTATTGCAGCATAACAAACAAAATACCAAATAAAACTTATCATCAATCGAATATCCTCGCTAAGTCTAGATTTCTACCTATATAAAGAACTTCCATCTGAGATTATAAAACAATAGTATTTACCCATGTGACTCATATATTTCATCGTACTATTTCGTAAATATTTTCGAATGAAAAATTCATTAGTCATAACATTTATTCTGTGTTATTTGTGTCATTATTCCTCCAGTGTTATTCGCAAGCAGAGTTCAATGTCAATAACATTGACTTCTTCAATTCGTGAACTAGATCAGTTTCTCTACCTTCATAATATATTAAACGCACCACAATCCATATAACGTAGTCATACTATTTTCCTATGTATTACGAATATTAAAAAAAAAATCTGCCTCAAAAATCAAATACTTATTTTTTCAATATTATTATCAAGAACATATTTTATATCACTGCTACATATATTGTAGATGAATGAACTTGAACCGTATAATGTGACATCTGATACCAAAACATCAGTACTCCATAGCTATCAAGTTTATAATATACCTTTCTGTTTATTATACAAATTGGACTATTCAACCTACATCAAAATTCTCTGTTGGTAATCAGATGTACATTATTTTTCGAAATAATTTTCACGTAAAATATGAACTCTTGAAGAATTGAAATTTGTTTCTTAAATAAAATCTTAATTTTACCGAGGTTTTACCTCCATTGTTTCATAAGCGAATGTCCTTATTCGAAATGGTGCCTTTCAAAAAATACATGATCACTGGACTCATAATATGTTCGATGAAATAATTAATTTCTCAAAGAATTTCTTCCAAAATTCATGTCATTTGTTCTGTATTTTTGTATTTAATTGGTGACTCCATTTCGATGTTTTTATCGGAAAATTAAATAGTCGAGTTAATGTTGAATCCTCAAATACATGAGCATGATTTTTCAAAATATATCGCGATTTTTTCCATAAGCTCCATGATACAACGTTCCTCCGTTTTTTCATAAATGAAATACTTACTTTGATACTTAGTTACTACTTTACCTATACCTTAATTATGTTTCTTAGGTGCCTGTTGAAATCTTCTCTACCTGTGCTCCACATTTTTTTTCTACTTATTTCCATATTTTTTTACTCTGTGGTCTTCATACGTCCATTTACTTCCCCTGAAACATACTGAAAATTTGATTTTTATCATGTTCTCAATAGATGATATTTTCCCCAAAAATAGTCGATCTGGAAAATAACTTTTCATTCATATACAATAATCAACATGCTCAATGTTCACTTAATACTCTCTTTTCGACTTCGGCTTTGATATTTTTTTCACATTGTGACGATAAATATCGTCACCTTCACGAGTACCTACTGTTTACTATATAATATATACTCATTTCTCTCAATATTTTCAATATTCACGACATGTGCCATAACTTTTTGCCTTTTCGTCTTGTCAGCTCTATAGATTCTCTCATCCCTACTCTAATTATTGAAACATTTGTCTAATACCCTATTATTTCGATATAGCTCAAATATCCCTACAATGTAGAGTATTTTCCGGGATTCCGCGTGATAAAACCCTCGAGCTTTCCTGACTATTGATAGACCTACTTTTGCACATCAAAGCACAACTTCTATCAAAACCTTTTTCATATTATTTTCCAGCCGATACTCCAATAATTTGAGATTTTTATCACGAAATTTATCCTGAGCATGTTGATTTGCTTTCCATATAATTCACAACAGATCAATGTTTACTTGTTTTGTCATGAGTATTGAACATTTTCCTCTAGTCCCAATTTCTTCAACAAGAACCCAAAATTTTCAAACTGAAGAAATAATTCGAATGACAGGCGACAGCCACCTATCTCACTGCTTTAAATTGATAGTAAAATTTTTACTCGTTCGAGGACACATGTTATACATAAATGAACTAACCTAAATTTACTTGATCGGAATAAAATATATAGTGAGAATAAATGTGTGTTTCTCCCAAAAAAAACAATACCTACCTATGATGATTCTTCACGTTCATTCTCTAAAGAAAAATGATCCAAAAAATTGAAAGTCCATTTTTTTTCCAACTTTAAGCTTGGCTTGCGATAAAAATAAAAAAATTATGATATTATACTATACTCTAAGGGAACTTTAGTCATGAAGGTGATTACGTTGTTTCGAGCAGTAAAATCCTTGTGGAAATCAATATTGAGGGGCATCCCCAATGTTATAAATCGATAAGAAATATCCACGAATACCCTCAACGTTCTATTTCCATCCCTTTCGGAACCAGATAATCTTTTGTGAACTGTGAGCCTCATATGGTCGCTCCCACATTTCTCTCAATACAAAACGAAAATCATCATAAATATCAATAATTCCTCATTATTTTCATCCATATATCTGAAAAAACTCTACTTCCACACAAAAAAATTCAAGTTACTCCTTCAAACACTCTATAAATCACCTCATGACAATAAAATTTCTGCAATAAAGCTCATCCTAATCGAAATAATAGTTGGTCTATGCTTCTCAATAGATCACAATCAACTAAGTAAAAGTAACTAGAACCAAATTGATCCTTTTCGAATAGTTTTCATATGAATACAGATAGTTTTGGCATGCCTATCTGTATGCACTACCAGGAACGCCCCATTTGAAGATCAAACCGAGGCAGTCCAGTTTTAGCATGCTGGACCGTTCGCAAATCCTGGCCAGATGTCCCATATAAAAACACATTTTTATATTCAATGCTTAACATAATGAAAACTGTCTAACTAAAATATTCTTTTGAATCCAATGAAATGAAGATACTCTGATTGAAAAAACAAAGGAACATGACATTTTGAAATGTGAGATTGGTTATGAAAAACCAACCTCGGGAACGAGCCATTGACGCCTCCACCATGTCACAAACTGTAGGCGGGGGTTGCCTGAGTTGTGTTCCAGATCTGAATGAACTTTGAAATTGATAATAATAAAGAATACTCCAAAGGGTTTTCAACAAAACATATACACATATACATTTATTCTTTGTATTATGATTACCAATGAATAAAACTCAACTTACCCTATATGTACAAATTAGATGGCATTTTCTGGGAGCCTGAGGAAGGGCATCTTCTTCTGCCCGAACTCCGAAGATTCGGGCACAGTGGCAAACGATCAAAACTGATTGAATGCTTGAATGATTGAATGATCGAAACTGATCGAATGATCGAAATGATCGAAAACTGATACCTGTGCTGACTTCCTCGCGCCTTTCATATATCCAATCTATATTTTGAAAACGTAATAGTGAGGAAGTCAGGTGGGTATTCCCGGTTCGTTGAAGTCAATGCTATGCCTGTGTTTATGTTCAACCACTAATCGAAAATTCGTGGTTTAATAATTTTGGAAATAATAAACACAGACGTGACTGTTCAATGACTTCGAACCGATGTGATTTTATAAGAATTTTGGAATTTGTTCTCAAATATCTCCTCATTTGTGACAATATCTTGATGATATTCTCAATCTCAACACTGTTGGTGTGAAATGATACATATTCTTGAATATATCATGAACATGGAAAGAAAATGCATATACATTCTTGAAGAAATACATAGAACTTATTATGACGCTGTTATGATATTATTATTTTGAATTTTGTTTTCTTGAAGTCAGTCTCACCCGTAGTTGGTGTTTGGTCTAACCCAGACATGTAGTTGATATCGGCTTGTTGCAATGTTTGAACATTAAATTCAAAATTCGATTGGAAGTTTTTATCAATAGATAACTTGCAAATCTAGTACTATCATAACCCTTCGACTATGCTCCAACCGTTAACAAATTATATACAGTATGGTGTGAATGAAAAGAATAATGAATGCATTATCACGTGATTGGATGACTTTATATTCAGAAATCCGTCGATTTTCATTTTTAACCGCGCATACTGTCAAATATCTTCATATCCGAGACGTCACCTATGTTGACATGATGATGTCATTGAAGATTTTTTCCGATGGAAATGTGCGTTATTCAACACGTTGTTTGAGTCTGCTATTTGACGATACTGATTTGTTGTTTTCAACGATAATTTGGAATAATAACAGGAGATTCCTATTCACAAGAAACTCCGAAGTAATGGGGGCTGAAATTTTCAGTTTCAATAGTTGGCGAAACTAAAACGTGACGTCAATGTCAAAGGAAAAAATGAGAAATTTTGGCCAGATATCCCTAAACATTGTGGGCTATTTCATCGAAGATATTCAGAATCTTTGATTAAATAAAAAACCTCATCAAGTTATGGAAATACTTGAGCAAACTTACGCTTCCTCACTCTCAATGTAGAACTTCACAATAAATTCTTATGATGACAGAGAAGAAGATATCGTGTAGAAAGAGTTCGAATGACACGAGAAAAAGAAGTATATCAGTTCTACCAACTCTGACTTCACGTTCCAGTGGCGTGATGTGTGGTGGACAATAAATAATTTCAGCCTTCATTGTTCAAAATGGCACATGAGCAATGGGCTCTCCACAAACTTCATCAATTACTGCCCGAGTGATTCGATAGTTGAGAACCAAATCCAATAATGGAGATATTCTTGGTTAACCCTTGCAGTATCCAAATTATTGAACTGAATTGAAACTGACTTTTAACAAGTTATTTCATCGACGTTCATCTCGTTATTTCATTTTTGTTCTTCTGTTATATTTCCATTTTAGTGTAAGAGTTTTTTTTTATGTTAATTGATGTTTAGTTATAACATTAATTCACTTGCAATTGAAATTTTCTCCACGTTTAGTGCCTCTCGTGTTCCTTCTTTTTATCATTATTGTTCATTGTTTCATTGTTATGATAATTTCATTAACAATTGTACCATAACCGGCTTTATTAGTGCCGGCTGTGATTGTACCCCTTCAAAACTCATAATTTCTCATGAAATCTATTGTTCAATTCCAGCAAACATGATTTTTGCGGCCCTCTGAAAGTACAATGAAACTTGCTGGCGAGCGGTAACAGCGGTCCTCTATTGTACAACAAAATTGGGCCGGCTAGCCCGTGTCCCGGCGGCCGACAGCCGACCGCCTCTCTAGTGCCATCAGTATGCCGCTTATTACATTGCAGGGCTTCTGGTGGGCAGAAGCAAGTACTCAAATGAACCGCATTCATGGCATATCTTCGGCCCGAATCAAAGACTGCCATCAATTGGCCACTTGAGTAGCTCCCGGCCTACGGTTTGGCACAACTTTTTCGATCGACTGAATCATGTCGATCAATATAATGAACACTCTGTAGAAATTTCAAGACGAAACACGCCGTAGTTTCCAAGAAAATGATTTATTTTTCAAGTTTTTTCAACTTAGCTCTCGGCCTACAGGTTGGCACAACTTTTTCTATGGACTGAATCATTTCTGTCAATGTAATGAACACTCTGTAGGAATTTCATGACGGAAAACGACGTAGTTTTCAAGAAAATAATTATTTTTCAGTTTTTTCAACATAGCTCCCGGCCTACGGTTTGATACAACTTTTTCTATCGACTGAATCATTTCTTTCAATGTAATGAACACTCTGTAGAAATTTCATGACGGAACACGCCGTAGTTTCCAAAAAAATGATTATTTTTCAAGTTTTTTCAACTTGGCTCTCGGCCTACGGGTTGGCACAACTTTTTCTATGGACTGAATTATTTCTGTCAATGTAATGAACACTCTGTAGAAATTTCATGACGGAACACGACGTAGTTTTCAAGAAAATAATTATCTTTCAAGTTTTTTCAACATAGCTCCCGGCCTACGGTTTGACACAACTTTTTCTATCGACTGAATCATTTCTTTCAATGTAATGAACACTCTGTAGGAATTTCATGACGGAACACGACGTAGTTTTCAAGAAAATAATTATTTTTCAGTTTTTTCAACATAGCTCCCGGCCTACGGTTTGACACAACTTTTTCTATCAACTGAATCATTTCTTTCAATGTAATGAACACTCTGTAGAAATTTCATGACGGAACACGCCGTAGTTTCCAAGAAAATGATTATTTTTCAAGTTTTTTCAACTTAGCTCTCGGCCTACAGGTTGGCACAACTTTTTCTATGGACTGAATCATTTCTGTCAATGTAATGAACACTCTGTAGAAATTTCATGACGGAACACGCCGTTGTTTCCAAGAAAATAAATATTTTTCAAGTTTTTCAACATAGCTCCCGGCCTACGGTTTGGCACAACTTTTTATATCGACTGAATCATTTCGATCAATGTAATGAACACTCTGTGAAAATTTCATGACGGAACACGCCGTAGTTTCCAAGAAAATGAATATTTTTCAAGTTTTTCAACATAGCTCCCGGCCTACGGTTTGGCACAACTTTTTTGATCGACTGAATCATGTCGATCAATATAATGAACACTTTGTAGGAAATTCAAGACGTAACACGCCGTAGTTTCCAAGAAAATGATTATTTTTCAAGTTTTTTCAACTTAGCTCTCGGCCTACGGGTTGGCACAACTTTTTCCATGGAATGAATCATTTCTGTCAATGTAATGAACACTCTGTAGAAATTTCATGACGAAACACGACGTAGTTTTCAAGAAAATAATCATTTTTCAAGTGTTTTCAACATAGCTCCCGGCCTACGGTTTGACACAACTTTTTCTATCTACTGAATCATTCCTTTCAATGTAATGAACACTCTGTAGAAATTTCATGACAGAACACGCCGTAGTTTCCAAGAAAATAAATATTTTTCAAGTTTTTCAACATAGCTCTCGGCCTACGGTTTGGCACAACTTTTTCTATCGACTGAATCATTTCGATCAATGTAATGAACACTCTGTGAAAATTTCATGACGGAACACGTCGTAGTTTCCAAGAAAATAAATATTTTTCAAGTTTTCTCAACTAAGTACCCGACCTACGGGTTGGCACAACTTTTTCTATCGACTGAATCATTTCGTTCAATGTAATGAACACTCTGTGAAAATTTCATGACGGAACACGTCGTAGTTTCCAAGAAAATAATTATTTTTCAAGTTTTTTCAACATAGCTCCCGGCCTACGGTTTGGCACAACTTTTTCTATCGACTGAATCATTTCTTTCAATGTAATGAACACTCTGTAGAAATTTCATGACGGAACACGCCGTAGTTTCCAAGAAAATAAATATTTTTCAAGTTTTTCAACATAGTTCCCGGCCTACGGGTTGGCACAACTTTTTCTATCGACTGAATCATTTCGTTCAATGTAATGAACACTATGTGAAAATTTCATGAAAATTGACACGCCGTAGTTTGCAAGAAAATGAATAATCTTCAAGTTTTTCCCAATCTAGCACTGAATGACTTTTTCCAGTTTTGTTAAACATACTGGTTTGTGCATATTTCGTTCAAGTACTTTCTCATACTCATAAAAAAAAATTGATGTGGCAACACTGTATAAGATTAAACTGATGCGTCATAGAAAATTTCCCCTACGTCAGAATTTGTGGATGAAGGTTAGTGGATAACTTCACACTAATGATGAATTACAGGCAGAAACGCATTTTGAAAATACTCATTCTCGTATATTATCAGGACGTTTTCAAGTTTCCCTTCCATTTCGTATTCAAACTCCCAAATTTGAGGGGACTCGAGACATCGCCCTTCGCAGGTTTTTTCAGTTAGAGCGTCGACTAATCAGTAATCCACAGTTATATGCTCTTTACTGCGACTTCATGTCCGATTATTTGTCTTCAAACCATATGGCTCTTGTATATCAGGAATTTACCACATCGTCATACTATATACCCCATTTCTGTATCGTCAAACCCGACAACCCCTCCAGCAAAATTAGAGTTGTCTTTGATGCATCTACTAAGGATGTCAATTCTCTGTCTCTTAATGACGCGTTATTGACAGGCCCTAAGTTGCAACAAGACATCGTTTCGATTCTCCTCAGATTCCGCATGTACCCTGTCGTGTTCACTGCAGATATCCGACAAATGTATCGACAAATTCTGGTAACGCCCAATCATACGGATTTCCAGAGAATTGTATGGCGCTTTTCTAAGTCTGAACCTATCCAGGATTATAGACTTAACACCGTCACCTACGGTGTCAGTTCCGCCCCTTTCCTGGCCATCTGAGTTCTTCTGCAATTAGCAGAGGAACACAAAACGCAATATCCTCATGCATCTCACGTCCTCCGAAGAGATGTTTATGTGGATGATATCGTAACGGGATGTTTCTCAATCTCAGAAGCTCTTACTCTCCAAAAAGAGTTGGTAGAATGTCTTGGCAAAGGTCGCATCTCGCGTACAATCCGTTTTCATTTGACAACGATAGCCCCTCAGCTATAAAAATATTAGGGCTACAATGGAATCCCTCTTCGGATACCTTCTCATACACAGTAACCTCCCTCGACAAGTCCTGCACTAAACGTACAGTACTGTCTCAACTTGCCCGAGTTTACGACCCTGTGGGCTTCCTTACACCTCTTCTATTATCTCTCAAAGTACTGGTACAAAACCTCTGGGCTGCGGGCTCAGACTGGGACAGTCCAGCACCTGAACATTTAATGATTCATTGGAATAATTTCCAAAATGAGTTACCCTCGCTTTCCGAGCTGCACATTCCTCGTATAATTTATCCTCCCAAAACAATCGTCTGCGAACTCCATGGATTCGCTGATGCCTCTGAGGTTGGATATGCAGCCGTTGTATACCTCAGAACTCTGGATGAATCGAATAAAATAAATGTAGAACTAATATGTGCCAAATCTCGAGTCACCCCTTTGAAACGTATATCAATTCCTAAGTTAGAGCTATGTGCGGCATTGCTGCTAGCTAACTTGTTGGAATATGTTCAACGGACGCTTTCCGATGTCATTCAGATAGTAACCGTTCAAGCATGGACCCAGATACAGGAAAAAATACCTCCTTCGCATTGGTCGCATGTCAGATCACACGACAACCCTGCTGATCCAGCATCCAGGGGACTCCTTTCTGCTGAGTTGCTCAATTGTGTGATATGGTGGGCGGGGCCTTCTTGGCTCCGACTCACCCGTAATAGTTGGCCCTCGGAATCCAATGCAAATTTGGATAATGACCCAGACATAGACACTGTTCTCATATCCACAATGAAAACTGATCAGAATCCACTATTGGATATTGGATATTAATTCTCTCTCTAAAATACAACGTATCATGACTTTTATCCTCCGATTCTGCCATAATTGTCGTTGTCCAACCCACCGAAAAGTGGATGCTTCTTCTTGTCTGGAAATAATGGAATCACTCACGATTCTCATAAAGATTATGCAGAATCAAGTATTTTCCCAAGAAATCAGAAATTCAGTGAGTAATAAGCCTCTTCCAAAATATCTACGTAAATTGGCTCCGTTCCTAGACTCCCATGGACTCCTTAGAGTTGGTGGACGTTTGGTTCACTCGTCATTGAAGTTCGACCAGAAACACCCCTTATTATTGCCTAGCTCACATAAACTCACCTCGTTGATCATTGAATATACTCACCTTAAATATATGCACCCTGGCCTCCAATCGTTGCACAATTTGTTACTTCAACGCTATTGGATTCTATCTCCGAAACGGACGATCCGTTCAGTAGTTTCCAAGTGCTATAAATGCTTTCGAGTTAACCCCTCGTTCAGGCAGCCTATAATGGGTAATCTGCCCGCCCAACGAATTTCTCAGGTTAAGGTTTCCGCCCATGTCGGTGTCGACTTGGCAGGACCATTTCCAATTACGCTCAGAAAGTGTCGTGGGGCTAAAGTACATAAGGCATATATTTGTATCTTCGTTTGTATGGCTGTGAAAGCTATTCACATTGAACTACTCTCCGACCTTACCTCTGAGTCATTTCTTGCGGGTTTTCAGCGCATTATTGCCCGCAGAGGCAGAGTCAATCATGTGTACTGTGATTGCGGTACTAATTTCGTTGCTTCGTCCAAATATGTGCAATCAATCATGGAATTTACAGCTGTCGAGGAGCAAATTGAATTTCATTTTGATTCACCAAAAAGTCCAAATTTTGGTGGATTATGGGAGTCAGGCATAAAATCCATTAAAGCCCACCTCATTCGCGTCATAGCTCAGCAAATCCTTGTTGATAATAATCATTTGAATAATATCATTCTGTATATTATGAAATTAATCTCTGAGTTGTCAGTGATTGTGTGTGTCATGAATGTGATATAATATATCTAGAATGTTATGTTGTTAAGTAGTTCATATGTTATACAATATAAATAAAAATAATAAAAAGATCATTCCATTTTTTGTAAAACCTTGCTATCTGTTTCTGCCTGCACATTAAAACCTCAACAGGTTATGGGCCCAGGAAACTGCGAATAAAAAGTATAAAAATAAACTAAAAACAAGTAAAATAACAGTTTGCGATATACAGCGAATCCAAAAGAATATTCCTAAAGAATCTTCAGTAAGAAGTGATGAATAGTCACGAAGAAATCAACAACATTGAAAAACTGACCGACTGTGAAAGTTTCCAATTATGGAAGTTCCAGATAACTGTATTATTCAAAGCATATGGTTTATTCGACATAATAAGTGGCCAAACTACTCTGGTAAATACTGAAGAACAAGGAAGACAAGACTTTAGTCAGAAGGATGCCAAAGCCCAGAAAATAATAATAACAACAGTAGCTAAAAAACCACTAATGCATATTCTCAATTGTAAATCTTCGAAAGAGATGTTCGACAAGTTATGTTCAATTCATGAACGTGATACGGAACAACAGAAGTGTAATCTACTTCAAGAATTCTTCAATTTCTCTTTCGAAAAATCAGCAGATGTATCATTGAATATCAGTAGATTGGAGAATCTTGCATTCCGATTGAAAGCTTTGAACCAACCAATTGATGACACAATGATAATGTCGAAATTATTAGCAGCTTTACCAGAGCCATACAAATATTTCACAAGTGCTTGGGATTCAACTCCAGTTGGTGACAGAACGTTGACAAATTTCACTTCAAGATTGATAGCCGAAGAAACCAGAAATAGAAGTTCAAATGAAAAGGAAGGTGCTATTGCATTCAAATCTTTCGAGAAGAAATGCTCCAAGTGCCATAAAACTGGACATATAACTCGTTTCTGTAAATCAAGAAGAGAAAAAGTGTTCAGATGTGGAATTTGCAAAAAAGATAATCATCCTGAAAAGGCTTGTTACTTCCGAAATAAATCACAATATAGTGAGAAGCCACAGCATGAAAAGGGCAAGATATCATTTCTCACCTACCATGAAGACGAAGACGAATCAGCACTTACTTTTGTAGTTGATTCCGGTGCCTCATCTCACATGACGCACAATAAATCGGTGATCGAAAATTTTGAAGAAATCAAATCCGAAATTGCAGTTGCCAAGAAAAGCCAGTCAATGGAGACACATGGTGTAGGAAAGATCGAAAATAAATCTTGTATCCTGAAAGAAGTCCTGTATGTGCCAGATTTGACAAAAAATCTATTGTCAGTCAATGCCATCACTGACAATGATGGTGAAGTGATTTTTACCAAAGAAAAAGTCATCATAAAGAAAGAAAATGTCAAGATATTGGAAGGAATGAAACAAGAAAACGGGTTGTATACAGTAAATCTAAATGCAGATCCAGGAGAAGCAATGATAGTTGAAAGAACATCATGTGACGAAGTATCAACTAAGAAAAAGACCGATGAAGTAATACTATGGCACAGAAAACTTGGTCATCTCGGTAAAGGAAGTATGAAGAGATTAATAAATATGGTGGAAGAAATCAATATTACATCGGAAGACATTGAGGTACTTGACTCTATTTGTGAAATTTGTTTGCAAGCAAAGCAAACAAGATTTCCTTTCAACCACGAGAGACAACGAGCTTCAAGACCATTAGAAATTATCCATACTGACGTGTGCGGTCAAATTGAACCGAGTACATGGGATGGAAAGAAATATTTCCTAACATTCCTGGATGATTTCACTCATTTCTGCATGGTGTATCTGCTAACAAACAAAAGTGAGGTCGGATATTTTGTTCAAGAATATGTGAACGAAGTAGAAAACTCCAAGAATCTGAAAGTTTCAAAAATTAGATGTGATAATGGAGGTGAATATGTAAGCAAACAATTACAGAACTGGTGCAGAAATAAAGGTATTATTTTGGACTATACCATTTCGTATTCGCCACAGCAGAATGGTAAAGCAGAACGTTTAAATCGATCGTTGATGGAGAAATCCAGAGCTCTGATATTCGATTCTAAAATACCCAAGGAAATGTGGGGAGAAGCAGTTCGTACATCTGCTTATTTGCTGAATAGAAGCCCAAGTGGAGCTGTCGAATCACTACCTGTGACGAAATGGACTGGCAAGACACCAAATTTATCTAATTTACAACTATTTGGGTGTGATGCACATGCAAAAGTACTGAAATATCTAAAAAAGCTTGACTCTCGAAGTAAAAAGATGGTATTCATTGGCTATTCACCAAATGGTTACCGATTATGGGATCAAGACAATCGCAAGGTCGTTCTTTCCCGCGATGTAATCTTCGAAGAGAGAAAAACCAGAAAAATTATTGAAAACAACAGTTTTGATTTGTTTTTTGATTTTGAAGAACATTCTCAAAACGAATCAATAACAGAATCACATCATCTGTCGACAATACCAGAAAATCACATAGTAAAACACGAAGATTCACCACAAGAAGAAATTAATATAATGAATGAACAAATACATGAAGGCACTGATTTATCAGAGAAAGACGAAATCAACACACAGTCAATACCTGAAAATCAAGGAAGAAATATGAGATCAAGAAGATTACCAAGAAGATTTGATGACTATGCTATGCTCACTTATCATGAAGCCATAAACAGTTATGATAAGTTAAAATGGAAACAAGCAATCCAAGACGAGAAAAATTCCCTGGAGAAAAACAAAACATGGACTTTTGTAAATAAATCAGACGTCAAAAATAGAAAAATTCTGACAAGTAAATGGATATTCAAAGTGAAAGATGATGGAAGATATAAAGCAAGATTAGTTGTACGGGGTTTTGAACAGAGCTATGGTGTAGACTTCCATGACACTTACAGTCCAGTTGTTAACACAAGCTGCTTGAGAATTATGTTCGCCCTGGCTGCTAATAGAAGCTATGAAATGA
Source organism: Phaedon cochleariae (assembly GCA_918026855.4). Taxonomy (NCBI): domain Eukaryota; kingdom Metazoa; phylum Arthropoda; class Insecta; order Coleoptera; family Chrysomelidae; genus Phaedon; species Phaedon cochleariae. The sequence continues at coordinate 9,141,155 of OU896722.1, read as the reverse complement.
AGAAATTCGATATCAAAACTGCATTTCTGTACGGCCAGTTAGAAGAAAAGGTTTATATGTATGTACCAGAAGGATATGAAGATAATAATAATATTTGCTTACTTAATAAAGCTTTATATGGACTTAAACAAGCTCCTTTAAAATGGAATGAACGTTTCACAAATTTTCTGAAATCAAGTGGATTTGTTGCTACGAAAGCGGACAGATGTGTTTTCAGAAATAAGAAAAAATCCTTATTCCTGGCTATCTTTGTTGATGATGGTATCTTGCTTGGAAATAATGAAGCGGACATGAATTCTTTCCTTCAAGAGTTGGGTGAAGAATTTGAAACAGTGGTATGTCCAGATCCTGAAACATTTTTGGGAATGGAAATGAAACGAGAACCTGGACATAAAATAGGCTTGAATCAAGGAAAATATATAGATTTGATTCTAGAGAAGTTTCAAATTGATCAAGCTAAAGAAGTGAGTACTCCAATGATATTGAATACTAGTTCCCGAGCTGATTCACAAGTTACTTCCAAGAATTTTCCTTATAGAGAAGTTATCGGAAGTTTGCTTTATCTCAGTAATAAAACACGTCCCGACATAGCTTATGCTGTGAACTACAGCAGTCGTTATGTAGAAAATCCAACAGATCAAGACATAGCAAATGTGAAACGGACGCTGAAATATTTGAATTCAACCAGAAGTTATGGAATTTCGTATTCTGCTGAGTCAAAATTAACAGAACTGGTAGCTTACTGCGATTCAGATTATGCTGGTGATCCAGAGACAAGAAAAAGTACGACTGGATTCGTCATCATGTTCTGTGGAGGTGCTATCAGTTGGTGCTCAAGAAAACAGCCAGTTGTAGCTTTGTCTAGCACTGAGGCTGAGTATATAGCTGCTGCAGACTGTTGCAAGGAGATATTGTACTTGAAGACTTTAATAGAAGAGCTGATTGACGAGAGAGTATGTGTGAAAATGAATGTGGACAATCAGAGTTCAATAAATCTGATAAAAAACGGACAGTTCAACAAAAGAAGTAAACACATTGATGTTAGATTCCATTTCATTAATGAAAAGGTTTCAGAAGGTTTGATTGATATTGATTATTGCCCTACAGAATTCCAAATTGCAGACATATTTACCAAACCTCTGAATCATTCTAAATTCAATGTTCATAAAAATTCTCTTGTATCAAGAATCTGATATTTGTGTCAGTTTGACAAGTTTCGGTTTTTTTGAAAATAATATTCTACAGAATGTTTGTAGTATTCAATGATTAGGGGAAGATGTTGATAATAATCATTTGAATAATATCATTCTGTATATTATGAAATTAATCTCTGAGTTGTCAGTGATTGTGTGTGTCATGAATGTGATATAATATATCTAGAATGTTATGTTGTTAAGTAGTTCATATGTTATACAATATAAATAAAAATAATAAAAAGATCATTCCATTTTTTGTAAAACCTTGCTATCTGTTTCTGCCTGCACATTAAAACCTCAACAATCCTCACTTATGAGGAATTGTACACGGTGTTGTGCCAAATTGAGGCTGTCCTCAATTCGCGCCCTTCATGTGGCATTAGCTCGGACCCTAGTGACCTGAGCGCACTTACTCCAGGGCATTTCCTAACGATGGAACCCTTAAATTCTCTCCCTGACCCTGACTTGGGAGACATAAACTTACACCGATTATCCCGTTTGCAACTGCTACAACAAATGCATCAGTCATTCTGGAACAGATGGCATCAGGAATACCTGCATACTCTCATGCAGCGGTGTAAATGGACAGAAACCTCAGAACCAATTGATATAAACACTTTGGTCCTTTTGAAGGACGAATTAGCTCCGCCATCAGAATGGAAACTTGGTCGGATCGAAAATGTTCATCCTGGCACTGACGGGGTAGTGCGGGTTGTTAGTGTGAGAACTGCCAACGGTGTACTGAAACGTCCGGTGACAAAAGTTTGTCCCTTGCCCGTTAATTCCTCCTTATTAGGCACAGATTATTAGGCTCTTGACAAGATATGTCGAATAGTTTTTTTTGACGTTTCCAATTTTGTTTTCGAATTCATTATCACTATTATTTTTCTGCAATAGTTTATTTAGTATAGTATATGCGGGTAATTAACCGGAGTTTAAAATGTACCATTTTGGTGGGCGGTATGTTCAGGAAACTCTTGAGATATCATTTTATTTTAATTTTGTAAACAATTATCAGACAATGACAATTCCCACTCTCATCTCAAGAAGCAGATGACCACCAATCTCCCTTCCAAGCTAAGAAAGAAGGGAAGGAGGAACGAGCAGATCGAAGACGGACGATCGGTAGTACGCGGAAGAAAAGTTACTTCTCTCGCAAAAATCGACATTTTATCAATTTGAATATTTTGTGGCCGCTCAATCTCGCGAATAAATTATTATCCCTCGAGGGGCGCGATTATCCTCAACTCTTGCGAGTGTTCCGATTGATAGCTGCAACCAGTGAAGAAGATCGACAATCAGACACCAGCCGCACCATTACACGAGGTGAGGTGATTCGTTTTGTCATTGTCGTCAATTCTTACGTTAATTTTCATACAGTCCATTTGTATTTCTCGCCCATCTTTGTTGAGGTTGGTTCACATTAATGGTGATGATGTTAAACTTGTATGAGACGATAATGACATAATTGAGAAGACGAACAAAAAATAGGATCGATCACAATCGTGTGAAATTAGTTAATTTGTAAAGTGTTGAGAATGTGAAAAAATGTGAGAAAATCATCATTTAAGCGGCAAGTACTAGTGATGTAGTAGGTTAAGTTTGATCTTCTTCTCTTTCGATCATCACTCCATGACTGAATATTTGTGGAAAATTGATAGATGAAGAAGGTGCCATAGCCACAATGTGAATTTGCTATATTCAGTCAAAAACCAGAAAACTGAAGGAGCAGAAGAGATATATTAATTATATTAACAATTTGACTATTGTCAATTATGGTTTATAATTTTATTTCATTTTTAGTAATTGTTTCATCAAGCCAGTATTTGATGCATAGATATTTAAGTTTATACAATTGCCAAAAGACTTAGTCGGTAGTCTCATATATTTATCCTAATTTTTCGCGCGTATTCAATCACAGAGTATCTATTGGCCACTATACTTAGGGGCACATGGATCCTTTCCCCTCTCCAATGGAGAGAATCACGAGGACGTAGTACCACAAAAACCATGACTCTCTCTCTCTCTCTCTCTCTCTAATGACTCTCTGAGAGCTATACACGTGTTTTTAATTACACCGGTGAATCTCTAACAAAAGTTAAATTCCTTCCAATAATGAACAATTAGACGAAAAACAATATAGTGCAATCATAGTGTCCTGTTCTGGATATCAGATGTGGGTCGTCGATGGTACCATCTCCATAGACTGCAGATTATACAAATTTGGCGTGGCGAGAAGACATCATGGGTAAGTGGCCTTTATAGACCGCTCTGTGATTTCGATGAAGTTTTAAACCATACAGTCCACTAATTTATTCATATCTCGAATCATGAAACATTTTGATCCATTCGGAGCCGGATTCATCAATTATACTGCAATCATATTAAGTGTCCTGTTCTGGATATCAGATGTGGGTCGTCGATGGTACCATCTCCAAGACTGCAGATTATACGAATTTGGCGTGGCAAGAAGACATCATGGGTAAGTGGCCTTTATAGACCGCTCTGTGATTTCTATGAAGTTTTAAACCATACAGTCCACTAATTTATTCATATCTCGAATCATGAAACAGTAATATATATAATTATATAAATATTTTCATGTATGATGAATCAATATTCATCATGAAGGACGTGGAAAGAAATTTTGAATTGACAAAACCAAATCACGAACCTGCGATTGAAGTCTACAAAAATAACAAGTTTTCATCGTTCAATTATGAACCCCTTGATTGGATGAAAGTATCGAAAAGGAATATTATCAGATATAATTATAAACTCAACAAAAATGGATATACAGTGTCATTCATAAAGTCGGCATCATATGGGAAAAACTATTATGAATGACTCATTTTGAAATTCGAGTTGGACGTTAAGTTGAGCTTCAAAAAAGATGAAAAATGGCCTACTCAATCGGGGTCACGTGACTTTCGCTACATGTCAAAAGTGATATTTTTTCAAATTAATCGCTGAAAGTAGGCTTATTTGTTCGAATATAGAAAAAGTTTACTTGAAAAAGTTGTTTCTATTTCAATTTTACACATGCTTCCCAAATTTGATCTTTCTATTGTACACCGAGAGAAATATCTATTAGCTGTTATACGGAATTGTATAACCATTAAAAGATTTCTGAATTGAATAGGCGCCAGCATAGTTTCCATTTCACTGTAATCACGTTCATCATCTCAAAAAAATCATATAACTGTGAAATATCACTTATATGAGAATGAAATGAGACTCATATAGGGGTCAAATGACTAACATTTCAATGCTATACGATGATATTATAAATTTGAGAAGATACTCATATAAATTTGACTTGTTTTTAATTTGATAGTCAAATAAAAAGCATTTCGATATTGAATAGTGATATTATAAAAATGAAATAATACTCATATCAATATAATTTGCTTTCAATTTCATAGTCAAATGATTGCATGGTATTTCAGTATTAGGATGATTAATTTTTCTCTAGAAAATGAAGTGGGTTGAAACTCTTCGAGAAATATTGAAGACATATATACTTGGTTTATATACTCACCGCCAAGTAGAGTTTTTTTGAGGAACTACAGGGCATTGCAGTGCATCACAAGGACGATATACTCAGTTTACAATATCTCAGTTTGTGTAGGACAAAAATGCTCCCAAATTGGACTATTTGTTCTCATTGTCATTGGCATTGGATTATTAGTTAACATAGTGGCCAAAGATGTAATTACACAGTATCGTCAGTAAATGAGAGTTCACATTCGCAGATTTCGTTTTATTTTATCACCCGTTATTGCTACTTGAGCTTTACAAAAGAGCGTTGAAAGACTTTTCTTACGACGTTACCGAGATCCCCTTGATAATAATCATTAATCTTGGACACAATGTATACGCAATACAATCTATCACCGATAAAACTGTTAAAATCCAAGCTCTTGCCACTTAGTGAATAGTGGGGTGACTTAAAAAAGTTTTTCCAATTTGGAAGACATTCCGATACATACACTTACCGATATATCGTGAAAACACTATAACGCCCAGAGGCAGTTCAACATTCTGTAGTTCCTCAACAAATCTTGGAGGATATATGAACAAATATGTCCCTAATATTTCTAGAAGATCTCTCAACCACTTGGCTTTTTCGAAAAGAAGAAATATCACTCTGCAAGAAGAGTTCACGAGCTGCCGCGAGCTAATATGTCCTTTCATATCAGGAATCTGGAGACGACTAACGATTCTCATCGAACAAGTGTTCATAGGTGAGTGAGATGACTCATTGAGGTAAACGAGTATGACAAAGATGGCAAATGATAGAAGGAATGAAATTAAATGATAATTGTATAACTGTGAAATGACATCTTTTAGGATTTAAATGATTATCTTCAAATTTCCATCTTTTGACTATAATCTTGTCTCATCTCGAATCTGAAAGATAACCTTTTTGAAACAAAGATAGTGATTTGAAAAGGTGATCTGTTTCACGTTGAAAACGTGAACTTTTCACGTTCATCAGATGACATTTTGTGTTAAAAATGTATCATTTGGCGGTTATAAGAAGTTTTTGAATAATTGGACTTTTCTCGGTGCAACTTTTAGATTCTGATTTTTCTTAAATTTTTCGAAATTTCTGTAATATTTGAAGAATTGTTTATTCCACGAAACTACTTCATACCAGTAGCTTTTTCATGCTTCTGACTTCAAATTACTCATTATAACTGATTATGGACAGAAATATGATTTTCTTCAGAAAATGATTATACCCGTTTCCAAATTCTGTTATGTTTGATGCAAAGTTGATAAATCTTCAAGCATTTAGAAACGAAATGCATTCAAATCGATTTCTCCAGTACTGAACAGATGCCGAAGCCATCGATCAAAATATCATCGAACTACTTCACGTATCTAACTAACCTTCAGGAGTTTCACGGAGTAAATGAATCTTAAATTCAATCGCTACTGGCCCAGCGATGCAACGTCTTTGATATTTAGCAATTCTGCAGGAGAGTAGGCAATGAAGACAAATTAAATGGGTAGGCTCTGATAACAACCAAATGAATTTTAAATACCTTCGAAATATTTATTGAGATTTCAGGTGACAACAGTGTTAACTCCAAAAAGAAAATTATAAACCCATTGAGTTACGGAACACAAATTGACGGCAACATTTTTGTGAGCGAAATGAGATAATTCATATTTCTGTATGTCTTCCTTTTCTTTCAATACATAGCATGGTTCTTCTGTATACATTTCGTACTGCATTTATAATAAACTGAGACCTTATATTCTCTACACATACCCGAATGGTGTTCTCCAAATGGTCAATATCGTTAAAGGGCCTGTGCTTGTACACTTGCTGCTTCAGATGACCCTATAAGAAAAAATCCAGTGGAGTTGAGTCAGGAGAACGAGGTGGCCAGTGATGTTTCCAATTATTACCAATTATATTACCTCTGGATGTTTCGCCGAGCAAATTTAGAACTATTCTGGAATTGTGAATAGGTGCACCGTCCAGCTGATACCACATATCTTGAATACCTTGTACGGGCATATTGTCTAAGATATCACCAAACTCATTCCTCGAAAAATTCAAGAATCGCGCAGCGTTCAAGTTCTCTCTGAAAAAGTATGGTCCGATAACTTGACTGTTCAATATACCACAAAAAACATTCGTCTTGAATGAGTACTGGTCACGACATTCAATAACAAAATTTGGTTTTTCCCGAGACCACCACCTACAATTTTGTGAGCTAACAGTTCCGTTTGAAGTGAAAGTAGCCTCATTGGTCCACAATATTTTATATGGAAATCTGAAATCTTCTCCACATTCTCCTTGAAACCACGCTGAAAACTCATATCGAACATCAAAGTCCCTTTCTTTCAAGGTATTGATGAATTTTGACTTGTAAGGCCTGAATCTATTTTTTTTTTACAGAATTCTTACTGTGCTGCTTCTGCTTAGATATATTCTTCTGCTTATCTGAGTAATGCTACATCTAAACAAATATTCAATTGCACTTCCTCATTGTTCTTTATTGAATTATGTGGTTTTTTGAAATCATTTAAAATGGAACCTCTACTTTTGAATGTTGTCAAGATTCTACTACCTGTCGACTGCTGTATATTTCTTTCCGGATGTCGTAAATTAAAATCTTCAGCAACTTGTCGATGGGGTGTATTTTCTCCACACATTAAGATGATTTTAATTTTTTCTTGTATCATGAACATTCTTACATTTATTTGCTCCAATCGTATAACACCACGTATTCAACTGTCAAACAATGATCAATATGAAATTGTTGTCATTGACTACCCATTTCATTCGTCTCCAAAGCCTACTCCTGCAAAATTGTTCAATTTCAAAGATGGTTCATAGCTGGGCGAGTAGCAATTATATTCAAGATAGATTTGTTTCATAAAAATACTATATATCACTCAGATACATGAAGTAGTTCGATGATATTTTGATCGATGGCTTCGGCATCTCTTCAGTACTGAAAAAATCAGTTTGAATGAATTTCGTTTCTGAATGCTTGACGATTTATCAACTTTGCATCAAACATAACAGAATTTGGAAGCGGGTATTATAATTTTCTGAAGAAAATCATATTTCTGTCCATAATCAGTGATGATGAGTGATTGAAAGCTAGTAGCATGAAGAAGCTACTGGTATGAATTAGTTTCGTGGAATTAACAATTCTTCAAATATTACAGAAATTTCGTAAGAAAAAAAATCTAAAAAATGCAATAGAGAGATCAAATTTGAGGAGCATGTGCAAAATTGAAATAAAAACAACTATTTCAAGTAAACTTCTTCGATATTCGAACAAATAAGCCTCCTTTTAGCGAAAAGTTTGAAAAAATGCCAGTTTTGACATGTAGCGAAAGTCACGTGACCCCGATTGAGTTGGCCATTTCTCATCTTTTTTGAAGCAACACACAACGCCTAACTCGAATTTCAAAATGAGTCATTATTGAAAGTTTTCCCCATATGATGCCGACTTTATGAATGACACTGTATATAAGAAAAAGTACAATGAGGATTCGCATTTCCTATGTGAGGAAAATATCAATTCTCCCTCGGTTTATTCAACAGGAAATGCCACTACGAACATTGAATTACATCAATTGAACACACACAGGATTATGTTCGACGTGGGCGATAGCCAGGAAAGTAGTTGTTTTCTGCTGAATACCTACTCAGAATGATATCATGTGCATATCTTCATTATAAGGGAAATGCAAATTCTATACTTCAGAAGATTTTGCTTCCAACTTCTCATCCTGTGTGTTCAATAGATGTAATTCATTGTTCGTCGTGGCATGTAGCCAGGAAGGAAGTTATTTTCTGTGGAATGAACCGAGACAGAATTGATATTTCCATCACATAGAGAATTCG